>JAAXCT010000059.1:1200000-1761626 GCA_012490785.1 Eragrostis nindensis
CACACAATTATATTTTCTTGAAAAAGTGAGATGATGAGTCAAAAAAGAAAATACAGATAATTGTTTCCATCCACAAAGCTATCTGAAGGTGCCTTCCAAAGAGAATATAAAAAAAGCAATTCCATGTGTAAAGTTAGATGTGAAAAAAAGATACCCTTCCTAATGTATAAAGTTATACATTTATATCTTCTCAGATGTTTCATTATATATATAAAGTTAAAGGATCTCTACACTTCTTTTTTAGATTCCTGGTCAACCTTCCTAGACATCGTACTTCTTCAGCTGATGCCATTGCACTAATGTTACAGGTAGGTAACCAAGCAATGACTTATTAGGAGGATAATATGTCTTCTGATGCTTCCCTCCAAGATCTGTGTACATGGAGCTATTCTCTCTTTCGATCTGCACAATAATCAAAACCACATGTGATAAGCTAGCTAGAACATCAAGGGAATGCTGCTAGGTGATCTTTCGAGTAGCACACAGAATATGTTGCATGTACCTTGCTTGTTTTCCCGTTTCTCAAGTAGCATCTGTTACCAGACCAATTAATTGATTGGGCGAAATGAGACCGGAAAGCCGATATCGGATAGAGGAAATTGTCTAGTAACACAGTAATGAACACCTGAAATTAAAGTTCAGCCAAAACTAAGGTTACTGAATGCATTATCAGGAATCACTGGCAAAAAGCTTATTGGTGTACTGAAAAAGACACAAGCCCTCAGTTGTATGAATCAATAGAGACTTTCGGTCCTTCGAAAGACAACATGTTGCACAGTTCAATTTCCACCTGTGCCAAATTCCACATCGACACAAGTTATGCAGTAATGCAGTAAGGAAATAGGCACGGAGGGGAAAGAGATAGAGGAAGCGGCACCTCATGTCAATGCTTGGTATCGATGGAGGCGAGCTCGGCGAGCTGCTCGGGACTCATGGCCATCTTGGCCTCCAGGACCTTGCTTAGCGACGCCGCCGAGCTGCCAGCCTGCCACCACTGTCGGGGAAGAAGAAGAGCACGGAGCCGTCAACGACGCTGCTGTGGTGGTGCTTGAGGCGCAGCAGCGATGTGTTCTGGGATGTAAGGTCGCGGCTGGAGCCTATGGCGGGGCCACCATGGGAGATCTTCTTGATGTCCTTGAGGCTGTCATTGGAGCCGATCTCGGCGTAATCGATCTGCATCTGATCTCTTTGATCGGCGTAATCGGCCGCTGCTATCGCACGCCCGCCTCCCTGTAACACACAGGATGGATTCGCAGAAGAAAGAACATAAATCAACTCGATCTAAACTTCGATATGGAGCTTCTATATTGAATCCATGAGAACTCAGCTGAGATCAAGAGATCCAGCGAGGAAGACAATTCTGTTTTGGTTTACAAGAATGAGATGCTTTCCCGGGCACGACAACTCTCACCTATATGGCGTGACCGGCACCTAATTTACCCGCAACAGTAACTACCATTTACTATTACAAGTCTGAAAACGGTATTAACCCCTTTACCACTACTGTAACTAATCTCGGCCACACGATTAGAATAGATGCATCCGACGGTCATGACAATTTCCCGCTCCTTAAAACGATGCTTGTCTCAAGCAGTCGATGAAGTAGCACCAACTCCGTTTGGAAACCAGCTGGCAATTGTGGCCTTGTAGAACTCTGGAAAAGGCGATTTGATGAAATCAGCATCCTCCCACGTAGCGTCCTCCGTAGAGCAGTTTTGCCAATGAGTAAGCCATTGTGTGACCAACACGTGGTTCCTTGGAAGTGAACGGGTTTGCAGGACCGAGGCTGGGCAAGATTTGAGGCGACCTTGAGCATCAACCAGGGGAAGATCAGAACTAGGGACGGCATGAGACCCTAGATGCTTCTTGAGTTGACTGACATGAAAAACAGGTTGAATGTTGGCTGTGTTTGGCAATTGAAGCTTGTATGCTACTGCACCCACCTTCTCTTAAGGCCATGCCAGTGAAAGAGTCTTTTAGTTCTTTGGTATGTAGCAGCAACACTAGAATGACCCCCAATGGAAGATGAATGGAGAGCTGCCAATATTTGTTTGTGTAGTTTAGGAGCATTTCCCACATGAATTCGTCCTTTGAACCTGATAACTCCAGCATGAAGTGTAAAACCTGAATGAGGGTCAGGTTTGGTAGCAAGCCGAGCTAGTAGTTCTTGACATCTAGTGTCAGCTTCATAGCTCTTGGTGACTTCAGTGATCCTTATAGGCTGTGCAACAGATATTGCTAAACAAGATTGATCTCTTCGACAAAGAGCATCTGCTACCTTGTTTTTACACCCTTTTTTATACTCAATGGTATAATCAAATTGCATGAGCTTGATCATCAGTTTGTGCTGGATTCCTTCTTGGAGTCTTTGATCAGTTTTAAACTTGAGGCTTTGCTGGTCAGTTTTGATTATGAGCTTGGACCCCAGGAAATAATGTCGCCATTTAGTTACAGCTTCCAGGATGGCTAAGGCCTCCTTATCATAAACAGATAAAGCCTTTCTCTTGGGACTGAGGGCTTTGCTGAAATAACAAATGGGTTGTCCTTTCTGCATTAGGACAGCACCAATGCCATGCCCACAGCATCAGTTTCCAGAGTGAATGGTAGTGAAAAATCAGGCAGTGTAAGCACAAGAGCTGTGCATAATTTATGTTTTAGCTCTTCAAATGCACTGGTTTGTTCAGGACCTCAGGCAAAAGAGTTCTTCTTGAGCATATCATGTAAAGGTCTGCATAGTACCAAATTGCCTGACAAAACGCCTGTAATATTCTGCAAGCCCTAGAAAACTTCTAAGCTGAGTAATAGAAGTTGGAGTAGGCCATTGTTGTACAACAGTGATTTTAGCAGGATCAGTTGACAGCCCTTTATCATTGATGATATGACCCAAGTAAGATATTTCATTTACTGCAAACACACATTTGCATCTCTTAGCATACAGTTTGTTCTTTTTGAGGAGTTGCAGCAATAAGGTCAAATGGTGCCTATGATCAGACAATGTGTCAATGTAGACTAAAATGTCATCAAAAAAGACCAGAACAAGCTGTCTCAGATAAGGAGCAAAAACTTGATTCATGAGTGATTGAAAAGTTGCAGGGGCATTAGTTAGACCAAATGGCATCACTAAAAATTCAAAGTGACCAAAGTGTGTGCTAAATGTAGTTTTTGGAATGTCCAACCCTTCCATAGGTATTTGGTGAAATCCAGACCTAAGATCAAGCCTTGAGAAGTATTTTGCTTTGCTGAGTTCATCAAAAAGATCAATCAATTACAGGAATTGGAAATTTATTTTTGATTGTCAGATCATTCAACTGCTATAGTCGACACAAAATCTCCAAGACCCATCTTTCTTTCTGGCCAACACAGAAGGTGATGAATATGGACTTTCACTAGGTTGGATAATACCATCAGCCAGCATTTTCTTCACCAACTTTTCTACCTCATCCTTCTGGAACTTTGCCATTCTGTAAGGTCTTATGTTTGGAGGTGAGCTACCTGGTTTGAGTGGAATAGAGTGTGTACAATTCCTGTCAGGTGGTAGCCCAACTGGTTCAGAGAATACTTCAGCATATTTGTCCAAGATATCAGATGCTGCCTCATCATTTGATATAGTAGCCTGATGAGTAACAAGCTTAAGGTGAAGTATATATCCCATGATTCCCTTGGACATTAATTTGTTCAGTTTCAGTGCATCAATAGTACAGTGCTGACCAGGCTCAATAAAGTCAGAGAATTTGACAACTTGATTCCCATCTTTTGTGATTGATAAGTGTCTTGTTTTCAGATCTATGGTAATTGGGCTATGCTGGTAAATCCAATCACATCCCAGAATGATATCATAACTGTTCAACTCCAGTAGTTGGAGGTCAGTTTGGAAGGTGTGCTTATCAACACTGTATGTGCACTTTGATGCTAAAGCCCCAGTGTGTAATTCACCACCCCCAGCTACTCTTACTTTTGGAGATCTGTCTGTTAAATAGCACAGTTGGCTTTTTGAGCAAAGCTACATTCATGAAACTATGAGTGCTGCCACTGTCAACAAGTGCTACTACTCTTTTGCCTCCCACAATAACTTTCAGACAGAAGGTGGATACAGTTCTTGTACCATAAACAGCTTGTTTAGATATTTCCATGAGATGTGGGTCTTGCTGGAGGTTTTGGTCAGGATAGTCACCATAGTTGGCCAGTTCCTCATTAGAATGTTCATCACATAGAATTTCCTCTTGGTCCATAGCCATCGCATGAGATGCATTCTGATAAAACTTACACTTGAATTTGTGTCTTGGCGTCCAAGGTTCAGTACATTTCCAGCATGCACTAGGATCTTTGGCCTTTATATTTATGTTGGGCAACTTCTCAGGTTTTATCAATAGCTCATTCCTGGTAGTGGGAGTCACTTGATTAGAAGGCCTGACGCTGGATGCAGAAGGTGGAAGTCTATTGTTGGTAGAGAATGTGTTTGGCTTCTTGTACATGACATACATTTCCAGTTCTCTAGCAATGCTGTACGCTTCCCCAAGAGTGGATGGTTTGTGAGGTTTAAGCAAATGCTTAATAGGATCCTTGAGTCCTCTCACAAAACATCGGATATAATAATCTTCCTGTAATCCAGGGTGTTGGCGTTGCATCGAAGCCATCAGCTCTTCAAACTTATCAACGTAGGCAGTAACAGTAGTCACTTGACTGAGAGAATGGAAAATCTCTACTATATCATACATGCTGTGTTCAGAAAAGCGATTGCAAATGAGAAACACAAACTGGTTCCATTTAACCGTGCTTGCAGACATGCGTAAGCCAGACCACCAACGCTCAGCTTGGCCATTACAATGCAATGTTGCCATGGAAACCCACATGTCAGTCGGTACACAAGCCAACTCAAAATACTTTTCACATTGTCGTGTCCAACCAGCAGGATTCTGTCCACTGAATGTTGGAAAGTCCAGTTTGGGTTTGGAGACTGAAATTGTTTTCTTGTGGCCTGTAATTCCACCTGTCACTATGGTTATGCTGGAACTGTTTCTGGTCAGATTGTCTAGCATGAGGTGGGATTTGAAGATTTGGATCTACTTGTTTCACAGGTACAGCAGTATAAACATGACCATATTGTGAAGCTAGGGAACATTCAGAAGGCATCCATTAAGTAATTTGCCCTTAGTGTCATTACCAATAGGTGCAGATGAACTAGGAACAGAAGCTACAGTGACAATTTCAGGTGCAAGTACAGGTATAGCAGTGGGAACAACATCATCAGATACACGAGGAAAAATATTTTGCAGCATAGATTGAATAGACTGCAATTGATCTTGCATACCAGAGAGATGGTGTTCCACATTACCCATGCGAGATTTCAGGACAGCAACATCATCTTGCACCAAATCAAGTAAATCCGTGCGCACACCTTCTGCTACAAGATCTTCCACAGACAACACCACATTAGGTAGGTGAGCTGGATCAGCACTAGACCCCGTGAGAACCAAGTCTTCCATCGAAGCCGCCACTGGCATAGCAGCTCTAGCCTCAGCCATCGCCATAGCAGCCGCATCAGCACCCGAACCCAACACAGGTGGACGAGCAGAGTGCGCGTCATCAGTACTCTTGGTGAATCAGTTCGGACGAATCCTCCCCAACAAGTTCACCAAGGCTTCTACCGCCGCCTGGATCGAAAGGCGATTCGAGGAATTTTACACGCGTACTTGTCGCACAACCCAAAATCAGATTCGATCCCCACCGTCTTCACCGCGAACTCGAATCGATCTCGAAGCACCTGGGATTTTACAAGCAGACAAGCCGCGAAACCATAGCTGAGGTCGAATCGGATGCCAACTTGCCAAGGATCGATGAATCTGATACCAATTTGTAACACACAGGATGGATTCGCAGAAGAAAGAACATAAATCAACTCGATCTAAACTCCGATGTGGAGCTTCTATATTGAATCCATGAGAACTCAGCTGAGATCAACGAGATCCAGCGAGGAAGACAATTCTGTTTTGGTTTACAAGAATGAGATGCTTTCCCGGGCATGGCAACTCTCACCTATATGGCGTGACCGGCACCTAATTTACCCGCAACAGTAGCTAGCATTTACTATTACAAGTCTGAAAACGGTATTAACCCCTTTACCACTACTGTAACTAATCTCGGCCACACGATTAGAATAGATGCATCCGACGGTCATGACACTCCCCTCCCCTCCCCTCCCCTCCCCAAACCTAATTCGGACCAGCGCCGCCGTCGAGGGCCGCCCACCCCCACGGCGCCCAGGATGAGCGCGCCGAGGCGGCCTGCGTCCACCGCCGTCACCTGCGTCCGGCCGCCATCGCGGCCACCCGCCCCCACCGCGCCCAAGACGTGCCCGGCCCAGACGTCAAGCCCGCGCGTCCTGGCGGAGCGAGGCCGGGACGCTGCCGGCCCGAGCGTGCCGAGGACGCCGAGCCTGCGCCCGCGCTTGGCTGCACTCCACCCATCCCATCGCCAATCAGCCCCCGCCCTTTCCGTCGTAGGTCGCACCCAGCTCGGCCTCGGCCGTCGTTGCTATATTTGATGATGAAGGTTCTCTCCTTTTCACGTTCATTATTTTGTCAATTTGATCGGCCGCTTGATCTGATGGTGATGAGACAGATTTGGGCAAGCAGTATTGTCAACATAATTGAGCCAATGTCTAGCAGTATTGTCAACATAATCGGCCACAAATTTCAAACAATCTGATGTAAAACGTCCATAAAATCTTTAGGAACCAATGGCAAAAACAATCTGAATTTTCAGTAGTATATGCTGCTAGAACCTATTGAGCCAATGTCTAGCAGTTACTTTTAGAATTCAGAACTTTAGTGTCGACTTTGAACAGTGTGATCTTCTGAATTTTCAGTAGAGTTTTTTTGCAGGTATGAATTTTAAGTAGATATGCAGCTATAACCTCAATAATGTGAAATTGAGCCAATGTATAGCAGATGCTTTTAGAATCCACAACTTTAGTGTCAGCTTTGAATAGAGTGTAAATTTCATTCTTGATTGCGTTGACAGATGAGTCTTGCGTGTAGGACACTTCCCATTGATCATTGGCCGTCGATCAATTTGCAATAATGAAATGGAGAATTTAATGAGAGGCAGTTTCTCTGCAGCCATTCCATTGTTACAGCACCAAATTTGTCGGATTTTAGCATCAAATGCATTTGAGAGTTTCTCCTGTTGAACGAGTTTCAGAATGTTAATAAGAAGCCTGATCCAAAAGGGATGGATATAGTCGGTCATTCAGTTATAGTAAATGAGGTTTATTGATGTTGAACTGCAATTCTGACATGGTGCTGAAATTGGTTTCTAGAATTTCCCCAAGACCAAGCTCAATGCCAGTTCTTCAGTTTTCTCCCGTCACATTATACGTGTTTATCTAGAATTTGTAGTTTGTCTGTTGGAAAAGCTTTACAATGTATCAATCCAGATAATGGTGCTCATTTTTTTGTATATTTTTTTGACAGAATGACAGTTTATTGTATCGAAACTCAAGCTTATATTGTGTTGCAAGTCTTATTGATGAACATATGAAATTCTTATATTCTTTGTCATTATGCACTGAAAGTGATAGGAAGTAGTTGGTTATTGAGTTGCTATACTGTTGCATAACTCAATTGCCACAATTGTACGAACTTTGAAGAGACGTTCAGCTGAAGTTCTTAGAAATTAGATACTATTAATAGGTGATCTTATTGTTATCTTTGAAATTTTGAACAATTTGACTTGATCTTTGTTTAACTACTACTACACGAGTGCAACGGCTGCTAGCGCCAACAGCTACAACAATTGGATGAGCTAAAGATAAATGAAGTTCCACAGTAGTTAAAAAAATTTCTAACTCGCAGGAACAATTTAACGATGCATTTATGTATGCATAAGGCCATGTACTCAATAATATAATGACCATTTGTTTGTTTCCTTTTTGAATGAAGTCTTATTATGTTAGTTTACTGTTTTCTATTTATTATGCATAAGGCCACTTAGGGTGTGTTTGGCACGGCTTATGTTTATAAAAAAATAACTTTTGCTTTGGCTTATTTTGACAAAATAGCTTATCAGCTTATTCTGGTTTATTTAGCTTATCCAGTCATGCTGTTTGGCAACAAAACTTATAAAACAGCTTATCCGGAGAGTGAGCTGCAAAAAGCTACTTTTTCTGGCTTATGCAAAACGGCTTATCGTAGTTCAAACTGCAGAACGGCTTATTCTTCAAATAAGCCATAAGCTGTTTCCCAGGGAGATGTTTGGCAGTGCTTTTACCTTTTCACCATAAGATAGCTAATAAGCCAGATAAAAAGCCCTTGCCAAACACACACTTACTCAGTAACCGTCTAATGTTCTGACTGAATGTTTACAACTGTCGAAGTATCCATTTTTGCTTGCTTGATTTGCATTATATAAATGTCACCGTAGCGCTGGCACAGGCTGTAAACTTGCTTCATCCATGGACTTATAGCTTCATTTGATCTCATATGAAAGAAACTTGCTTCATCCATGGACTTGTAGCTTTTCATTTGATCTGATATTAAAGATTTGACGTCTATGGTAGCAGACATAATTCTGTGGCTTTCTGTTCTATTTCTGAGTCCATGCAGATTGAATCGTCCTGTTGGATTGATAACTGCTTTTCCTAATTAGGCGGCACATCATTGAGCCAGCATCTTGGACGAGGAGGCCAAGGCAACACGGTACATACATGCCTTGATTCGTATTATCTGCCCTTACGTCAACCATGATTCATATGTCAAAACCTGGAAATGTGGTTGCAAAATGAATACAATATATATTTATCAGAAATGTGGTTTTTTTTTTCGAGAACATGCGGAGCACGTATTTTATTAAGAAGAAGAAGAGTTTAATATTAAAAGGGGATGAAGTTTATCTCCTGTCTAAAAACACAACTGCTTTTGATTAGTCAGTCATAAAGTTTAACACAAATATAATATAGTTGTATGAGTAAGATTAACAAGTTTGTCAAAACAATATCCATAGAGTTTCTTTTCGGCCAGCCCGTGGCAACGCACGGGCTCCTTCGCTAGTATATATAAAGTACGTATACATGGAGGGGTGTTGGATTCCGACTCTCGCGTATACGTAATGTTTAGGTTGAGTTTGCTTAGGTATTCTACTAGTGCTTCTGCTTTTTTTTTAAAAAAAAAATGCCAAATAAGTGCAGAACCAAAATGGATTATGGCCAAGAGCAGATAGAATCCATTTTGGTTTCAACGTGGAAGCAAAAGCAGCAATTTCTAGCTATGTGTGGATTATGAAACAAACGCAACGCCCGCCTCCACGGCCCTTCAGACATCAACACACTTATGCTTGTTTAAAAAATCATGTAGATTACAAACCGGAAGTCAAAATTGCGAACCGATTAACCGATGAGATATTCGAAACTAACCATAATTAACAATATTTTTTTAAAAAAAGCTCAAATGTGATCTTATTGGACGCGGTTATAGCGCGTTCGGTCGCGCAATAAGCAATTGCGCGTCCCCTCTCGAAATTTCACGTGTCCGACATCTCCATTCATCAAACCAGAAATCAACACGTGTCCTTGTTCAGCGGAGGAAGGAGCAGCCCGCGCGTAAAAGTCAGTGTGTCGCTTTCGGCAGACGTCATCGCATTAATTACTCTATTTCAAAGCTTTAAAATGTCATAACTCTCGCTTACGACATTCTTTTTCAATTCCGTTTTCACCACTGTGCTCCACGTGACGAGACGAACAAAACTAGATCCCACTTGCATATGTTCTAAGCTTTTTTTACATACACTATAATATCACAGATGTTACTATTATGTTTATAACATGAGTTGCTACATTGTAAATATGAAGCCTATAACAACTTGTGTGGTAAGGATTGTAGCAACTTTTGGTATGGACGTACAACTAATTTGAAAGTTATACCAAGTACAAGAGGTAACAACTTATGTTAGTATGGTAGTAGTAAGTTGTGTAGACACAGGTGTATCTATTTGTATATGAGCTTATATACACATAAATTGCTATCATAAAATATATTGTTGTTACAGAATATACCATAGTTAGCATTATATAATAGGTTAAAGATGTCACACTATATAATACATTAGTTTCCATCACAATAAGTTGAAATAGTTGTTATATGGTAGACCATGTAGATTGCGTTGCTACAAAAATATGAAATTAAGCTTGCTACCGATTTAATCCATCTCATAGTAAATTCAATAGAAATCACCACAGCTTGTTATACTTAACATAATACGAGTAGCAGCTTGTACATAACGATAATGTAGCTTGTTTTGATGAAAATAGCATGCAGTATCAATTTGTGTTATATACATAGTAGTAACTTATGTTATTAAGCAAAATCTTTAAAATATATGAAAGTGGGATCTAGTTTTGTTCGTATCATTGTGTAGAGCACAACGGTGAAAAAATCAAAAACGAAAATCGTATGCAAGAGATATAGTATTTTAAAGTTTTTACTTTAAGTAATAAATGCGCTGACATTATGTATAGCACAACGCATGCAGTGAGTGGGTGTTGAGCGCGTCGGATCGCGCGTTAGACTGTTCTATCTTATTTGTAGTCATCTATTTAACTTTTAATTTTTCCTATAATTATTTTTATTTTAATATGGTAAACAAGGATTTTATGTGAGCTTTGTGTAAGGATTTTAAAAAACCACAACGGAATCAGTATTGCCCCAGCAAACCCGAAATTGCCTAAACTTTTACAGAAGAAAATAAAGATCAGGCAATAAACAAGGCATGACGCATTTTAAATCTGCCTTGGCCACTAATGTTGTTGTTGCCTAAAAATCAACGCACTTTGGACCAATCTGTCTCGGCTGATTTCATTGGAGATGTGGATGCCAGGGTCCTCCACACCACGTCCTTGGAGGGCTGGATGCGTCGGCGGCACAAGAAGATTTGTTATGACGGCGGCTACCACGCGCGTTGACGACATGCTCGCCGTCGCGCCCGACGCCATCATCGACACAACGGGCTGCAAAGCTCGTCGTCGGAGCTGCTTCAAGCTTCCGCCTCATCCATCTTCGTCAGGGAAGCCGCCACCGTCCTTGACCACGAGGTGTTCGACAAAACGCCATCATCGATACGGCAGACCCGGATCACCACGGCCCAGCATAGCCATCATCCGAACACGGCGCTTCCCATGGAGCCCGCGAGTGTTCGACGAAACGCCAACACCATGGCACGGATGCCAGCAGCGCCACGAGTCAAGCTGGTCACTGCCACTGGTGAACTCATGAAGCTGGTCACTGCCACTGGTGAAGTAAATCAAAGGATGAAAGGAACCCATGCCATTGAAGGTGGCAGCGCAAATTGATGCTGCTACAGGATCCTGTGGCGCACACCGTAACCAAGGAGCCCGTCTCCGATCCATCCCTCTTGCAGCTACTGCATCCCCACCCATCGTTGTCGTGCCCAGCGACGTCAACATCGGCTCGCCCACCTTCTACTCGACGAAATGCCGGTGCAGTTTATGCCGTCGCCGTGGAGGTTGTCATGGACCCCCTTCCACGCGGCTGAAGGCTGAAGCTCTGCTGGCCCTCCATGCCGCCGCCTGTGACGTCGACGCCATGGTGGCAGCCATCTGTTAGACGAACTGCATAAGCCGTGGCACCAGTGTAATGTTGTCCACACAAGTTCCAGTTGCTTATCCGATGCCGTTCCCGACATCTGCGCTCGTCATCGACAGCTAGAGCCCCATGGGTTTCATCCCGGCGTTTCTGGTGCATTCCAGGCTAGGCGCGCGTGTAGCATGTTCGATGAATTTACATTCTGAGCTCTATGTTATCCTGCTTGGACAATTGAGATTGTTGGTGCAGGAATAGTGATACCAATTTTGTCGTCATGAAGAGCATTTCAATATCCCAAATAGTGGAAGTTCTGATGGGCTGATGGTGATGAGGGCTAAGACTTCATGTATGACCAATGTAAATAAACATCACGTTGCCTGTTTCTTGAGCGCTGTAGATATGTCTGCGAGTATATAACGTTGTTCTATTGCAAGGTTAGAGTGAGATCAATACAAGAGATGTGTAGGTCTCTGAGCCTGGATGGGACTCCACCAGTTTGCACCTTGATGTCAATTAATAACATCTATATCATCGACATTTGTCGTGTAGAAAAGAAAACGACAATGAATAGTATCAAATACTAGTCTGCAACAAGATCGCTAGAAACAAACAAAGGTTTCTGGAAATAATTTCCACTAAGCCTAACCATGATGTAACTATGAGCAAACATTATTATCACCGACAAACACGATTCCCACGGCACATCCAGCAAAGAACTAACAAATAACAAGCCAGAGTTCTCTGTTATAAAGATTTCAATGGCTTGTGTGCTTGTTTGGGTAAGAATCAAGAAAGAGACATGATAGCATCCAAAAATCGACCAAGCTGTTGCAGTCAAAAGACACAAGGATTAAAAAGATATTACCACCACCATAAACTATCAACATGCCATCTTGCTGTTGAAACAGAAACTTAGCACCATGCCATCACACAATGTAATATGATTGGAGCATTTGGTTACCAACATAACAAAAGCACTTTGTTACTTGTGCTGTTGTGCATAGACTGATTTCCATATTCATGCTAGCATGGAGCACTTCTGGGCCAGAAAAATAATACGATCGGAGCGAAATCTAAAACTTGCCACCAAGCTATTGAATCTGAAAGTGCAAACCGCCGTGTGGTATCATAACAACCATTTGTTTTTCTGGAACCCTGACAACTAGTTGGATGGAAGGTCCATAAAACCCAAGTACGTATGTACAACATGATCCATCTTGAAAGAGTACACCACAGAATCATCACAGACTGCCAACCAGGCGTTTATCGCAAGAAAAATGATCCAAGTGAAAATGCAAAAGTTCTTCTCATGTGGCGAACAGGCTATAGGACTACTGAGCTTAATTCAGACTGAAATTGTTAAGAAAAAGGAGCTCCTGATGTGGTAAGCATCGCTTCAGACCAGAGTGTAAAAAAGACAGAGCTGCACTAGGCAACCTGATGATCAACTCTTCGTTGAAGCCAACCATGATGTAACTATGAGCAAACATTATTATCACCGACAAACACAATTCCCATATGGCAGGCACATAGAGCAAAGAGCTAACAAGCCAGGGTTCTCTGTTGAACAGATTTCAATGGCTTGCACGCTTGTTTATGGTAAGGATCAGACAAGAGACAAGATGGTATCCGAAAATTGACCAAGCTATGAAAGGGTTGAACAGATAGTAGCACCAGAAAGTGTACCACACAACGATCATGCTGTTCAACACAGAAGGTTACCATATGGGCCTTCAGCTGAGGCCAACCATTTACACAAGGCAAACAAGGCGTTTATCACAAGAAAAATGAGCTGAAAGGGCTAACAGATCTTCAGGGCGCCACCCCCCTCCTCAGTGCCACTGCGCTTCGGACTGGTCAGACACTTGAGCAGGCGGCAGTTGTTCTACCTCATGTGGCGCAATGGTGCGAGGCGCGCGTTCGGATGGGTGCCGAGGGCCGGAGGCAGCTCCAGCACAGGGGCTCCCATGCCCACAAGCTGGAGGCGGAGGCGGCGGGCCTTGCCCTGCTGCATGTCGTAGCTCTTCAAGATCTTGGAGATGGCCTTGTCGTGACGACGGCGGAGGTCCCTGCTGACCGGGGTCCATTCGCCGCAGCCCTGGCCTGGGCATGAAGGGCCAGGATGGCGTCAACGTGACGCTGAACCTGGGTGTGCTGCGAGTCCATAAGGTCGTAGACGTCCTGCAGGTCCGCGCGCACCATGGCAACAGGGTCAGCAGGTCCCTCCTCCGGGGCTGCATCTGCCGGCGGCACCTGCGAAACGGTTTCAGCGCCGAACATCACACATGTGCAACAAGAGTGGCAGCAGAACTAGGAATGGAACAACATGGAAGAAGGCATTACCTGCTCCAGGTTGCCCTCCTGCGGGGCTGCAGCATCGGCCGGTGGCACACCGCGCCGATGTTCCCGGGCATGTCCAGCCCAGCCGCATCCTCGTCGGCGTGGAGGAGGGCCTGCGCGGCCGCGCCGGCACCAGCGCCCTGGTCCTGGTCGCCCGGAACGTTGGCGACGGCGTCCGGGTCGTCACCCGCAGCGGCCTCGCGGCGCACGTCCGCGGCCTGCGCTCGAAACACACCGGAGCGTCAGCCCCGTGGCGCGCGCAGCAGAAGCGTGACGCCTACGTACCTGCCCCTTGGCGACGCCGTCCGCGGCCGAGTCGACGCGCGGGTTCTCGGCACCGTGGCCCTCGTCGGGGAGGTTGACGCGCATCTGGGCGATCGCTCCCTCCGCGTCGCCCTGGAGCGGGTCGGCGACGATGGCCAGGAAGCGAACGGGGAGGTGGAGCGGGCTGTCGGCCCCCAGGAGCGTGGCGAGCTCCAGCGAGTGGGGTGGCAGAGCCAGCGCGTCGGCTCGGCCGCCTACCCGGTCCAGCAGCTCGAGAAGCACGCGGCCGTGGAGGGATCCCACGTAGCGGTCCAGCCCGTCGAGCACCGGCAGCGTGGCGCTGCCGATTCGGGACGCGTCGTCCTTCTCCAGCTTCGGGACGTAGACGCCGGTGCCAAGCGACCTCGCGGGACCCTCGCAGACGTCGAAGCGGAGAGCGAAGGCGTGGCCGGGGACGACGACCTCGACCACCGCTGCCGCTGGTGTCGCGGCGCGAGGCGCCCAGCGGCGGGGGCGGCGAGGCTCCGCCCGCAGGGCGCCCGCCCGCGGGTGAGCCCGCGGGGGTGGCATGGCGGCGCGGCCGCGGCCCACGGGGACCCAGGCCCCGCGGTGGTGGCGGAGAGCTCCGTGCAGTGCGGGAGGCGCTGGGAGCGGCGCGCCCGCCGTCCGTCGCCGCGGCGCGGACCGCGGCCGCGCGGGTTGCCACCGCGGTGAGCCATGTTGAGCGGGGGCTTCGGGCTCCCGTCTTCGGCGAGGAATTTAGAGGAGGTTCGGTCGGCGGAGAAGGATTGGGGGCAGGAGGCGGTTGCGGTGGCGCTGGATGCTTCGGCCCGAAGCCAGTGGCCGCGGCCTTTATATGCCCAACCCGGGGCCGCGCCATTCCGCAACCGTGCGGGGCAAGTCGCCGACGAAGGCCGCGGCCGGGTGGGCCCACTCACTCGGCGAAGGAGGAGGAGGGGGATTGAGATCCCAGTCGGTGTGGGGGGCTGCCATGTGGGGTCGTGCGCCGGCGAGGCCCACATGCAGCCACCCAACTGCAGAGGGCAGTACTGCAGAGGAGCTGCTCGCGGAGGAGGGAGGCGGCCGCGGCGAAGCAGAGCAGCACAGCGTCAGGAAATGGGAAAAGGAGATTTCGAATTTTGGGGGAAAAGGCAGGAGAAGCAGGGTGACCAGTTGGGTGGATAACTATATAAAACCATTTTTCCCTGCTCCTCTTCCGACCTTGCTTCTGTTACCCGGGTGGTCATGTTGATTAGTTTTCGGGGCTTGGTTTCGTGTTCGATTCCCGCTTTCGGCACACCACATTTTTGCTCTCCTTTTCTTTGCCCGCCTCTGACACACCCTGCCTCTCTCTTTCATTCTTTTTTTTTTTACCCATTTTGCACTCCATTATAAAAGAGCAGTCCCATATTTGCGCCCAGGTCATTGCGCTGGATTTAAAAACTTTGACTGTAAATAATTTCTTGTGTTAAGTTTTTTTAGGAGTTTCTATGTGTTAAGTTTGGAAATGTGAGAATAACATGATTAGATTCGTATTGAAATATAATTTCATAAAAATACATTTCAACCATACTTTATAAATATTTTATAGCAAAAAGTATTAGTCAAAGTTATGTTTTGAAGACCGTGTCGATGTTCAAAACGATAACTATTTTGAAACTGAAGGGAGTAGAACACACATGGAGATTTGAGAAATGAACAACGTAAACCAAAAATTTCGAACCCGATGTTCGGATCCCTGCTGCCCACGATCGATCGGGTGGCGAGTCTTGGGACTCGCTCCGCATTGTGTTGCCCTAGCTACACTTTGGTGTATGCACCAAGTGGGGCTTATCATATACCTTCGTTGGACCAGGTGCTAATGCTATAGCCTGTTATGCTAATAACTCTAGTTAGACAGGGAAAGAAAGTTCTAAAAGAACTTATTCTACTCTTAGTCTAATGTGTGAGTAATTTACCAAATGACTCTCTCTCCTAGTAGGAAAGGAGGACCTCTACCCCGAGTATAAATAGTGGAGCTCCTCAATATGTAAATCACAAATTTATTCTAAAGTAATAAAGAGAAAGCTTCACCTTATATTGTGTTTGCCTCCTGTCTACTTTTCTTGCTGTTCTCTATCGTGTAGCACTAGCACAACATAGCCAACGGTGTGCCTCCTCCGCTGAGATTCTCCCTGTCACGGGCGTGCAATTGTGTTGTTTTTTTCTCAACATATTTTGCGTCATGCACGGAACCAGGATGTTTCTAACACTGACGGGGCGGTACACTAAAGTAGACACGAAACTTGACGAGAAAAGCCTCTGAGAGTCAAAGGGGGTGTTCGTTGTATAGGATCTAAACTTTAGAAGTTTTTTCAACAAATATTGTGATTACAAATAATGTTTAATTACAAAACTAATTTCAGGACTCCGCTCGAATTCGCGAGACGAATCTAATGAGGATAATTAAGGCGCGATTAGGCGATAGTACTGTAGCATCACTGTAGCAAAACATAGATTAATTAGGCTCATTAGATTCTTCTCGTGATTTAGAGGGGAGGTCGTGACATATGTTTTATCATTAAATTAACAAAAATATGTTTAAATAGTAATATTCTTTTTGATGTGACGGGTGTTAAAGTTTAGAGGGGGTACAACGAACACCCCAAATATTTGTTAGCTTAAATATTTGATGGTTAAAAGAAGCCACCAAATTAGCTCTAAAAACTCGACCTGCCGGGGGAAGACCGCCCCCAACGGCATTTAATTAAGGAGAATAACCTCTCACGCAGGTCGAGAAAACCCCCGAACCCCCTCCCCGATCCTACACAGGGACTCAGCTGGCCGTTGTGAGCTCCGGCGCGAGTCTTTACCATGTGCTTTGACCCGCGGAGGACGAGGGGATTTTTTTTCCTCTGCACTGCAGCGTGGCATATTTCAGCCACATGTGCTACAGTGCGCGCGCGGCACTGTAGCGAGCTACAGTACCACGCGCAGGTGCCGCGGCGGGGACTTGAACCCGGGTCAACAGGTGCTGAAGCACCCGGAGCCCTCCGGCTCTGACCGCTCGGGTAGCCCCGCGTTCGCCCACCAAATTAGCTCTCAGGAGGTGAATAAATTTTCATCGAAACTTTCAGAATGTCTGGCCCCGTTGGTTCCTTTTTTTTTTTTTTTTACGTGGAACAGCTATTCCATTACCCAACGGGCGCCAAATCGCTGGCTACCAAGTTACGAATACAAATCGGAAGGACGCCAACAGCTGTGTCATCTCCCTCTGAACACACACCCCAGCGCTGCCAATGCATGCGCCACTTTATTACAGTTTCTAGGAACAAAAGCAAAACTAAACAAGCCACCATTTCCTTCAACTCCATCACCAAGCTTCCCGCTGCAGACAGGTCAAAAGCATCTGAAGTGCAGGTTTGCTTCACAGAAGGGCGTCAGTTTCAATCACTGCCCTGCTGATGCCAAGCTCCACTGCGGCCTGTACTCCCTGAAGACATGCTATGACTGCGGCTTGGAAAGAGTCAAGTAGATGATTTACTCTGCCTCTCCCAGCTGAGACGACATCACCATCGGCATCTCGTATTATGAAGCCCCACCCACCTGACTTGATGTTATCATCAAATGCAGCGTCACAATTAATTTTCAGCATTTCGCTTTCAGGCTTCTTCCATCTGGCTTCCTTAACTTGTCTAGCTCCCTTTTCTTTACTGAATATTTTCTTGATTTCCTCAACATATATAGCAGTATTTCGTGCTATGATGGCCGGAGGTCTCTGCTGCTCGCCTTCCCGTACTATGTTTCTTTCTGTCCACCAGGACCACATCGCCACAGAGAGCTTTAACTGAATATCCTCAGCTTGCGCCAGGATGAATTCAACCACATCTCTTGCCGATGCCATCTCAGCAAGCAGTTCCCTCTCTCTGCTCATGTTAAGGCTCGCCCATAGTTGTTTGACCAACTTACACTTGAAATACAGGTGACTCCCATCCTCACCGACCCTTTGGCAGAGCACACATTTTGTATTCAGTTTCATACCTCTATGCTGAAGGTTGATTCGCAAGGCATGGCTGTTATGTGCAACCCTCCATAAAAAGTGTTTAATCTTCCCAGGAACTTTCATGCGCCATAATTTGTTCCAGCATTCCTCCACTCTACTGCTGTTACTGCTCGAGGGATGACTGCATGTCATGTCATTTCTAGAGACCTTGTAAGCACTTCGAACAGAGAACACACCCTTATTGTCAAACTGCCAAGCCAATGTATTATCTCGTCCTTCATGTATAGTCAGTGCAAGTATAAGGTCCGCATCCTCGTCCCAAAAAGTTTCCCTAACGAGTTGCACATCCACATGCGCCTGTGATGGGGTTTATAAGCTCTGACACCTCATTCAGAAGACATTGTCCTCTTGGAGTTATTGGAGATGTAGCATACTCCCTCGGCAGCCATGGATCATTCCATATGTTAATATTACTGCCATCTCCCAGTCTCCAAACAACCCCTTTCTTCAGCAGGTTAATGCCTTTCAGAATGCTCCTCCATGTGTAAGACATTCCATGCTTCGGTGTAGCCTCAAGACAGCTAGTGTTGGTTCTTTTTGACGATTTTAGTGGTTTTGGCATGTTTCATGGCGGCACTCTTAATCGTCACGAGGTTTCATGATAAAATGAAAAGGCACCCAAAAATTATGATTAATAATGGAGTGTTTTAACCTCTCAAACCTGAGTACAAATGTAGTATCTTTTCGTGTACATACACCCATTACAAAACTCTTGAACGCTCTCGTACGCACACGACTACATCTATACACATCACAAACAACCGCGCCCATCGAGAGATCATCAAGATCTTCAGGATCTGATGCGCGACGAGGAGCGTCGCAGTCCCTTTGTGGCTCCACGCGTGAGAGAGGTATAGAAAACTACTTAGAAAACTCTGAGAAAAACTCGGAAGCCTCCGGACATCAGCGAAGCTTCCAGTCACTATCTGGCGCCGCTCGCCGTGACGCACACCGGGATCCAGCCCGGTCCATCTTCCTCCACTAGCAAGCACCACCAAACAGACGCATCGTTTGTCATGGCACCAAGGGAGGAAAAGGAAGAAAACAGATCACAGTCGTCGTCGCCGACCGGATCAGAAAACAGCCGAGCAACGCCGGCAGAAACAAAACCTCCTAAGATCATCGATCGCCGGATAAGCCCATAGCATCACCAGAGAAGACGAAGGAGGGACAAAAAACAAGCTCACTCAGATACGGAGGAATCAACATCACTCCCGAACTGATGAGCTCGAAATCTTCACTGATGTCGTCATCGCCAGGGAAGTCGGGGAAGCCGCCGTGGACGACGAAGGCCACTCCGCACACCCACGCCGTCGCTCGCCGGAGACGCCGCCCAGGAAGAAAGCCCATGCTTCCTCACCAGCATGGGAAGAACCTAACCCTAAGCTAACTAGCTAGAACAAACCTATTAGGTGCAGGCTGTACATATCCTTCGTCGATTCATCCAACCCCCCCTCCTTCTCTGACGCCAGCGAGGGCGCCAGAGACAAGGGCGGCGGCGAATCGACGGGGGAAAAGTAAATCGCCTCCCGGTCGCCTCTCTGGACTGTAGCCGCGAGAGTTCGAGAGGAGCCTCACGAATGTCTCGTCATCAGTCACACTAGTACAAAACATGCCTAATATGATAGATGTTTTTTTACAGTAGTGGCGGACACCTTTCGATCCATCACCGCTAGCTCTGACGCGAGGTACTGTAGCAGCTAGCAGTGGCGGACACGATGACATCAGCAAAGCTACAGTATTTGGAGCACTTATCAGTGGCGGACGACATGACGTCAGCGCCGTGCGCCACTGAAAATAGACAGTAGTGGCGGGCATATTTACATCATATAAGCATCAGTGGTGGACAGGCCCAATTGCGGCCCGCTTTGGCCCGAACCATCGACCTACTATATAAACAAGCATCCAACCCTAATCCCAATCCTACGCGCCACACCTCTCTCTCTTCTGCGCCGCCCCTCCCTCTCGCATTTTTCTCCCCGCGACTCCCCTCCACCTATCTCCCTCCTCTGCGCCACCGCCCCTCCCTCTCCCTTCTCCAGGTCGATGCACACCGCCGCCCTCTCTTGTCTAGGTCGACAAGGCCACCCCTCTCCTCCCTCCCCAAGCGTGTCCGCCCCCTCTCCCTTATCCAGATCTCGCGGCGATGGGGGCGCCAAGGCGGTGGCGGCGAGATGGCTGCTCCTTCCTCGGTGGCGGCGCGCTAGGATGGCGGATCCAGGTGGCGGCGCGCTAGGACGGCGGATCCAGGGGCGCAGAGCTGCGGGGCCTCCCGACGCGGCAAGCCCTCCCTCCTCGGCGTCAACTCCGGGCACCGCTAGATCCAGCCGTGGCGACCCTCCCTCGGCGTCAGCTCCGGATCCTGCCGGGCGCGGAAGCGCGGGCGGCGGGGAGAGATCCATGGCGACCACGACGACGTCAACCACGGTGACTCCGGGGCGCAGCGGCTCCGGGCTCCAGACGGCAACACCACTCCGAGGATATCGATGACCACAACGGTTCAACGCGGCGGGTGACGACGACGAGGCGGCACAGCGACGACCTGGTGGCGGCGGCAGCAGGCTGGGCTGAGCCTGTCCAGGCCTGACTTTTTCTCTTTTTTTTTATTTTTGTTGGCTGGCTAGCAGTGGCGGGCATCTGGCCCGTCACCGGAGAACGTGAGATAGTAGTGGCGGACGTTTCGTCCGCCACCACAGGCTCATTTCGCCCGTCATCAAAGGCTGTTTTTTAACTAGTGTCAGCGCATTCGTTGAAGTACATACTCTATAAACGGTTAGTTTTGAGGCTCATAGGCGAAATATTTTAGCACTGCGATTGTAATAATTTTTGCCCAGTAATTATATCTATCTATTATATATATATTTGATGACGAAAAGGAGCCACCACGTTCGCTCTAAAATGCTAAAAATTCTCACGTTAATCCGAGAAAATAAGAAGAAAAAATTACCCACCACTGCCATAAAAAAATTAGTCACACTCTAAAAATATTTATAAAATAGCTAAATTTGGAATAATAAAAAATAGCCAAAATACCCCTCGCACCTACTTCTAAATTACCCACCATGTCATTATGAGTAAAAAATAGCTAAACTCGGAATAATAAAAAATAACCAAAAACACCCTTCACACCTATTTCTTAATTACCCTCCATGTCATTATAAGTCCAAAAATAACTCAATTCGGATTTGAAAAAGCTAAAAATATCCCTAATTCTTATTTCTACAATAATTTACCCACCATACCATTAGTCCAAAATAGTTAAATTTTAGAATAATAAAAATATCCAAAATACACTTAATTTCTATTTCTAAAGACACCGTTATATGTCTAGCTAGCATGACACATTCTCTTATCTTTAGCATAGATTTATTTGTAGCACGACATATTCTAACATATGTTAGTTGCATAGCATGGCACGTTTGAACCGAGCCACTTCTAACACAAAATCAAATATAATGAGTTAGCTAAGACACAATCTAAGATAAATGATGACTCATCTCACACTCAAATTGAAGGATGGTGAGAAATTCTTCAATATATTTAGTATTTACAAATATAGAGTATAAAATAATAATAATAATAATAATAATAATAATAATAAATTATATTAAACTTTTACAAATATAAAAATATTTTAAATAATATAGTAAGTCTAGCCGCGCAAATGCGCAGGTAGCCATCCTAGTTTTATTAGTTATACATGCTCAAAAAGGGCCTCGCTGCAGAACAATTAATGCCGCCCCGGCCGGGCTTAAATCAAGTCACGTACGGCCGGCCCAGCTGGGCATCAGTCTCACTGAGCGCGAGCTCGCTGAAGTTGTCGAGCGCGGCAATGCGAGCCCACTCGAGCCCGTCGCGTTGCAGCTTAGGCGCGTAGGCGGGGTCCTCCCAGTAATTGCACTTAAACATCTTGTCCATCTCCCTGTCGGTCTCGTCCTCGCTATACTCGTACCAACGCTTCCTCGTCCCCGCCTTGGCGAAGCAGCCGCTTATCTCGTCGTACTCGTGCGATGTCTTCATCTTCTTATTCATCCCCACCCACCTGCCGTTGCCGTCGTCCGTCCCATCTGTATCGGCTCTCTTCTTCGTCCCCTCCGCTGCCGCCACCGTGTTAGCTGCCTGTGGGTTTAGTGCGCACCCGCCGTCCATCTCGCAGTAGACAATCATGCTCAGCGCCGCCTCTCCTCTGATCTCTTCACCATCCGGCCGTTGCACGTAGCTCCCGCGCGCTTCCATGGCGATCGATATGATGGCGCCAAGCTAAGGGTGCTGTGATCCCCGTGGCAATATATATATATATATATATATAGACACACGGAGAGTATATTCTATAGCCGGTTATAGAATAGTTTATTCTATAGCCACTTTAGTTTTACGATAATTTTATCACGAATTTACGATAAATTGAAGCAAAATTACGACATTTGCGCTCACACATGTGTTACAAGCAAAGACCATGGTAAAAGTGTTGTAAATCACGTATCAAAATATCGTAAATCACTATACACGAATGTCGTAAATTACGATAAAAAGTAGCCACAGAATAAGCTATTCTATGACTGACTATAGAATAATAGGTCACTATATATATATATATATATATATATATATATATATATATATATATATATATATATATATATATATGTATATGTATGTATGTGCAGCCCTAGGCAGCAGCCGTCCGAGTCGGACTAGCTCGATCCGTTGCCAGGCTCAGGCTCGGATCGGAGTGCGGGTCCGAGTCGATCTGGGCGCAGCGACGTCGTTTCTTCTTCGTCAAAGCTGTTCGCTAGTACTACTTCAGTAGTATTCTTCCACGTACCGAGTATTCCTCTCGCTGTACCGCTGCATGCCAACTCCCGCAGTCAGAAAACCACGCGGCCGGCCGGTGCTGCCGACTGCCGCCATGCATGCACATCGTGGCCATCATGACGAAGCCCACCCATCACCTGCAGCCAGCAAGGAAGACTGGATGGGTAGTGCTGATCGTCTTCTCTTCTCGACCGTCCCGGCCTCCGAGGAAGATCCATCACATCCATTATCCATACATATATATGATCTCCTCTTCATCCCCGCCGCCGTCGACGAATATGCAACAAATGACCGGGCAGACGTGTGTAAGTAATATAGTGTCGTACAGCCCCGGCCAGCCGGCCGGCCTGGGCCTGGCAGCCCACGGCGACATCGAGACTCTTGGTCAGATCGAAGGGGCCCAAGCAATCGAATCGAGAACCTGCCGTCGTCGTTGAGATCACGGCCCAGCGCTGTTGCTGTATTACGTCATGAGATCAAGAAGAGACGAGGAGAGAGGAATTAACGGTGAAGGCGAGGATGGAGGCGGGGCGCAGCCGGAACTCAGCATCAATGGAGAGGCAGAGGCTCGCCTTTAAAAAGGAGGCGGGAATTGGCAGTAGTTGTATTTGTATGCATGCTTACCGAGGGCAGCGCGGCGTGCGAAGGTCGCCATTGACGGCGGCTGCCGCACCTGGGTATGGGAAAGAGCCGAGGCAGGCCGCAGGCGAGCCGGCCTACTCATGGGAACAAGCCGCGCCTGATCACACAAATTCGCGGCCTGCTAATTACTAATCTGATTGGAGATTAATATAGTATATAGTTTGCCTCTGCTTCGTTTCTCTGCCGTTTCCAAATTTGATCGGCTCACGTGTTTTTTGGTTTCCGTTTCCCAGTCCAAACGTACGCGCCTGCCTATCTTCGATCAGGCTGGTGCGATCTCGCAGATGGCGGTGGGCCAAGACGCCTTGCTCCTCGCCGCGATGCCCGCCTCACTCCTGCTCGTACACGCTGCCGCTGCTTGTTGTGCTACTCGACCTTATGCTCCCTCCAGGCATGGCGCGCCTCGTGGCCACGCTGCAGCGCTTTGACGGCGGCTCTGGTGCGCTCCCCGATAGCTGCTGCACGACTAGGCTGTTTAATTGGTTTGGGTCACAAGGTCATGCTCTGGACGATCCGAGCCTAAGCGACCGTTTGGATTGAGTCACGGCACGGCCTCGCCTGTCATCCCCATGTCCTGTGTAGAGAGAATCGCACACTTTTCTGCAGCGTATTTGGTTTGCCGGACGGAGTGTTCAACGGATCATCCTATCCTTGTACCGAACCTACCGGGCTGTTTGGTGTGCTTTGCCGGACGACGTCAACCGTCATCAAGTCGCTCCTCTCGCAAGCCAATCTCAACGACCGAACCATTCCAAGAAATTTGCCATACGACCCGATCCTACAAGGCAGCTGGACCTAGTGCCGCATGGGGTGTGATTCCTCAAACCAAACAGGCCATTGAAGAACCGAGTCGTTCCGGCCGTAGAAAAACGCCGGCCGATGACATCTTTTTGTGCATGCAGGACGAGCTTAACAGTCTAACCAAACACGCTGAACGAGTTCGTGGACATGAAGGCCAAGCTCGGGCAACGGCAGCGCGCCCGCGGTGCTCACGCTGATCTGCTTCAACGAGGACATGTTCGTAGAGGCGGACCTAGAGCTGAAATGAGGGTGGTGCGGGAACGTCTTTGGGACTGCTTAGTCTTGTGTTGTTTCTTATTTTGGGTGCATAATTAACTACTCAAGTGAGTGCATATACGGTGAAAATAGGAGGAACACTTTTGATCCGCCCCTTCGTGTTCGTGGGCCGGCGGCCGGGACGAACTCGGCGACGGGGCGTCCTCGTCCTCCTCGTCACCCACGAGGTCAGCAAGAGGAATTGGGAGGGAGAAAGAACGAGCTGCCTCTGTTGTCTGGCCGGGCCTACGGGGAGAGTAGTTGAGTCGATGGAAGGAGGGGATAAAGAGGTCTCGGTCTCGGCCTGGTTGTGTTTGCTCTCCGGGCATGGAATGTAACAATTCCAGTTTTGTTAGAGGATGGAATCACGAGGATTTTTTACGGTGACAAAAACATCCAAGAGACATTTTAGTTTGATGAAAGAAATGATATAGACAGTATTTCACCAATTTCAGAACAGGCGTATTTTGTAAATGCTTTGAATGTGTTGCTAACCCACAAGCAGGCTGCCAACATCACGCCACATAATTGAGCAGTTGTAGTGCAGCCACGAAATAGAGCATGACAAAGCGATGCTCTGATGCGCAATAAACATGGAGCAAAGTAGTAGACATGATTCTGGCATAGGATTACCTTAAAGCGAGAAAATTAGTTGTTTGTCTACATACGTTCAATTCTACTTACAATTTGGATGTGAGATGGGTTTATGGGAGCAAATGATACGAAGTTGTAATTAAGAGCTCTTGAAAACTTGAGGTTGTGACATTAGCATCACAAAAAAACTGAGATGAACTCGCCCCGTATCATCCAAACCCTCCAACTAAACACATCTTTAATGTATACCGTGCGCGAAGTTTTACGACCATCGCTTGTTTATAAGATTTTGATATTGGAGTTGTCTTTTCTTTGGACCATGCCACTAGCCAGGTTCTTCATTTTTTTTACGTGTGAATAATTTATGATTGATATTTATATGTGCTACCTCTACCCAATATATAAATTTACCATCAAAGCACACCTCAAATGAAAAATATTCTACAACGTTGCTAGCTAGAGTAATTTATAATTTTTTCACAATACTATGGATATTTATAGACATGATATTTATGTAAAAAAATATTATATCTTCTAGGGTAGTTATATATATAACTTGTCATAAATTGCTCCTTATCTAACTTTTTATATGGTTTCAAACTAAATATACAACACTATTCATCTTCTCGATAATTACTTGTTCAAAAATAACTGCTCTACATACGACTGGGAACCTAGCCGTCCAACTAGTTCAATCGATTAACAAATTAATGTTCAATGGCTAAGGCTTGCACGGGTCGGACGGCGATCGGTTGAACAGACTAGCCATTCGCATAGTTTTTTCATTGTTCAAAATGTCATAAGTTTAAAGTCATATTACATCTATGAAATTTTGTTAGTCAAAATGTAAACATTAGAAATCAAAGTTGCCATGTATTATCAAATATAGGTATGTAGAGGGTTATAAAATAAAATTAATATAATTTACAATAAAGATACATGTAAACTTAGACACCCTACCTAAAATTATAGGCTAGGTCCGCCAATGGGAGGAGATTAGGTTCCTGCCGTCACAGGACAGGTGGGCTGAGGTTTGCCTCCCTCTTCGGCAATAACCTGAGCTTCTGGTCACGTGATGCCGTCGCCACCGCGTGGGAGCGAACAAAGGTGATGAGGCTTCACGAACTTGTTCCTTCTCCCATTACATTGCCGGCCGCTCTTGGAGGTTTCTCTGACATCCCTAACTGACTCTTTCTGCGCGGAGGGTACGGCATGGTCTTCACCCTGAACCTTACCACCTTTCGTACCACCAGGGTGGGCCGCTTGGGCGCCCCTGTCTTCTTCGCCTTCTACCAATTCATATAGTCAGATTACGGCTCTAGTACTGTTTCAAAGTGAATCTGCTGTTTGTGGTTGAAAACCGGTTAAACTCTGTTTTGTTCGGATAACATTTCCCTTGTATCGCTCCATAACAGCTGAATTCATCCTTACCGTGATTCCAGGATTATTTTTAATGCATCCATCCATGACTGTCTGTATCAATTCTGCATGGTTTCAGCTTTTTGTGATGAGCAGGGTGTCTTGCCCTTTGAAGGTTCAGTACTTGTGCGCGCGTCTGTGGTGGCTGCCTGGCTGGTAACTCCTAGAGAAAAAAAGGAACTATTAGCTCTGCAGAAGGCAACCGCAGCAGGATCGGGATGACCGAGTTGACCATTTTGCAAGCTCTTACCACAAGAAAATGTTCAGTTGTGGATTTGAGGTGCCATTTGGATAAATCTCTCACTGCATCTTTGTTGATTTTAATGTCCTGTTTTTGTATTTTGTGGTGACTAAAGCTAGTTGTAGGGATGCTTGTTATCTGTTATCCCCCTTTGGTTTCGATTCCTGCATTGATTTGTCTAAAAATATATACTGAAAAATTATAAGCCAAAATGAACTGCAACATTAGGCTTACTGCGGCGGACACTTGCGATATAATTTACAGAGGAATCATTTCTCCAAATTTTGTTATGCATTACTGTTTTGTAATCACTCCGGTGCACTCTTTTGAAGATTTAGTAGAACTTACATATTAACATGCACTTGCGTGCACCTCCAATCAAGGTTTACATTACCGTTTTGACCGGAAAAATCGGACTCCACCGATATCTCCAGTTTTCGGAAAAACCGGTACGGAAATAGACAAAATTCAAATTCCAAATTTTAAATCCAAAAATAAAAAATCTATCGGCCGAACCATACCGGAAAACCGGTCAAAATGTCCGGAAAACCGAACCGAAATCCAGAAAACTGGTATGGAGAGGAAAAATGCAAAAAAAAAGAAGAAAATTAAAAAAATGAAAAAAAATATGTAAAAAAAAAACTAGATGCAATTTGCAGTACAATGGTGCAACAAGAACACGAAATTCTATCGTTTGCTTAGTCAAAAAAAATTGAGGAAGGTTGCATATTCGAAATAGAGAAAAAAGAAAAGGGGTTTTTCTTTTTTTTCCTTCCCTTTTCAACACAGAAAATTTCCTCGATTTTTTTCACCCATCAAACGATCGAATTTTTGTGTTCTTGTTCCACCATTGCGCTGCAAATTTTCTCTAGTTTTTTACATATTTTTGTTTTAAATTTTTCATATTTTTTTAAAAAATTTAAAAACAAAAACCGGCGAAACGCGGTAAGGAAAACGGTCCGGTTTACCGCGGTAAGGAAAATCCTGCCTCCAATAACAATTTCCAGTGGAGTGCATGCCTAATTTCTTGGGTTTTCTATGCACTAGAAGAAATTGTAGTGGAATTAATGTGGCGCATGGTGGTGGATTAAGAACCGCAGTGCGATTGATATGATGCTAAAAGCAGATTCAGAACTGGGCAGCATAGGTCCAAACCAAATGAAAGGGGATGCCATAACAAAGTTGAAGGTAAATAGATACAAAAATGGTATGTCAGTGCAAAAATATGGTTTTGGTTGTTATTTGTGCATATTCGTTCAATCTAATCCGTTGCCAAACAGAGTACTTTGTTCTTCAATAATCGGTGGCGCACCAAGTAAGGGAATTGAGCTGTGAACTCCCAAGGCAGCGGTTGCTGCTGCTGCTTGTAATTTACCTTTTATAAGCAGTTGGTCACTGCCGTTTGTTTCAGTTATATCTTCTCTTTCGGTGGGAGTTGTACAGATATTGCAATTAGTCGATATTCCAGTTCTTTCAATTTGTCCTTGCAGCTAAGGGCAGCAGATTAATCTTGCTAACTGAACCTTTTTCCATGTGCCCGGGAGCCAAAATAGCACGGTGTCAACAGCTGACATGTTTCAGAGCAGTTTACTAGCAACGGTTCATCTCAATATGAAGTGAAAATTGATAGTGTCCATGCCATGCATGGACTGAAAATTGACTCATGACCCCAAATAATAAACTGAAACATACTTACGATAAACGGAAACATAGGTCTGGTACATGTTCATATGCGATAAGAAGAACATTAGAACAATACTTGACCATGGTCACTGACTCGAGGTGAAACTTGCTCACGAGAATTAGCTCGTTGTTGAACTGCTAAAAACAAAAACAAAACACTGGGAAAAATCAGTAATGCACAATCAAGGATGCCCATTATATTTGCCGGTATCCTCGAACGATCCGTTTAAGATCCCTGAGTCACTGCCAGCGATGGCACTCTGCGGCTAGCACAACCTGAAAATAAACCATGCATAAGGCTTATGGCCATATGTTACATAGCAACTACCAAACTTGCATAAACTAGGCTGATCACATACTAACAATGAATGCTTATTGCTTAAAGTATTGTCCATGAGTTGATCTTCAGATTGGGCACATGAGATAAAACTGAAAAATAAATCAACTACCTATTTGATGTGTATCATTTTGTACCATTGTTGTTTATCCCTCATGTCTCTAAACTTAAATGTAGTGCTACTTAAAGCCTGAAGTCCTACTTACAGAGTCATAACTAAATAGTCACATACTACCAATTAACACACCCACAGAAAAGCAAGACAAGTCGCACCTGGAGTGAGGAAATGCGTGTAGAGAAATTCACAGTAGGAGTTGGCCGCCTGGCACACCTTCTTCGCCCGCAATGACTTGAGCTCAATGATGTAGGCGCCATCATCATCAGTGTTCACTAAGATGGAATTGGTGCCAACGTCAAAGCCACTCAAAACGGGCGGCGAATCCCAATTGCCATCCAGGAGCAGTTCCATATCGATGGCCCAGCGTTCCACCCACCCATACCCTTCATCAGGATCAATCTCCCACAGACAGAGGTCGTCATAATTCATGACCAGGAATCCCAGCCTGCCATCCTCCGCCGGCGTGACCATGATGCCATAGTGGAAATAAATGCCCGGAGGTTCGATGATCGATAGGCTCTGCGCGGCCAGATCGTAGCGCATGATCTCATTGCTGAACTCACCGATGAAGTAGATTGCGTCCCTGACGAGTGCGGCGGGCGTCGTTTCGGAGGTGATGCCGGAACTGATGCGAGAATCGAGCTCGATGTAATCGAGCTGGATGGAGGTCGGCGCGCTCCACGCGCCGCTCTTCGACGAGTAGAGGCAGGCGTGGGCAGTCGGTGTATCGTCCATATCGGTGCCCAAGAAGGCCACCAGGAATGGGGCACCGGGGCAATTGCGGTGGTCGCAGCCGGCGCCCGCGGCGCAGAGCACGGCGGCGTTACAGATGCACACCGCGTCGCCGACGGGCGCGTCAGGGAGGATGCGCTTGTCGCCGGTGATCGGGTCCCAGACGACGAGTCCGTCGGATTCGAGGTTGAGGAGGAGGGCGCGGCCGTGGCGGCAGTCGAGCACGGAGAAGCCGCGGTGGTCGGCGGCGGAGGGGCGGAAGGACGTGGTGGGGAAGAAGAGGCGGTCCTGGTCGTCGCACGTGCTGCTGAGGAGCCCGAGCACGGGGGGCGTCCGGTGGAACGCGCGGTAGCGGCCAGAGAAGGCGGGGTCGGTGAGGATGCGGCGCCAGGTCCGGCAGACGGCGCAGGCGCGGGCGAGGCACGCGGGGTCGTCGGGAGGGAGCCGAAGCAGGATCTCCGCGACAGCGTCGTCCACTAGCTCCGGTGGGGAGCGGGGGCGGCGCCTCGGCCTGCGACGACGCCGGCGACGGCGGGGCTTGGGAGGCGGCGTCATGCTGCACGCGAGGTGTTCGACGGGAGGAAGCAGCAGGTGGGCAAGGCGTGTGGTGGGGCGGTTGGACGATCAGCTTTGAAGTTATGTTCTTGCGACTCTACTGGCATTGGATGTAATAAGTTGTGTTCTTGCGACTCTACTGGCATTGGATGTACTCCCTCCGATTTCCATCCGGACAGAATTGCTAGTTCAAATTTGAACTAGTTTGCTTGTCCTGATGATATGAAAATCGAAGGCGCAATAGAAAAGAAATACCCTTATATTATTTTCAAGACAAAGGAGAACACATTAATGGACAATAAGCGAAGGTGAGATGAGGTAACTAATAGAGAACGCGACATCTAAAACAGAAATGGAGCTCAAATCTCACTAAAGGTTCTCGCCATTGCCTGCGTTGGCAATTTGTCATGAACTCATCAAGTGCAGCTGCACTGTTAGCTAACTATGATCTGACCTATGCATCCATCGATCAATCGATGTAGCACCAGCTGTAGTTCATTTTTTTTAACAGCTTTTAACACGCCTGCCCCAAAGCAGTACATTGAGCTCATGCCATTCATCTTGTAGGGACTTATCCATTTCTGCTTGTCAGTTACCAACATCGCCTACTGCTGTTAAACTGCTAAGGACGGATAGATTACTAAACGTTTTCATACAAGCTTCACAAGTTATTTTAAAGATCCGAATTCCACAACTGATAAAAGAAGCTTTTCAATCTATGCAGAAATTATAAATGTTCCGTGCTGAAACTAAACTATAGCTCAAATCTCCAAAATTCCAATTGTACCTCCACAAAGTCTGCTACTTGACCAACCTCTTGAATGCACAAATCCAACACTGAATGTCAAATTAAGTATTCAGGAGAGGGAACAATATGGACTCAACATAAAATTAATAACATTAAAAATTGCACCATATTTTTGAAGTGCTCAACAGAAAAGGAACCATGTCATAGTAGTAGCCCTGCACGAAGCCCTGCACGAAGCCAACAGCCGCAGAATTGGGATGACCAATGGCCATTTGCGAGCTCTTCCAAGTTTTCAACAACATGATCAGGAATATTTCGACAAGGGTCACAAGACAACTAAAACAGATCATAATAACTTGCCCGGTTCTCTTTTCATTAAACTGCTCAACAAAAAAGGAACTACTCAACAAAAAAGGAACCATGTGACGGCAGAGGCTCCGCACAAAGCCAGCAGCAGTAGAACCAAGATGAAACGACCATTTAGCAAGCTCCCACTACCAACCAGCACATCAGAATAAGTGAATCCGAGGCTCCTCGCTACTGATGGCAGTCTAGCACGATCTGGAAATATAAGATGACAAACTCAGCTTTTACACTTTGATGAGCTAGTGCTAGCTGCAAAGGTTACTATACTGAGGTGATGTTCAGCTATGCTAGAAAACAAATGTAATAATATCTTTATCTGAAGCAAAGTAACAGAATAATACTAGATCAACAAGTTTATGGTAAGTCGATCAATGCAAGGTCCTTAACAATTCAAAGTTCAGAACTCAAATTACGTTTCATTTCCACTACCACATACTGAGTAGGTGTTCTCTAACACACACATACTGTATAGGATATCACTACATGTTAATCTAGCAAATGCTACTTACATTACAATTAACTGTTCACAAACCAGAACCAACCAACAAAGCAATCATATTGAAGCTGTAACAATGCAGGACAGATCAGCGAGGGCTAGTGTGATACCAGGAGTGTAGAAGCTCATGTACGGCAGGACAGAATAGTAGACCCCTGGCTCGTCAACCTTCTTCACCCGCCCGGACTTGAGCTCGATACTGAATAAGCCAACGCCTGAGGTTACGAAGACGACATTCACACACTCAGCAAAACCAGCCACAAATACTTGGTCACCAGGACCTGCAATGGGTATAATTTTCTCCAGATCGATAACCCTGCATATCACCCATTCTGCATCTTCTGAATTCACCTTCCTTGACCACAGGACGAGGCTCCATCCCACTACATTGGCAAGCCCCAGGGAACCATCCTCCATCTCCATGAGGGCAACCCAGGCATCGTACGCCAATGGAGGCGGTGGCTTTATCACAGATGTGCGATTCATGCCCCAATCGTACCTGACTATCCCGGTTTTCCGAACTGTGAAGAAGACTTGATCTCCAACAAGTGCGCCACGCCTGGACTTGACATACCAATCATCACCATTGACAAGAGGGACCGGCGTGCTCCACTCTCCGGTGTCTGATGAGTACACACTCGCCCAGATGATATTTCTCGAGTAATCAGAACCCACGAAGGCCACCCGGAAGGGGCCGTCCTGGCAGTCAAGGTGGTCACAGCCGGGGGTGGCGCAGAACACGGCGGCAGTGTAGCCATCCAGTTGATATCAGGCTCGGGCAGGATGTGCCGGTCGCCCGTAATGGGGTTCCAGACAAGGTAATCCACTTCCTCGTCGTCCACCATGTGTATGAGGACGCGGCCGTGGCGGCAGTCGAGCGGGCGCGTGCGGCGGCCGTCGGCGCCTGGGTGGGGAAAGGGGGGAACCAGCGTGGTGGGGACGAACTGTGGGTCGGGGTCGCCGTCCGGGACCTGGCGACTGTAGAGGAGGGCGAGCAGGGGAGGCGCCCTGTTGATGGCGCGGTAGCGGCGAAGGAAGGTGGGGTCGGAGACGATGTGGAGCCAGGGCTTGCAGACGAGGGAGGCACGGAGGAGGTGCTCGGGCTCGTCCGCCGGGAGATGGAGTAGGATCTCGCTGACGAGTTCATCCATCAGCAGCGGCGGCATGGTGAGGTCGCAGTTTGCGGCGGCGAGGGTTTGGTTGGGGATCGATTGGGGAACAGGCGCACATTCTGTCGTGTGAGGCCGCCTTCTCGTTACAGGGTTGGGTTCGACCAGCTTCAGTTTTGCCCAGCACTGCCAACCTGAAAAGTACCAAGCATACATGTTATTTAAAGCATATAGTTATTATCTCCAGAACTAAGATCTCTATATTTGAACAACTAATTGTCTCAAAAAAAAGTATCAGCTGGCAATTGCAGTTTGGTGCAGTAAAAGTATCATGCACAAAAATTATAAGTATTCTGTATTAATATGGACTTTTCGTAGATGAAACAGTAGGGACTGCTGACATCTAATATTAAAAAAAGATAGTAAAATAATGCACAGGCTAAAACAACCAGTAAAAATTAGCTATGGCTTATCAGTGCAACTGCAAAGTTCGCAAGTTTTGGTTCATGATGTTCGGAAATCTTGCCACGAATTGTCCCAATGAACAGGCATGGACCCAAAAAAAAAAATTTATGTGTAGCATTGTATTGTCATTAAAAAATTCTTTCTAAATCTGGAGCACATTAATCACTTAGTTCCGTTCAACTAAATATCTACGAATCAGTATCAGAGCACCATGTAGATGCTGCACAGTACATGAGTGACAAGCTCATGAAGATTGAAGAGTAATGTCGGGCAGTAGTTCCCAGTCTCACCTAAGTTGCAGTGTCATATACAGCATGTGCAGTTTCTATTTTCGCGCATTTCAAGATACAAACAAGGCACCCGGACCAGGATCAAGGGCCAGCAGAAAAGATTAGCATGCTGCATCTATTAGACAGCGCAGAAGGTCTTCCAGTTTGTATCCAGAACAAGCTAGAAGAGACAGGCTTTTCGTGCTTTTTTAATAAAACAAGCTAAAATTTTCTATATGCAATGTATTGTTTAATAGCAGCTTATAATTCTAAGTGATCCAATAACAGAAACCACACCAACATTTGAAAATTTTCTGTTCTAAACACATTCAAGATAAGCAAAAACGCTAAAACTGCTATCCTCATTCAGAGAAAAAACAATACGATACACACTGATTCTGCTTTCAGTCAAGAACAAAGATTCAGCTTTTATCAAACAACAACAATATATATTCAGTTCCTAGTGGACATGAGATTCAAATTGGCAATGGAGAATATGTCAGAATATTCTATCAAGAATTTCAGGTCAAACATCAACTAGTTACCGAACCTGGAGTGTAGAAGCTCGTGAAGGGCAAGACAGCATTGTAACCCACATCCTTGCACACCTTCCTTATCTTCCCAGACTTGAGTTCAAATATGAATATACCTTCCTCATTTGCCCTAATGAAAATTGCACTGACATCCTCAGCAAAACCAATAACTCTAGATCCACAGAGAGAGCCAAAAGCGAAGACAAGTGTCTGAAGCTCGATAATTCTCCATTGTTCCCATCCTGCAACTTCCTCTGGTTCCACCTTCTTCAACCACACATAAAGCCTGGATCCCTCAATGCCGGCGAGCCGTAACAAACCAATCTCATTACCCATGAGGACACCATTTGTGCAGCAGGCATCCGGTGTATCAATCAGAGACAAGCGATGCTTGTCCAAGTCAAAATTTAGAATTTCCTTCACTGACGTAAGTCTGAAGTAAATTTTGTCCCCAACAACGGCACCCCGGTTCGGCTGGACAACGGAACAGGAAGATACGCGAACAGAAGCCGGCGCGCTCCATGCACCAGCCTCAGACGAGTAGATGCACGCCTTCTGAACGCCCTGAGTATCAGAGCCCACGAAGACGACAAGGAAGGGCAGCCGTCGCAATGGAGGTGGTCGCATCCATCCTGAGCGCAGAGCACCGAGGCGGAGAACGAGCGGTATGGGATGTCCGGCTCGGGAAGCTCCAGCTGGTCACCGGTGATTGGATCCCAAACGACGAAGCTGTCGACCTTGCCAGAGCCCATCGCGTGGACAAGGACGCGGCCATGGCGGCAATCGAAGGCCCACGAACCACGGTCGAGAGGCGTCCGGAGAGACGGGAAGGCCGCCGCGGTGGTAGAAACGAAGCGGGGGCCGTAGGTGGACACGTCGTGGAAGAAACTGAGCAGCGGAGGGGTTCGGTGGAAGCTGCGGTAGCGGTGGAGGAAGCCCGGGTCAGAGAGGATGCGGCGCCAGCGCTTGCTGACGAGGGAGGCGCGGACGAGGCAAGCCGGGTCATCCGGGGGGAAGCGGAGGAAGATCTCGCGGAAGGCTTCGTCTACCAGCTCCGGCGGCGGCGGCGCCATGGCGTCCGGGAGGCAAGGGTTTGCGTGGGGAATGGCGGAGCAAGAGAGTGGAGAGTGGAGAGAGAGAGAGCAGTCGACGGTTGGACCAGACCGAGAAAGGCTGGAACTGGGCTGTGTGTAGGACAGGCTCAAGGGCCCAGTCTTTTTTGCAGGCCGCAGACCGCGCGATCCCTTTACTTGAAATACAAAAAGTATGCTAAAAAAAACTTGAAATACAAAAAAATGACATTCCCTCGATCCATTTATCTTTCGTTGGCGTCTTTAGGTCGTGAGTCGTGACAGATTACGATGGAAATGAAATATGTTCCACGCGACCTGTGCTGGCAGTTGCCGCATGAATGATGCTCGTCCATGCTCAGGTAACACAAATGAATGACGATGCGTGGTGAGTCCGGGAAAAAAAAAAGTGAAAGAGTGGGAAGAACGGTGCGTTCAGAGTCAAGCAACAAAGCGTCCTCTACATTTGCTATTGCGTGGACATTGCACCTATTGTACAAGCTGGCATGGTGAAAAAACAGGACAGTTGAAGAACTGCATGATGATAATTGGACGAGGGGGCTATGGAGGTTTACAATTGCTGAGTTTGTAAACCTGTGGCACCTGGTGCAGCAAGTGCAACTGACAGAGCAGGAAGACAATTGTTTGGAAATGGACGGCGAGCGGCCAATATACGGCGAAGTCAGCATATGCTATACAGTGTCAGGGATCAGTGTGCCTTTTTGACGCTCAAGCTATTTGGAGGGCCAAGGCAGAAGGAAAACATAAATTTTTTGCGTGGCTAGCTGTACAACAGAAGGTCCTAACAGCAGACAACTCATAAAGAGACGGTGGCCCAACCTGTCCTTTGTGTGATCAGGAAACAGAAACGGTGAGCCATATATGCTTACACTGTCCATATGCAAAGGAGATTTGGCAGCTGGTGAATGCATGGAAGCAGGAGTTAATCTACAGGCCGGCATCTGCAAGTGTGGGTTTCAGAGAAATGGTGGAATGATAGAATGTCTGAATAACAGCAAGGAAAAAGAGAGACCAGGCAGCGATAATCATGTATACGGCATGGAATATTTGGAAAAAGAGAAACATGAGAGTTTTTCAGAATACTTCGTTGCAGCCACAGCAGGTATTTGGAATGATAAAAGAAGAAATGCAGCTAAGAGAGCAGGCATATGGAGTAGGCGTGAACAACCAGAATCAAGAATCATGATGCAGCGAATAAAGAGAAATGTTCTCTGGGGTGATGGAAGTGCTTTCCAAGATGTTTATTGCTTTCCTAAATGTAATCTAATCTTGTAAATCTCTGGACTATGTACTTCTACCATCTTTCTTAAATGAAAAAGCAGTGCTCCTGCTCATGTTTCGAAAAAACATTTGCTATTGCGTGGCAGCTGTTCTATCCATGGCCCCTCGCTCTCGACCATGCACGGCCCACAGTGGATGCAATGACCGGCAGCAAATTCATGCAGGTAATTCACGCGTACCGTGGGCACCAAAGACGCTACGTACGTATATAGCTCCGGCTGGAAGTGAAACGAGAGAGATGCACAATGCGTCTTGATTGCACGCAGTCCTGATTGCACGTGCGGATGCTTCTTCAATGCCTCACAGTAGTCAGTCCATGAGGCATCAGCTTAGGGTCGACTGATGCGTGCAACCAACGTGTGCTGTGTATATCCTTTTCCAGAAAACATGCAGCACATACAGTGCCTGAATTTGAAGCAACAAGTGTGCAAAACAATTTGCATCTTGAACAATTCGGAACAGTTAAAAGACCGCCCCCCCCCCCCCCCCCCCCCCCCCCCCCCCCCCCACCTTCTTCAGAAGGAAACAAAGCTATAGGGTCTGTAGATACAGTGCACTTGAACTCTCTACATAATGAACAACGTAGCACATAGCTCCCACAGTCCACCGTAAGGTCCGTAATGAAGCTCAAAAGTAAAAAAATTGTGTGAACCAACATATGAGCAACCATAAGAGTAAGAAGTGAACTAAATTTGAACATTTTCTGTTCAAGATGTATTCCTGGATAGGATTAAACAAATATCCCCATTCTGCGAACAGGACTTGAACCGAAGGACTGAGATTCATTATTCAGAAGAACAAATGTTCAATATATCTTAATTCCGAGTGGACTGCTAACCATGTACTCGTATAGAACACTAGCCATAGTAAGATCAATTGCAAACCTGATACATAGTCTTCATGGTCATGGTAATAATTTTATTTTCAGCACAGAATGTGGAGAGGACAATGATCTGTCCATTTTATAGGTACGTGACCTATGACCTATCCATGGCCATCAATATGATTTCCGCGATTTATACGTAAGGATCCCACAATCATTGTAAACGCCAGATTTAACTTGAAACAGTCTTCATACACATGACGATAACCAGCTAGTAGAGAGGCAGAACATACGGTCCTCAACTGACCATACAGGCAGAGAGTTTCATTACTAAAACTACTCAACACCACATTAAACATTTTGAATCATAGGCCCTGCAATGTGGAAAGGCGGTAGATTTGGGTTGATGGATTTGTAAATTATCCTACCTTGCCTCAGAAGTGATCAGTTCGGGCAACTACAGTTCTTCTGTCAGCACATCCTGAAAAGTACCAAGCGTACATGTCAAATTTTTCAAAGCATATAGTTATTATCTCCAGAATCAATATCTGTTATATCTGAACAACTAACTCTCTCTCAAAAAAAAAGTATCAGCTAGCAATTGCAATTCGGATCTAGTAAAAGTATCATGCATAAAGTTATAGTATTCAATATCAGTATAGAGTTTTCAAAGTTGAAACGGTATGGAGTGTTCACACCAAATATTCCAAAAAGATAGTAAAATAATGCACAAGCTAAAACGCCCAGAAAAAATTAGCTAATGACTTATCAATGCAGTTGTATAGGTTCACAAGGATTGGCTCACACTGTTCAAAAATCTTGCCTCGAATTGTCCCAACGGACAGGCATGAACCTGACAAAAGATTCTCATTCAAAATTTCTTTCCAAATCTGGAGTACATTAATCACTTAATTCCATTCAACTAAACATCTACGAATCAGTATCAGAACACCATATAGATGCTGTGTACAGTTCACGAGATCAAGAAGAGTAATGCTGTACACCATATATCTACGTTGCATTGATATATACAGCATATGCAGTTACTATTTTCCAGCATTTCAAGTTAGTACAAAGTAGGCACCCAGGTCAAGGGCTGACAGAAAAGATTGCCATGCTGAGTTTATTAAGACAGCATAGAAGCTCTTTCAATTTGCATCCAAAACAAGCTAGAAGAGATAGGCCTTTTTGCTTTTTGAATAAACAAGCTAAAATTTTCTATATGCAATGTAGTGTTCAATACATAAAGAAAATAATAGCAAATTAGAACTCTAAGTGATCCGATAGACCAATATTGCGTATAGAAGTCAAAGTAACAATGAGAATTTTCTGTTCTTATATTCCAGATAAGAAAAAGCGCTGAACCTGCTACCCTTGTTCAGTGAAGAAACTAAAACGAAACATTGTGATTCCGCTTTCAGTCAAGAACCAAGATTCAGCTTTCGGTCAAAAGAACAACAATACATCTTCAGTTCCTAGTGGACAGGAGATCCGATTGGAAATGCAGAATATAAAGAATATTCTATTAAGAATTTGAGCTCACGAAAGAAACAGCAACTCGTTACCAGGGACATCTTGCCAATTTCAAGAATGGTCCTTAAGAAGTTAGCCTGATCCGAATTAGGGGTAACCTTGCATTATCATATTAATTTTCTCCAGAATTGGTAACATCTTTGACATGTATGTATTTGAATTCTGACTAACAATTCAATAGTCCACAAAACATATACAAGCCATACATTAAAACAACAGAAATAAGCAAGAGTCGCACCGTACCTGGAGTGTAGAAGCTTGTGAAGGGCAAGACAGCATCGCAACTCACATCCTTGCACACCTTCCTGATCTTCCCTGATTTGAGTTCGAATATGAAGACATCTTTCTTGTTTGTCCCAATGAAAATTGCACCGACATCCTCGGCAAAACCTATAACTCTAGATCCATAACGGGAGAAGTAAGCGCAGACAAGTGTCTCAAGCTCGATAACTCTCCACTGTATCCAACCTGCAACTTCCTCTGGTTCCACCTTCTTCGACCACACATAAAGTCTGGATCCCATAATGTCAGCAAACCCTAACAAACCAATCTCGCTACCCATGAGGACACCATTTGGGCAGTACGCATCTGGTGTATCAATCAGAGATAGGCGATGCTTGCCCAAGTCAAACTTTAGAATTTCGCTCACTGACATAGCAAGTCTGAAGTAAATTTTGTCCCCAACAACGGCACCACGGTTCGGCTCGACAATAGGACAGGAATATACGCAAACTGAAGCCGGCGCGCCCCATGCACCAGACTCCGACGAGTAGATGCACGCCTTCTGGACGCCCCGATCATTACAGACAGTGGCCACGAAAACGACAAGGAAGGGGCCGCCGTCGCAATGGAGGTGGTCGCATCCGTCCCTGGCGCAAAGCACCGCGGCGGAGAAGTAGCGGAATCGGATGTCGGGCTCGGGAAGCTCCACCCGGTCACCGGTGATTGGATCCCAAACAACGAAGCTGCCGTCGTTGTCCGAGTCCATCGCGTGGAGAAGGACGCGGCCGTGGCGGCAATCGAAGGCCCACGAACAACGGTCGAGAGGCGTCCGGAGAGACGGGGAGGCCGCTGCTGTGGTAGGAACGAAGCGGAAGCCTTCTCCGTAGATGGACACGTCGTGGAAGAAACCGAGCAGCGGAGGGGTTCGGTGGAAGCTGCGGTAGCGGCGAAAGGAAGCCAGGGTCGGAGAGGATGCGGCGCCAGCGCTTGCTCACGAGAGAGGCGCGGGTGAGACACGCCGGATCGTCCGGGGGGAAATGGAGGAGGATCTCGCGGATGGCGTCGTCGACCAGCTCCGGCGGCGGGCGCGGCGGCGCCATGGCGAGGGTTTGTGTGGGGAATGGCGGGGCAAGCGAGTAGAGACACAGGGAGAAATGGACGGTTGGACCCGGCCCAGAAATATAGAGAGGGGCGAACTGGGCTGTTTAGGCCCACTACAGTGCCAAGGGCCTCAGTTGTTTGCTCCCGGCGGTGAAGCCGGTTGAGCTAATAAGCCTCCTCGATCTCCTTTCTCTTGTTCTCGTCGGTGATGGCGGGTGCACGGGAGATGGGGTCTTCTGGAGGACTTTGCTGGCCGGTGCTGCTTACCTGGCCGGCGATTTTGTTCCTCCTTGCTTCGTCTTCGACGGCGGCTGCGGCGGCGTTGGATGGGGAAGCTTGTGAGGTTTGTTTGTAGCTTTTTCTCTTTAGAAGAGTAGAAGCTTCTGTTGTCGCCGCGTCGCTGGCGGGTGGTTGTGGCTTCGGTTTGGGCTTTCTCGTCGCTCCCGGCGAAGCTCAGGCGGGCGGTGATGGCTGCGCGGCGTCGAAGGTGGGCGAAGCTCCTGGAGGCTCCTGTCGCCGAGAGGCGTGTCCCGGTCCCGACCCGTCGTGGGCCGCGCGGGTGCGCCCCGGCTTGTGGGCCGCGCAGGAGCGCCCCGGATCGGGCCGCGTGGGAGATTCTTTTGATGGGCCGGTTCGGGCTGCGTAGGAGAGCTCTGCTTGTGGGCCGCTTCGGTTCGTGGGCCGCAACTGCTGGAGTGGTGCGGTGATCTTTTGTGCCACGCCGGCATGGATGCTGGTGTTGGATGCTGCTTTCCGTGGCACATTGGAGGCACGGCGGTGACGATGTGTCTTTGGAATATTGTCTCCCGAACTTCCGCCGCATTGATGGCGTCTTGCTCTCCACCGCTGTCGGTGAGTTCGTGGAGTTGGGGTCCTGTGGATCTCGTTTAGGGGAGCTCGTCCACGGTTGCAGAGGAGGTGATGATGTTCAAGCTTCGGCTGTCTGCGGCGTGCCGGCCACGTTGGAGCTGTGTCTGTCGGCGGCGTTTGTCAAGCGACGGTACGGAGTCTGCGGCGCGTTGTGCGACGGCGGCTTTGGCTTGTTTGGAAGTGCGTCTTGCGGCGTCGGAGCTGGGGGGCTCTTTCGGGTCTCTTCTTAATGTCTTCTTTCTTCTGTAATCTGTTTGGACTTTGTTTCTATTGTACCTCTCTCCGCGTGGTGACAGTCGTGCTTCAATCTCTTGAGGGACGCGTTTGTTTTTCTGGATATAGGTGTAGGTTTATTCGTGTGAGTGCGTTGTTGTCTTCTTTTTTGTACACGAACAGATACTACTCTTGTATTCAGGAATGAGAGGTTCAAAAAAAAAAAAGAAAAAAAAAGAGATCTCTTTCAAAAAAAAAAGAAAAAAGACCCAGGCATCTTTGCAGACCTCAGACCAAGCGAGCGTCACGACCCAGTGCAAAATTTTCTAACTATACTCCAGCGTTCATACGACCTGATTTTTCTTTTTTCGGAAAGTCTGCAATCATGCCATGGCAGCGCGGCACGATGGGTGAGGACAGAAAGGTTAGGGAGGGTGCGTCCTATCACTGCTAAAGGAGGAGGGTTTGGGGGCAGATAAATGATTGATGTCACGCCGTAGAATTTAGCTTGACAGCGGTTTACGGGCGGCAGCGGCGGCGGCAGCCGAGGGTGGTGGTGGGCGGGGGAGAGAGTTGTGCGGTAGAGGAGCTCCCGGTTGTGGGCCATGGTGGCTGTAGTTGAAGAAGATGATCGGCTATGTGAGACATAGGGACACGTGGCGGTCTGAGGAGGGGGTCGAGCGATCCCTCCGACGCGGCGAGTCGGGCAGTCCAACCCCGTTTTTTGCGGAAAATACAACCTAGTATTGTGTTAGCAATTTCCAAAAGTCTCCATTTTGTTTGGAAAAAATACGACCTGGTATGATGAGGCGCAAGTGAAGGATAGATTTTGAGACAGGCAAGAGAACCTGCTCTGAACCTCCGAAGGCCTCAGCAGCCACCAGCTTAGCGCGCCTCATGAGAAGCCTAGGCCGGCAGAGTGCAGGGGAACGGTGGCGTGCTTTGTTTTGGAGGACGCAGGAAGATGCACAACTTGCACTAATTCCCTACGCCTGATCAAGATGCATTCATACTACCTCCGTCCCTAAATATAGGGCGTTGTTGACTTTTAGACATCATGTTTGACCACTCGTCTTATTTGAAAAATTTATGAAAATAATATTTATTTTGTTATGATTTGTTTCATCAGTAGATATATTTTAAATATAATATAATTATTTTTATATTTTCATAAATTTTTGAATAAGGTGAATGGTCAAACGTGATGTCTGAAAAAGTCAAACGCCCTATATTTAGGGACGGAGGGAGTACATACTTCTCGCATCCTGACCCAGCATCTGCCTCTCGAGGCACTTCTTCATAGCGTCACGTTACTGGACAAACATCTTCGACTGTGGACAGAGTAGTCAACCGTTGCAGAATGTAATCCCTTTTACTGAGTGATCGATAAAGTTCTATTTCCTCTCTCAAAAAAGAAATCTTCTTGTATAATAATCTACTTTTGTGTTGCATTGTTTCAATCCTAAACTTAAGGACTTTTCGCAAAAAAAAAATCCTAAACTTAAGGACGTGTATATTATTGGAAAAAGTTTATTCTTCCATAGAGCACCCACAAAGTAATAAGCACTACCTCGCAAAAAAAAAAGGGAAAAAAAAGAAGAAGAAGCACTTCACGTCCTCAGTTCACAACCTTATACAAGGGATTCAGAAGAACATACGCCGTGGAGGGCCAGCTCGCTCGTTGAACTGTGACATGGCGGTAAGGACGACGACGATGAGGGTGACGAAGAGGACGTGGGTGATGGTGTTCTGCCTCTTGATCTTGTTCATGTCACTCGCGACGTCACCTAACTCCACCTTCTTGCCGTTGTCACGGCACTCGCCGCCGTTGCGAGCAAGCCACACCCAAAACGCGACGACGCCGCAGATCATGACGACGAGAATGAAATAAGGCGACGAGCATCCACGCGGACCACGCGTGGCCGTGAAAGACGACAAGGAAGGACGATGATCACGGCTTGCAGCATGGCGAACGGCGCGCGTGGCGCGCACAGGGGCATGCGGAACATGAGCGCGGCGGACAGGGCCAAGTACGTACGCGCCCCCCACAGCACGATGGCCGGCGGCCGCCACGCCACGGCGACGGCGAAGGTGGGATCGGAGGTGCAGGTGCCGTAGGCCACGCTCGAGGCGAAGGAGAGGATCACCGACGAGAAGAAGACGGCCAGCGCCCGCAACGCAGCTCTTCGATTGCAGCAAGAATTCGATGAGGTCACTTCGCCGACCGTCAGTGCCTGTGGCGTCGTCGTCGTCGTCCACGGCATCATGTTGATGGCTCCCATTGCCGTCCCATCTTTTTCTATGGTCAGTTCTCTTTCTGTTTCCTTTGCCAAGCATCAATCAATATTGGTACAATTTGAGGCTGCACCATTGGGCCATTTTTGTGTCCGTGACACTTATTTCATCCCGTGCAACAAGGGCATCTATGTGTTTAACGAGGGCTGCTGCTACGGTACATTTTAGGCCAGTATAGGATACCTTAATTAGGCCTTGTTGAAGCTTTGTAATGTAGGCAAAACCTTACCATGCCACAAATATGATTTGCACGTGCGCCTCAAAAAAAAAATATGATGTGCACGTGCTCACCATTCTCATGGACGCGGCCATGATGGCAAGCGTTTTTGACATTGCCGGGAAATTCAGGATATATTTTCAATTAATCAGTCTGCATTTCTACTCCCAATTAATCAGAGTTTCCAATAACCATTCCCAATAATTCTGTTTTGGAAATCAAGGAGAAAATCACCCCTCCAACAGCTCCCGACTCTACTCCCAATTTTTCCGCCGCACCCAATACTGCCCGGCCCGATGGCCTTTTTTCCGCCGTCTCTTCCAACTCCCGATCCCTTTCAAAACTTCGCTAGCGCCAGTTCTGGTTCCTCCTGCGCCTCGCGTTTTTCCCACGGCTGCTTCTTCCGCCATGGTTCGTTGCATTTTGCTCACTGGATATCTCATTTGCGCCGCCTCTGGTCATCTTCTCCATAGAGCCGACACTGCAATTCGACTCCAAAGTGCCACATCTTGTCGTCGAGATCAGATCGAGTGGCACCTCCGCCCGTCGCATCCAGGGCGATGCCTGTCCACCAGCAACCCTTCGTCCCGTCCGCCGCAGCATCCGTCGTTGTTCATCGCGTCCAAGGTGCGGTCTCCGTTGTGCTACTGCTAATTGCTGGAGGCGGCCATGGTGCGTATTCGGGTAGCTCCAATACCTACCGTGCGGGTGTCTTCAGAGAAAAACCTACCGTGTGGGGCCCACCGATGACATAGCAAAGATTTTTTTTTTTTTTTTGCGAAAAGGGGAATTTCATTAATATTGAAGTAAATTACATCCCCAGATTACAAAAGCATCCCAATCAAAGCCAACTCCATTGATGGGAGACAAGAAACCTTGAAAGAGCCGAAAATTCCACCATCTAGGATCGCCATCCCAGACAGATATGCCACGGAAGAGAACTCCGATCTGAACGAACATGGCCATCTCACCATCCACCACCGCCATCCTCATCTCCGACGGGGGAAAACTGAAACCCAACCCTTTCGCAAAAGAGGGGTAGACCGATATTCCACATGCAAATACGATGAACTTGCCGCCGTCAAGCCCGTAGCCGAGCTCATCGTCGCCTCCTCCACCATATCCGTCATAGGAAAACACAAATCCGAGCGACATCCAGATGGATATCACCGAAAATCGAAGTCTCACTAGCCCACAGCCATGGCCAAGAAGAACCATGACAAGACAAAGGAGGAGCCGGAGTACCTTATTCTTCATCGATGATGGCGTCTTCGACTCGCCACCACCGCGGAGACGCCTTGTCCTCCAGTGCTCCATGCCGACGAAGTTGATGACGCCGCACAACCGCCGCCACCTTCTTGGACCGAACCACTAGAGGAACCCTAACCCTAACAACCACCGTGGCCGCCGCCAAAAGCAACCACCACGGAAGACCTAACTCTATCTAAACTTAAGAGCGAACAAAGTGGACGCTGGATGCCGGGCCTCCCTCCTCCGCCGACGGCGAGGCCGCCGGAGGCGAGGGGGCCGGCAAGTTTTTCTTCAGGAGCCGCCGCCGCCGCCTGCCTCTGTCTTCCTAGAGTTTGATACTTTGGCGTCCGTGTCCCTACTGACATAGCAAAGATTTGAGTGTTTTGGGAATCAAATTTTGGGAACTGTTGGTGGAAAGGTTTTGATTTACTTCCAATAGTTTTTTGCAAGCTCCCAAAACCAGTTTTTTGAGAGTTGATTTATTGGGAACTCTTGGAGATGCTCTCATGATTCAACTCGATGATCTCGAATCCAATTGCTATAGAGAGGGGCAACCAAGCTACTCTCGGGCACAAACTTTTCTCCTTTTTTTTTTTGTGAATTGACTTTTCTCCTTTTTTTTCTGCAATGATCAGAAATTTGCATGTACAGCTAGATTATTCACATGGGCAAGTGGGCTTCGGAAAAAGCGATATCAGCCGGGCTTTTCCTTCCTTGATGCTTCCGTTCAGTTCAGTCGTCTTACATGTTTCCCAAGGCAAGCAATGTGTGCTATTCTCTCGAAGAAGACTGACCATTGTTGCATGCAATGGAGAATATGGAGATGAAACTCGAGAGAAACAGAACGTCGGTGAACTGTGAAGCAAACACATGACTGATGCATGCCTTAAACGCCATCCCCTTTAATTTTCATCAATGGTTGAGTAGACGTTTCTTTTTGTTTTTTTCCCTGGTTGATATGGTGGTTTGGAATATTGAAGGCGCTATAAAATAGGCTGCAAATATAAATGCTGTAGCAGTCTTTTTGGCAGATCGTATTCATAGGGTAGGTCTTGCGTGCGTGTGTTCACAGGAGTGAATACGCGTGTTTGTGAGTATCCGCGTTTTTACTGTGTACTGTGTTTCAAAAAAAAAGAAAAAGATCATGTATTCATGTGTCCTTACTGATTCTCGGACATATTTTATGTGTGACCTTTACTATGATCGGACCGGGGTTATATTAATGTTGAAATGCATAACGACTGAACCTTACTTTGCTAGCAAGGCTTGGTAATCTGTAGTATCATGGTTGATGCTAAATTTAAAGAACTTTGGAGGTCGCTGAAAATTTGGTAGAACCTTGTCATGCCATGTGCAGGTTTTCTTGGATGTAAAGGCGACTCCACGCGAGCCGACTGAATATCTCCACAGTCCACACCAAACACCTCCTCTCCCCGACGTCCCCGTTCCTCTTGCTCGAGGAGCGAGACCAGCCCTCCGGCGGCGCGCCCCGCGTCCGTCCCCAGGTGATCTCCTTCCCCATCCTCTACAAAATCTTCCCTCTTCCTATTGTAGTCGACATTTACGCTGGACGCACTGGTGATGGGTCGATCCCTGCATCCCAAGCGGGGATGATGTAGGGATTGGGAGGAGAATTTCATCTCTCGGAGGAGAGGGGTCTCTTTGCTCTGCTGGCGTTAAACCTCGCCCTATTGCTCGGTTTCCTGGTTGTTTTATTTTTTTGATTAATTGGGGTCGGTTCTTGAAATTACATCAGTCAAGTGCAGCGCCCCAGCCCATTAGGTTTTTCTGTCGCCCCTTCATCCATTTCTCGTGTGTGATCTTTGTCCTGGTCCTAGCTTCATGTGCTAGCACTTGTTTTTGCCCTGCAGCCCCAGCAGAAAATCGTTGCCTTGTGTACTTTTTTTTGACGTAAAGTTGCCTTGTACTAGTTCAGTGTACTGTACTTGATATAATGATTGGTTCAATTGGATCACATTAGGAACAGACAGGTAGAGGCACAATTGTGGTTGTTGGAGTTCATTCCTCTCAGGACCGTGTAATGTAGTTGCATGTTCTCATCACTGAACTTTTATCTTTACATTCTTCTCACAAAATAAGTCACTCATATGCTGCATTTCCTGAAAATTTTTGTGCATTTCTGAGTTCAGATTTATCTCAGAAAGGGTTATCTCTCCTTGATTTGATTCGTTCACATACCTAATTTCTTTTGCCTTCATATATGTTGCGGATTAAATATGTGGGAAGGAATATGATGTGCAGCAAGTGCAAGCGTACTAGAAATGTGGGAATGAACCTAATTAGTTTTGCATGTTTCATATCTTACTTTATCTCGATATGGTAGTGTATATGAACAAATTGCGGTTGTTGGAGCTCATTCATGCCTGGTCTGTGTAATTTAGTGGTCGTTGCATATCTCCCATGATTAAGCTTTTTATCTTTTCATTCCTGTCAAAAAATGGTGCAAAATGGTTCCCTCCAATGATGCATTCCCAGAATAATTTTGTTGCCTGCTTGTCTGTTGTGAACAAAAAACATGTGTGGGATATACTGTGCAGCAAGTGCAATCTGTACCCCCAATAATTTGGTAGTGTCAGTTAGTACAAAATCATGATTATTTTAACGTACTGAATTCTTTTACTGGCTGCTTTTATCTCAGAAAACTATCTTCTGACCTCCTAAAGAACTCTACTTTTCTTGTTTTATTCCTGGACGTGCAAATGCATACGTAAAATCAATTATATAGAGCAATATGTTTATTTCTTCCATTTTGTCTCTCATCTTGCCAGCATCAATATAATGGTGAAGAGCCAATCTTCATGGAGTCAGATTGTGAAAGGCAGCAGGCCTACAAACCTGTCTGTTGCCACAAGAAACCTCCGGCCAGAAGATCTTGGAGCTGTAATATTTGGTTGCACAAACAATACAATTGCCGAGTGTCATTCACGGCAACTTTTCGGTACGATCTTGATTCCTCTTAGCCAGAACTCTTTTGTAAGCAATGCATTTACGCTGCTCAGATAACCAGTTGGTATTCCATGCCTTTCAGAATGGAACTTATCGTTGTGTAATTCACCAACCCAGTGACTGTTTCACATTTCAGGCTTGCCAAGATCACATCTCTCATATGTACAAAACATCAAGGAAGGATTACCTCTCTTCCTGTTCAATTACGATGACCGTAGATTGCATGGCATTTATGAAGCTGCAAGCAATGGCAAGTTCTGTCCTGAATCAAATGCATGGTCACAAGATGGCAAGGGAAAGACTGAATATCCAGCACAGGTACAATCTGTGGTCCCTGTATCTTTGTATATCATGGCCTTACTCAATGAAATGAATGCAATGCATGTACCCTTCTTTTCCAGGTTGCAATGCGGATACGGGTGTGGTGCTCTCCGGTAGCAGAGAGCCAGTTCAGAAATGTTATTCTAGCTAACTACTATCAGAGGACACCCGGCATCCCTGGACAGAAACTTCATTTTTTCCAGTTTGAATTAGATCATGCACAGACACATGCCTTAATGGGTATGTTTACTCCTTCGCCTTCTCCCAACAAGTTCTGGATGCCCCCTCTTGCAGCTCCAGTTCATGAGCATGTGATAGAATTCATATCACTACCTGAATCTGAACGGACAGCAGAGTGTGAGGGTAACAATGATCTCAAATCAGAAAATGTTGTAAAGTCATATGCAGATATAGTAAAGCAGAAACAATTCGTGGAAGTTAGAAGTGGAGATGTAAATGCTGAGCGTGCCAGGTCAAGTCATGCATCTTCGTATGGTTTCGATGATCTAGACTGTGGGGACACACCACCAGATGGGGAGGAGTATGGACTGTCTAATAAGGAGGTTAAAATGCATCATCAGCAACAATCTGGTCAGCAGGATAAAGAGCCTAGCTTCAAATTGGTATTAGAAAGGCTCAAGAAACTATCTCCTCGGCAGCGCAATTCTGATTTTTCTGCCAATGCTACTGCAACAGAAGGTATATATAGCTGTAAGGATGTGCAGGTGAAATGTGCAATTCTGGGTGGGCATTCTAACTTGCCAGAAAACTTAGATGACGAAGGTGATTTGCTGACGCAATCTCTGGACTTCGAATCATGTACAGAAGCCAAGGTGCTTCCCATATTACCATCATTATTTTGTGTGTCTGTTCATTCAGTCTTGTTAACATGCTTAGTTTTTTGTCTATCTATACCAACATTCTCATATTAAACTTGTTTTTGCAGCTGATAGATATGGTTAAAGAGCTGTATGGGCGCATAGCAGTCATGGAGAAGAAACAGGTCTCTTTGAAATGTCACAACCTCTTGGATTGTCTTTATCCGCTGTACTGATCCATGCAATCTTGAATTTCATGAATTGTATACATGTATATGTACGAAATCTAGGAAAAATGCGCTGTTGAATTGATCTGTTGATATAACAAACCATAAAAGCAGAAAATGTAGGAATCAAGAGTTATCATGTTAAGTCTATGTGTAATGTGTATATTGTTTTACAGATGTGGAACTTGGTTGCATGTGCATTAGACTGGTCTTTATCAACAGCAGCCTAAATTTCTCATTATTGAATTTTAAACTAGTTACATGGTACTAAAAAGGGATGATCTGTACGATGATTGCAGTGAGTTCATGGATAGGATAGGTACCTGCTAACTAGTAATCAAAGAAGCATGATCAAATGGATGGCTTTTCCCATCTGATTATTATTTTAGATGCTTTATTCGACTGAGGAATATTTTAAGTTCTCAACGAAAATTTGGAAGTCCTTGAAATATCAATCATCTTTGGTACTTAAATGTATTTATATTCAATATGCAGGCTTCATCGAACAAAGAAGTCAAATACCTAGAAGGCGTGAATGAGAGATTACTGAAAAGAGTTGTGGAGTTGAAAGGCACAGTGAAGTCGTTGAATTCTAAAATAGATCCTCGAACCCTAGATGATTCACTAAACCAGTTTGTTGAACAATGCTTGGGTTCAGAAGATGTCATTTATCTTGTGGGTGGTTTTGATGGCTCCTCTTTTCTGCCATCACTAGACTCATTTTCCCCATCGTTGGACATCCTAACTCCTCTGAAGCCAATGACTGTTGGAAAGTCATATGCCTCAACTGTTGCATTAAGTGGCAAGATATTTGTTCTTGGTGGTGGTGATGGTGCTTGCTGGTTTGATACAGGTTACTAACTGTTCATTTCCTCATGAGCTCATCGATAGAAATCATTGCGCTGATTATACATGTATCTTATTTTTTATGAAGTTGACTGTTATGACCGAAGAAGTGATGATTGGACCACGTGCCCACCATTGAATCATGAAAAGGGGAGCCTTGCTGGAGTTAGCTTCAATGGGAAAATCTATGCATTCGGTGGTGGAGATGGAAACCAGTGTTTCTCCGATGTTGAGGTATTTGATCCTGCTCATGGAAAGTGGATAAGGAATCAGTCTATGTTGGAGAAGGTAATATTCTCCCCCATTCAATTGATTTGAAATAGAAAAGTTTTTTCTCATGGATTACCAGCTGCTTAGCGACGATTCTAGAAAATAGTCATCTCTGGACTAGTCCATACTTCTACAGTCAGGCAACAATGTTGTCCAGTTTGTCTACTTGTTAAGACTATATTTCTATTCCATACTAGTACAATGCCTGTGCTAACGCTATGGCGACACCTAGTAACACAAATCAAATTACCAAAACAACTATAAGCTTGGTAATAAAGAGATTCAAGATTTACGTACAGAAAGAACCATACAAATCAGTCACCCGACAAAGAGGGTCGAGGTTCAAATTTTGCAAATTTTGTGACAGAAATCAACCTGACTGCAATAAAAACTGCATCAGTTGAGCACTGAATAAATTGCACAAATGATGCTTGATATATTGCACTTACGTGAGAAAACAGAGTACATTGATCAATAGAATGCCTTTTAGTCATGACTCCCGAGAGAATGAGCATGTTCACATACAATTAAATAGACAACATTATCCCCTCCCCACTAATAAGCAGCCAAATACAAAATTAAGGCAAAGGAATCCTCTGGGTCAGAAGAAAATTTCAAGTTGCATTTCATGCCAATCTGAGGCATAGACAGTACACTGAGCCAAATTGTACTATGAGGGATTTTGTTTGGTCTTTTTTTCCAAAATGAAAAGAACCTTCCCTCAGTATACCCCACAGCTGCGTAAGTCATGTTTTCTCAAATTCAGAGAAACATAAGACTTTGGAGTAGAGCCTGCTAGCTTCAGTTCTTCCAATATTTTGATCATACATAACCTCCTGACCAATCTTAGTTTCACCTATGTATCTGAAAACGAAGCTAAGATTGATAATCAGGTAAAGAGCCTCCTGATGTGCCACACCGTGTTCTCCAAAGGAACGGGCCTTAATGGCTTTTTATGGCTTCACCTCGATCACTTGTCTTGACTCTTCCCAACTATCTACAGTGAAAACATCTCTGATTATCAAACTCCTACTAAAATGCAAAGTGCAAATGTCCTCGATTTACCTAAGATTTACTACCACCCATAACCTAAATCTTTTCTCTAAACTATTCATAATAAGCATGTGCAGTTTACAAAACACAGAAAGATTGCACATAGACGTATCGACAAGCCTTGGGCCCTAGGCATTTGCACTTGCAACACTATCACTTCAAAATCAACCAGCAAAAATACCAAAAATATAGCCAAATAAAATTCAGATAAATGGCAAACATTCTTGTGATCAATTGCTGGAAACAAAACAGGGCGAGTTCGCTGGAAACTGAGTGGCGGTCACCGAACCTGACCAAGAGCTCGGCTGTTGGGTAGGCCGATGCGCACAATGCCATTGAAGTTCTCGAATTCTCACCAAATCCAGTTCTAAGTTCTAACAAATGCCTGTGCAGTGAACCATGCAATCAGTTTAGCACATGACCGTACCAAATAGTTCCTCAAGAAACCAGAATACCAGATTGGAATGTACTGTTTTTTTTTTTTGGGTAGACCGATTGGAATGTACGTATGTGTAGTTAGTGAATCAAAGAACAAGGGGCTATGTTTCCAATTTAAAGCTGAAGAACTCATTGCACAAAAGGTAAGTGAAATTCAATAAACAAATGTGTGTCGACAGTATCAATTCCAGAACTTCACTATAGAAAAAAAAAATCAACAGCCCAAATTCACAAGATGAGCACAGGTTCGCAAAAGAAATAGCAAGATGAGCACAAATTTAGGGAGGCTCAATCTTCACTTTGGCTATTATACGAATTCATTCTCATTATCATGAAAACCTTGTCCTTGCTCCCAAGAGTAGAAATGAAAAATTAGTCCATCAGTGTAGACCCAGAACAAAAATTTGACATCATGCACACCATAAATTTAAGTCTCATCTGGGATTCGTACGTACAAGAGGTTGCGAGAGGTCAAGTCACCTTGAACATTTAGAGGAGAGAAGACCGAGGGTTCTGGCCAGGGAGGAGGCTGCTGTCCTGGGGGTCCCCATGACGGCCGGGGTGGTGGACTACACATCGAGAAGCAGCTGGTCATGCAGATTTGCCTGGTCAGCCATCAGCCCCAGTGGTGCCTACTTCGACGCCGCCTCCTCTCCCGTACATGGTAGCGTAGATTCTAGTGTCCCATCACGAACCAGCGGCTGTAGGCCCATGACGAGAGGAGGCGGCAGCGACTGTAAGGAGGAGGCACATGGTTGGTGGGAGGAGGAGCGTGAGGACCAGGCGAACCGTGCACTGTACTGCAGCGGCGGGCGAACGGGGGAAGAGAGGAATGGCAGTTTCTGTAATTTCTTCAGATGAAGATCGGACAGTTGGAAGTGGCTGATGGCAGACACACCATCATCACCAACCGGGTCTTTTAAAGATAGTAAAGATAGTGTTGTTGTTATTGTTGGCAAATAAGCTTTTGAACTATAAATCTGTGTATAATGCGATGAATTCATTTATCTGAATGACATGTGCTGCTCGTTATTTCAGCGCTTTGCTCTAGCTGGTGTGGAACTCAATGGCTCAATTTACGCAGTTGGTGGCTTCAACGGTCTTCAATATCTCAGGTGCATTCCTTTTGCTGCTTGTACTTAGTACTTGATTGGTTCACTTTTTTCTTTTGGATATTATACAGTATAAGGAGGTCACTTGCTCAACAAAAACTGCAACCTGCTAAAGCGCATGTGATGTCCTGGTGACCATAGTTCCATGTACATGTGGAGTAAACTGAAACTTTTTACAAATATTCACCGGCTTGCTCTTTATCATTAAATCATTGCAGTGAAATTATTATTTCTTTGAAGTGAGAGGCATGTTAGAAATCTTTTAGTGCTTACGTTCTGACGTGTTTTGCCAGCTCTGCTGAGAGACTTGATCCTCGGGAGCCTAAATGGAAAATGCTCCCAATGATGAGTACAGGAAGGGGCTGTCATACACTGGCAGTGCTTGATGAGAAGATGTAAGTTTGCACCTCTTTTCTTTTTCATATGGCAAAGTGATAACTGAAAGATTGTAAGAATGCAGAACGTTCCCTTCCAAGAAATGTTGCAGAGTGTATATATTTAGCTATTTCAAGGCTGGTATGGATCATGGTGTGTTGTATTTTCTCTGATGTATATTTGTCCTGTACTTTCTTTCAGATTCTCGATTGGTGGTTATGACACTGCGGCTAAAGAAATGGTGGCTACTGTTGAGATGTACGAGCCAAGGATGCCGTCTTGGGTGATGGTTGAACCCATGAAGTACACCAGAGGATACCATTCTTCAGCTGTGCTTGGTGGCTCGATATACACTTTTGGTGGGGTCAAAGGTGAAGCAGACACAATCTTGGACGTGGTAGGTTGCTCCAGATATAATTTTCTTACCGTGTCCAATTCACTGTCCACAACTCTCAAATTTATTTGTGAATAACAGTTAAGCCTTGGTGTTGGGTGGTTTGTGTGTCAGGTGGAGCGCTACAAGGAAGGGTGTGGTTGGGTGACAACCGGGCTAAAGTCAATTGGCAGGAGGTGCTACTGCTCGGCCATTGTTCTCTGACAGTATCGACATGGTGAATTTAGTTAGACCTGACATGTGACTAGAAAAGCGTTAGCTTAAACATAGAAGGCTTTTCTTTTGTCTGAACTGAGCTGTAGGCATTGAGAAGCACTGCTTCCTCTTTCTTGATGCTGAACTGAAAATTGTAAGAGTGAGCTGTGGATTGATAAAGCAGCAACAATTGGTGCGAAGCTCAGACAAGATAGGAGTTGCATGGACGAATTTGGTAGACCTGTGATTGTTACTTGATTATCTGTTGAACTTTGAGGTTTTTCAGTTTGAACTATTTTCTGAAGCTGCAGCTTTGGGTTCGGGATTACCATTTCACTGCGCTAATTAGTAATTACACATCTCCCAGTGTACATGCCTATTTTGGTTTTTCGTTTGCTGTTTTTTCGATTAGTTTTTTTTTTTGAGAACGGGTTGGATTATATTCAATATATGAAAATATTACAACCAGCCCCTTGTAATGGAGCACCTGAAAGAAAAGAAATTACACCGAAGTCCTTTCCAGATGCTTCTGGGTATCTCTGTCCTCGTCGAATGAAGCCGCCACTGCTTGGTTCTCCTCCAGAAGGAAAACAAAGGACGAAGCTTGAAGCCGATCCTCGCACGGACGAAGCAACTTTATTTTTTGAAGGCACCAGTAGGCCGGCCCCCAAAGAGCCGAACACTTGAATCGTTGAACGCCCCGGCATACGCCTATCCGCCGTATCTTCGTCACCACGATAAGGATCTGACGCCTCTCGCATCGACGGCAAGCCCAAATCGAGGAAGCACAAAGAACCCAAACAAGGGATAAAAAGCTCCAACCCGGCCAGACTTGGAAAGAGGGTAGCATACCTAACAACCTCCGGCTTGCATCCCGGCCACCACGATGGCGCCGACGAACAAACCGAGTAAACAAAAGTCATCCAAATCGAAAGGGACTTGGAGACAAGAAGCTGCAGCAGAAGAACACACCAGGCTTGGCCACCGCCGTCGCCGATGTGAGTTCTGTCAGCAGAAAAAAGTTCAACCACCATCAACATCGACAGTGGAAGCAAACCCAACCCTAACCTACCTAAGAGAATACTAGATAGTAGGGTTATACAAGCCGGACGTCGATCTGGCCGCTCCCATCCATCTCCCACAGCCAAACGGCCGCCGGAGACGGAGAGGAGCCGACTAGATCGACGCCGGAAAGAGGATCGCCTTCGGTTCGCCGCTCTCAACTGTAGTTGAGGATAAGACCGAAGGTGCTCGACTACCTAATCAAATGCTCCATACAGATTAGCAGTACTGTGCTCAAAATGCACGCAACATGTTCGTGCTGAATTCCTCCATATGTGTGTGTGTGTGTGTGTCTATATATATATATATATATATATATATATACGGAGAGTATATTCTATAGCCAGCTATAGAATAGCTTATTCTATAGTCACTTCAGTTTTACGATAATTTTATCACGAATTTACGATAAATTGAAGCAAAATTACGACATTTGCATTCACACACGTGTTACAAGCAAAGACCATGGTAAAAGTGTAGTAAATCATGTAGCAAAATATCGTAATCACTTTAGGCGAATGTCATAAATTACTATACGGAAGTGGCCATAGAATAAGTTATTATGTGGCCGGCTATAGAATAGTAGTTCACTATATATATATATATATATATATATATATATATATATATATATATATATATATAGTAAACTACTATTCTATAGTCGGCCACATAATAACTTATTCTGTGGCCACTTCAGTATAGTAATTTACGACATTCGCCTAAAGTGATTTACGATATTTTTGCTACATGATTTACCATGGCCTTTGCTTGTAACACGTGTGTAAACGTAAATGTCGTAATTTTGCTTCGATTTATCGTAAATTCGTGATAAAATTATCGTAAAACCAGTGGCTATAGAATAAGCTATTCTATAGCCCACTATAGAATATACTCTCCGTATATATATACCCCCTCCTCCTCGTCTCCCCCTCCTTCAACCCCATCCACTCCACCCACTCCTACCACTACCGCGCCTTCCTCCTCGCCGGCGCCAGGCTCGTCCCAACCTCGCTCACCGTCGTCAACGTCGGCTCCGGGTTCCGGGACCAATACCACTCCTCAGCTGAGTTTCCATTGCCGCCTCTTCAGCCCTCGTCGCCGGCGGCAGGGCACGCTCACACCACCATGACATAGCAGAAGGCGGTGGATGCGATGGTGGACGGTTTATGGAGGAATGCTCAGGAGGCTGGAGAAGCTTGCCAGGGAGGTGGAGAAGAGCAATCTCCGTGTGCTCGAGCAGGTGGGTTTTTTCTGATTCTGCAATTCATGCCTGTGAATGTTGGTTATATACTGATGCCATGCCAGACCGGCAATTACGTGTACTTTGTTTATATTGCTTAAATCGGCTATTGATATAATTGCGCCGCATGGTTGAATAGATAGAGTAAGAAATAAATTGCTGTTAACAGAACTATGGTTCTGCGTTTCAGTTTTATGTAAGAATCGTGCTTAGGTTTGTTTGAATTTGTTCTGTTGAGCTCGATTGTGACTATAGTCAATCAATACTATACAATTGCCTAAACTGGCTAGTAACATCGTTGGCTATTAACACTCTGCTTTGCAAGTGCGATTACTTAGATGTCTTACTTTATGGGCTAGCATGTACAGAACTTCTCATATGGGATTAAGCTGCTAGGCTTTGCTGCCACGAATTCATTCCTTGTTAACACTCTGTTTTGCATGTGCGATTACTTAAATGTCTTATACTATGGGGCAGCATTTAGTTTCATCTGGTCAGCATTGATTTAAAGGTTTTCTCATGCAGATTTTGTCTAGGATGAATATGTTAGGTTTCGCTGCGTTCATGTAAAATGGCAAAGAAATCGTCATATGGAGGTAGTCTTGGCTAGTTGTACGCTAGTGTCAAATCATGATATTGTAGTAGCATAACATAACACTACAAGCATCGGGAGACAGAATGAGCTTTGTACCCAGTCGCGCACTTGAAATCTGAAATATACTATAAATACACAAGTAGCTATGGTTAGAGTCGCAAATCCAACAGCCAGAACAAGGCCACTATCAGTTTCACTACCTTTCTACCTCTGTGTTCTAACTTCTACCCATATGCCTCTGGCTTTTTTCGCTTCAACCAACCGCGGCGAACCTGGTCCAGTGCACTTCCAGACCACAGTGGGTTTACTGAGCCCTCAAGCCCGTCCACTCGCCTCCTGATTTAAATGGATACATCATTCTTCTGCAACATAATAAAAGTGAGGTGTTAACTAGATTACCAGTGAAGTCTTGGTAACTTGCTAACTGACATCATATGGACATCAAGGGCATGTAATTGTTGTATTCTTAACTTTTGTTAACGTGGATGACGTTTAGCTTCAGGGGAATTGCCTAAACTGGCTATGGCTAGTAACATTGGCTATTATCACTCTGTTTTGCAAGTGCGATTACTTAGAATCTTCGATATCTTGCTTTATGGGCCAGTATGTAGAGAACTTCTAATTTGGTCAGCGTTGATTTAGCATGAAATTTAAAGTTCTACGCATGCAGATTTTGCCTGGGATAAAGATATTAGGTTTTGCTGGCATGACTTCATTCCTTATTAGATTACGCTTGGAGTCATGGTAACTTGCTAGCTGACTTCATATGGACAATTAAGGGCATGTAATTGTTGCATTTTGATAGCTCTTTTGATAGCGTTAATGGTGTTTAGCTTCAAGGGTAGAAAATTACTGGCATTTGTTAATTGAAATGTTGTACTCATTTTGATGTCTGTTCTTTCGTCTTGCTCCCCAATTGCTCAGTTTTAAACATACAAAAATTCACCGGCACTCAGTTAAACATAAGAGCATGCTCATACGGGATGTGGGGTTCCTCATACGGGCCACCGGAGGAGGGGTAGATCGACCAGAGTCGCCGCCGGAAGCGAGGTCGCCGCTTATAGGCCGGGAGATCGGTGGAGTCGCCGTCCGGCCGTCTTCTAGTTGCTAGTTTAGTAGTAATCTAGGTTTTCTCCCTTGCTTAGGGTTAGGTTTTCGGCTCCGTCGCCCGGCGCGGTGATGGTGGCTGCTCTTCTCTTCTCCCTCGGCGGATCTGGCGAAGATGTCGTCGTCGACGGTGGCAAGTTCACTGGTAAGGCCTTGTGGAGCTTCTGTGCCTTCTGTTCCTTTGCGAAAAGGGGGATGGGCTTTTTGTTCCCCTCGCCGATGGCGTCGGCGATGGTGGATGGTCTTCCCGGGTGGTCGGCGTCAAGTTTTGGCGTCGATTTCTTCGGTCTTTTGGTCCTTGTCGCGGTTTCGCCGATGGAGCTGCTTCGGTTCTTCTTCCGTCGATTCGAGTCGTTGCGATGGCCGGGTTGGTGCTATCCTCGTACAAATCTAATCGGCTTTGTCAACAACGTGTTGTGGTCGCGGACTTGGTCGGAAGAGGAGGCCGGAAGGCGATGTCGGTGGTTTCCGGCGGCGAGGAGTTCGTGGATCGGGAGAGTTCGTGAGGAAGAGGATAATCTTTGTATTTTCCTTTTCTTTGAGGGCTTTTCTGTAAATGTGGCCAGGGGCCTGTTTCTAAAAGGTTGTGGGATGTACTGTTGCTAAGATTAATACAATCCCCCCCTTTTTCGCAAAAAAAAAAAATATTCGGTGAGATACATCTGTTGAAGAGCAGCTATTGATGTCTGTTCTTTCAGCTTGTTCATCCATTACTCTTTAATATTGATTCGGTTATCATTTGTTTGTTGTTATTTTACACGAGAACCAGAACCTGGTATTGAGGTTCAGATACTCCGGATTGGAATGAAGCCATAGCCTCTTTTTGGTCATAGGAAGGTATAGTTGTTCTGTTAAAACATATTTCATTTATTAGCTCAACTTAACTTGCATTTAAGCATTTGTTCTTTGTACTGAGCCACATACTATTGCGTGGCTGCCTACTAGTTTTGTACTGACTGAATCATTCTGAAATCGGCCAGCTGCCTGACTGTTATGTGATACATTTGTATCAGTTGTTTCGATATTTTGTGTGTTGACACTAGTACATTTGCTCTAGCACATGTTGACATGATTATGTGCTGATTATGGTATTCAACGTGCAGCAGTGATTATATGATGTATAACAGAGGCTTCCTACTTAAGACTCAAATTGGACGAGGCCATCTGAAGGGCCATGAGTTTGTGTGGAAGAACATGCATGGCTGCTGAGATGATCTCAAAAGATGGTGATAGCAACTCCAAAACCGGCAAGAAGGGAAGGGGAACGTCATGCAGGAACTGGTGCTGTCTGGTATTCGTTGGAGCAGACTGAGCAGCATTATCCCTCGTTGGGCATTTATTAGAGAAGAGCTTGATACTCTTATACTGTTGTTTTTTTTCCTGTTACACAAAGCTGCTGCTGTTGATTAATCAGAAATCGTGGTGGTGATTTTATTATGTTTGTGATTATGAAATTCTTGAGCACGTTAAGGGTGATGGTGACTACTGGTGTCAACCGCGCCGCGCGGTGCTTTACCTTGGTGCATCTGGGCGTAAAGCGTAAAACGTTGGACTAGCAGTATTCGTACTAAGGACCTCTTGGTGCATCTTTTGCCGGCTTGAACGGGGATGATGTCCGAAGGTTTGAATGGTTTGCAGATTGCTCCAGCAAGTTGATAAGAGATGTGGATCTCTGGTGAATTGCTCACTCCTGCACTGCACATTTTGTAGCCCTCTTGTCAGGTATCTTCCGGAAGGTCAGACTCTCGTGTATATCGAGCAACAAGGAAGCCGGCTACGCAGTATTGAACTATTGATATGTGGCCCATATGTTCAGAGGGGCGCGGTGTAGAGACAATGCTAGATTATCACTATGAGGATCACAAGATGCCAGAGGAAAGCTTTGATCTAACCTGGCCAGGCTAGATAATAAATACATATAACACTCAGTTCTAGAGTCTAGCCTGGCCACTTCTAGTTCTAGGTGTGACCTTGGGTTGAACTTTGCCTTGCACAGTTTCAGTATTTTATATATGTTATTGTGGGGATACATATTAATAAATTATTTGCATTGCGATGAAATATTCATAAATTATAACTAAAAGATATCTGGAAGCTGTACAGTACAGCGTAATAGACAAACAAAGACTAGTGCCGCACCCGACCGGAGGGTAGCTAGAAGCCTGTGATGGGTATGATGTTGTACAGTTGTAGCGCTTTACAGGATCACTTACCCTCCTCAAACGCCCATGAGGTTGATTGAGAAGGTGGATCATCTATGGTCACAAAGATGTACTTCAGTTCATTGGCTGTGCATATTTTTTTTCCCAGCTAAAAACCCACAATATGAATCACTACTTTGGTAGATAAGATCCAGATTTTTTTTCCTTTTTGGAAATGGCAATGATCGAATAAACATTGAAACTGGACATTAATATATTTATTGAACCAAATGATTTCATACAATATTAGACGCTAGCAGACTGGAACAGAGGCAGCTCTAGAGGCTTATATATCTACTGTCAGACAGTTCCTGATAAGAGCAAGGCCAACGCGAGACAAGCCCGCGCCGAACCACCTCACGCTCAGACAAACTTGCAGCCTATATGCTCCATCGCTTTGGCTCCTCACGTACACCAGTGTATCTTATTTTATTCACCATTTACTGCTTGATGTTGGAAGCAAGAGAGAGTGAGAGAAGAGGAGTGTCAGAAACCGACCGTCTGAGCTGCAAGCGACGAAGTCCCTTTCTCTCTCCATTTCTCTCTCCTCTATATTGATTGTTTATTGATGCAGTGGTCGACGCGACCAAGCGATGGGCTTGCTCTAATGAGACTGAACAAAAGACAAGACAAACTATTGACTTATTCCTTTTCGATGCTGACTTCTTCTACCCTATGCAAATTAACATGAGGCTATTTGTCATTACAAATAAGGCAGTAACACTTGCCCTTGTACCCTCCTTTGATACAATAGTGATCCTTGACCGTAGCACTTTTAAATAGCAGTTTGGCCTCCATCTTGCACTCGGCTTGCACAACCATTTGTTACAGAATGGAACCCAAGGCCTTGAGTGGAAGCACATGCCTGCATAACACAAATTAAGATATGAATGCGCATGCTATCAACGTTTCTTGATGACATATACAAATGTTCATGAAATTAAACAGACAAAAAAGGCAAACAGTAGTCCATGTTTGCGCGGGACTTATTGTGTCAAATGATCATATCACCAAACAGATCGAGCACACAATGGAACAGAGATATGCGAGGAACACGGACCGGCGGAGACCGCAGAAGCATGATCTGCGTGTAGCATGAGCACTAAAAGAAGGCAGCAGAGAGTAGATTGTGTTGCATTCATCTTGTTACTTTTGGCACGGATGAACGCCAAAGGGAGTGCACGCAACGACGTATTTATAGCCACAGGAGCGTGTTGATCGTTGGAGCGAAAAGGGGATCGGTGAACATTTTTCCCTCCAGGATCGATAGAGATGAGAATTTTTGTTTCAAGGGTGTTGGTGCCATTTCCTTCTTCCTATAATCTCTCCTGGCGTAGGGACTGCCGTTAATTGTCACCACTAACCAGTCAACTCTGAAAGTGTCGTCGGTAAAAACAAACTCTGAAATCATGTGGTCTTGGAACGTTTGCATGGATGTTGTATGTACGTATGCAGAATCTTTTGCGTCCCTGCATGCAGAGTCTGTTGATTAATGAATCTCTCCGTTACTACTTCAGTTATCAAGCTTCAATCCGGGTCCATATTTAGCAAGTTTCTCCTCCGGGCCGCCGCCAGCCCGGACCTGGGGCTGGTAGGCCGACCAATGCCCGGCCGTCCACAGAACTCTGCTCCTCGCCCGTCTGTCGGTAGACTGAACAGTCCGACCGCCAACAACGAAGGCTACGGCAGCGAATCTGGTCACGGCCTGAGGCAAATAAAGGAAGTCGCACACGGCAGTCGGATATGCTGGTCCTGTGTATATCAATTTCGTTATTCCATGGCTCACAACTGAAAACATTCTTTACTCGCGCGTAGTGTGTCCATCATACAAAACCACGTATTTGTGGTGTCTGCTAGACCAAACCACCTTTTGTACGGTGTCCCACAGACAAAAATATTTTGATATTTAATATTCCAATAAGCAATCTTGCATGCTAGTTTGTTCAAATTTTTGTACTCTTATGGTTGCATCTCGTTCTTATGGTTTCTTCCATGAAGATGCGATAAGATATGGGTTTGGTGTCTTTGGTGTCGTCGTCTAGACGAAGGTGATGACGGTCCTATTTGGAATAATGGTACTCCGGCCCTCTCTTCGTCTCAGTAGTGTTCCATCCGGCACAGATGAAGGGCTTGTGAGAGATATGATTGCGCCGACGGTTGGCGGCGTGGAAGTAGATCTGGATCAGACTCGGGGCACAGCCCCTCTGATTTTTTTTATGCGTTTGCAAAGATTCATTCTCCTGGATGGACGAGTACTGCGGTCTTCTAAAGTCTATGTGCGATTGGGGTTTGTTCAGATCTTCATGGTTACCATGGTTGAGGTGGAAGAGTAGACTTCGTCAAATTTGATTGTAATTTTTTTTTGCCTTTGTCTTCTCTGTATCGAATCTTGTTTTCCTTAATATAAGTTAGGTCTAAGATGCATTCGGGCGTCTTTTGTCAAAAAAAAAATGTACTCTACAAATAAAGTACATTTATCATGGTTGCAAAAAAAAAATGCCAGGTCCATAAAATCGATTTTATTTGGAAATAAAAAACATTCAGCTCTATTTGTTTGAAATTATCTTGTCGTGCATGTGTCATAAATTTCTCATTTGATCTCATGAATCGAATCAAATATGGAATTGAAATTTTGTGTGGTCGTGTGTCATAACATACGGAGGCACGGCTACTGGTAGAGCTGGCTACCAGCGTCGTCTTCCTCGCGCCAACCTCCACCCCCGCTGACCAAACCGCTGCCCCAGCCGCTCCGCCGCCTCCCAGCATCGTCGCCGCCCGCCGCACCCTCCCTGCCCCCGCCCGCAACCTCCTCTGGCGGCCGACGACGCTTCATCGCCTTGCCGCGCGGCCCGCACTCGCCGCCGCCCCTGCTAACCACTCCGGCATGGCTCCCCCACCCCAGCCATGTCCATCGCCCTCCTCCACCGCAGCGGCCAAGGGCACCGCGCCGCCCCGCCGGCGGGCCAGCCTGCCGCTGTTATCGATGGTCGGAGGGGCGAGGAGGAGAGTTGGGGCGGGGGCACAAACCCTATACTTTAAAAGATCGTCCTAGGGATGCCTACCACCGCCCGCCTCCACCACCACTGGCGGCCGACGGCGCCGCGACGTCCCCCCGCTTGCCGCTTCCGGCCCAACCGGTAGCCAGCTCGTGCGACGTGGCTACTGCTAGTTGGTTAGATTTTTCTATAACATATAATTACTCCGTTTTTAAATTGTTGACGCCGTTGACTTTTTGAGTTACGTTTGACCGTTTGGTGCCGTGGCTCTCGCTCCGGCTCTTCTGAACTTTTTACTGTTTCTGCTACTGTAGCTAGGAGCAACGGGAGCCGAAGAAACCTGCTCCACCGGCTCTCAGTACAAATTGGATTGGACATTGAAGAGCGCTTCGAGCTACAGTCGATCTACAGTGCCCAAAATAGTACCACGACAGAGGAGCCGGAGTGGTGAGGAGCGGCACCAAACAGGGCTAGTTGATCTAGTTCCAGGAACTACACTACATCGGTTATTTATTAGATTGGGTTTCGCATCACATGTGCTGCATATTGTCCATAGATCAGGAGATATTAAAACAACATATCAAAACTCCATATTTCGTCGCATCACATGCTTTTATTTTGTTGTCATTAGGACAAAAATGTTAGCACAAATTTGAACTAACTTTATGGTCTTAACGACAACAAAATGAAAATGGAGGGAAAATATCTTACCGATTTGAAAAAGTGTCATTAACAAGTCTAGCCTGGCCACTTCTAGTTCTTAGCTATAGGTGTGACATTGCGTTGAACTTTGCCTTGCACAGTTTTAGTATTTTATTTTGTAGACAATACATATTATTTGTGTTGCAACGAAATAATTCATAAATCATAACTAAAAAGACATCTGGACGAAGTCGTACAACGCAGTGTAATAGATAAGCAAAGAGAAGACTAGTGCCGCAACTGGAGTGTAGAAGCCAGCTGTAATGGGTCTGATGTTGGAACATCTGTGGTCACAAAGATGTACTTCAGTTCATTTCAATACAACAATATGAATCACTACTTCGGTAGATAAGACCCAGATTGGGCCACTTGAATTATGAACATATTTTAGCTATTTGCTACTCCACATGATGAGAGTCTCATGCTTATTCTTCCTATGATTTGGCGCAGCCAACATAGACGGGGAATTGGGCGCTACCAAAGATCGTTCTTGCTTTTCCGCTGGGATTAGAGGGTTCGATGGTTACCAATCAAGATCATGCTTGCTTTTCCGCTGGGATTAGAGGGTATGATGTTTACCGATTAAGATTGTTCTTGCTTTCCCGTTGGGGATTGAGGGTTCAATAGTTATCATAAGATCCTACGTCGAGAAGATCGGGCCATCCAACATAGATCGATCACATCTTGAGCTGCGATCCGTATCATTTGGTATCAGATTTCAGGTTGCTCACGGTACTTTGTGAACGTGTTTGCTGCTGTTTTATGATGGGTGATTATAGCTTTGCAAGTGAGATTAAGTTTGTGCCCAAACTTTCTTCAAGAGCTTCTCAATCTGAATATTATGAGTGGGAGGATGCTATGGAGGATTTTTTGTATGATCGTGGTCTGGAATCACACATGAAGATTCATTTTGCAAGGCGAACTTTTTCTGAATGTGTTTCTCAGTGGTGGATAAAGTTGCAGCAAAGACATGTTGATAGAGGTGAAGATCCTTGCAGAACATGGTCAGGCATGAAAAAGGTGTTACGACGTCGCTATGATCCGCCAAATGAGAACACTTTCTCTCCAAAGAAAACTGTAGCTGCTGGTATCCACAGTTCTTTCGACACCAAGCCAATGATGCGTTCATCATGGATTGATTCCATTGTTGGAGATGTGTATGAGCCTCAACAAGGTGCTACAACCAAAAGTGATGTTGCTGAAAATAGGTTGTTGCATGGCAGAAAGGAAAAGTCCTATGTTGCTAAAAGGATTTCTCCTTGTAATGAGCATGGGAAATCTGCTGTTGTGTTTCCCAAATACTTTTCTCCTATTGAGAATAGACAGAAATATGCTAATGTACGGGATGTGCCGAAAGCTAATATTCTGAGAGGGATTTCCTCTACACCACTGAAGCATGTTAGGTCCTCAAGTGCTGCTGGTCACAAAGGTAATTTCTGCCTTGATGAAGCTAAGAAAAGGCTGCATAAATTGCAAGAACAGATCAAGCAAGAGAAAAAGGAGAAGAATGTTGCAGCTGAAATATTTCTTTCTCCTAAACTGAATGAAGAAGTCCATACTAATGCCAATGAATTGAAAGATGAGACCCCGATAGAGGGTTTGAACTTGCTGGTCAAGAAGGATGATAGTTCTAACAACACCGCTGATCAAAAGGGACAGCGATGGAGTGTATTCCAATCTGAATGTAATATCAAGGATAAGGTATGTAAACTTGTTATTGATGGTGGGAGTTTTACCAATATGATTAGCAAGGACCTGGTTCAAGCATTATCACTATCGACATGGAGGCTTCCTACACCACACCATGTCAAGTGGATGAATCCTTCTGGAAAGCTGAAAATAACCCACAAGGTGCGAGTGAATTTTTCTGTTGGTAATTATATTGACAAAGTGGAATGTGATGTAGTGCCAATGGATGTTTGTCATTTACTGTTGGGGAGACCGTGGGAGTATGATCTGAATGCTACACATGAAGGCCGCTCCAACTATTATTCTTTTGTCCATAAGGGAGTGCATCATGTCCTGAAGCCAGTGCAAGAGTGTGCTATAATGGCTGAAGTGTTTCCCGCTGTTACAAAGAAGAAGGCCTCTAAAATTATCCCAAAGACGGGGACGTCTTTGCTTCACGAAAGGGAGAATGATGTGGCCATATGTGATGTGACACCTGCAGCAAGTGGTTCTAATGATACTCCTATAGCTGCAGGCAATATTTCTGAAATTTCAAACATGAAAATGAACGAGGTTCCGAGATCAAATAAGTTTGGGTTTCCCATTGCTGCAGAGAATTATGAATCCAACAATATCTCAAAGCCGAGGACGGCTTTGCTTCAAGGAAGAGAGGATGATGAGCCCATGATCTCTAATATTATTTCAGCTAGCCAATCTGAAAGCAAGTGTGATTCTACACATATTTCAGAAGGTAATACTTTTGAAAACCATACCATTCAGTTTGGCACCATCTCAAATATTGTGAATTATAGCAAGAAAGAAAAGTTTCTATCAGCTTGTGATGCTTTGAGAAGTAATGTTTTTGTTGGGGCTAATCTGTGCAAGAAAGAAAATAATAGAGACAAGAAGCCATGTATTCAGATTGGATCAATGTTGGTGGAAATTGATGAAGCTAAAGATCATATCCAGGTTGCTAAGACCTTCCCAAGGGCGTGGAATACTTTCCTATCAAGTTCTACACGGCCTCATGTCAATCCAATCACAAAATTGCAAGATATGGAAATTCCAATTCAGTTCGGACTCGGTTTGGTGCAGCCAGACAGGCGTGGAGAAGAAATACCATATCTCCCTCATACAGAGTCCGTTTTGGGTGAATTAGTACTTGATGGAAAGATAATTTCATAAGCTTTCCAACGCATATGGCCCCGTTGTCAGATTCGTCTCGAGTCGGTTACAGTAATAAAAATGATCGTCAGGTTGTATTGGGTCCGAGTCTGTTTTGAGTTTTGGTCGAGTCGGACCTTGTGTTGGCTGGCCTGCGTGCCATATAGCCTAGGGCCGGCGCCCCTGTAAGGGGGAGTTGATTATTATTGTGTTTTTGGTCGTGGTGTCCTCCAAGGAACCCTAGAGGCGATGCCCTCTTCTACTGATTGAAGATTGCTGCCGTCAATCGATCTTGCCGGTTGCTGAAGTTCGTGATCAGGTGATTGCTCTCCTGGGTGCGTGCTGGAACTCCGTGGTTCCCCATCTCTGCATCGTGCTTGCCTAAGTCACGGGTTGGAGATTTTATCTAGTGCTGGTTTGCATCTACATCAAGTTCTTGTAAACCGGTTATTATCTATCGCGTGTCCTGCTGTTGCTATTTTTGTGAGTTCTATTGGAGAACCATTTATTGGTGATTGCTATTTGTCATTGCTGAATAAATCAGATTGCTACTGTTGTGATATCATTTAGTTGCTGGTATATCACTTACAAGTGTTTGAGATATTGCTACTACTTGGTCTCATTGTTGGTTATCATATCTATTCCAATAGTTGAGAAATTATTATCGCAGCAGCTACTTGGTTCAGTTCTGAACTTGACTCTCTATGCTGATATAAGTATCATATATTTTGCTCATCACTTGCATAATTCAGAGGAGAATATATTTGTTGCTCTGATACCAAATGATAAGGACACGCCTAGCAATGCCCAGAATGTGGCCCAATCTTTCATGGTACAATCAATCAGCAGCAGCGAGAACACTTGTCGTCGATAACAATCTGACCCGTGCAACGAATCACACGAACCAGAAGTGAGACCTATTGAAGGTCAGCACGTGATCTTGATCCAAGAGATAATCAAGCCCACATACAAGTGAAGAACAGAACCAAATCAACAGAAAAAGCCCTGCTCAACAAGAACGAATTTCTAGCACGCAAAAAAAAAAGATAAGACCCAGATATTTTCTTTTTTTGGAAATGGCAATGATCGAATAAACACTGAAACTGCACACGAATAGATTATTTGAACCAAATGTTTCGATGCGATGGTAGACCCTAGCATACTAAATGAAACAGAGACAGCTCTAGAGGCCTATCTACTGTCTGAAGTTTGTGATCTGAGACTAACAAAAGACATGACCAACTATTGACTTATTCTACCCTATGCAAATTAACACGAGGCTATTTTTTAGGGCAAAAAAGGCAGTAACACTTGCCCTTGAACCTTCCTTTGATACACTTGTGTTCCTTGACTACAACATTTTGAAATATCAGTTTGGTCTCCATCCAGCACTCGGACTTGCACAACCATTTATTACAGAATGGAACCCAAGGATCTGAGTAGTAGCACGTGCCTGCATAAACACAAAGATATGAATGCACATGATAACGTTTCTTGATGACCTAAAATGTTCATCAAATTAAACAGACAAAAAAAGGCAAACAGTGGTCCAAGTTGGAACAGGACTAATTGTGTCAAATAAGCAGAATCGAAGTAAACGTACAATTGATCATATTACCCAACAGATCGAGCACACATTGAAACAGAGATACTAGAGGAATACAAACCGTCGGCAGAAGCACGATCTGCGTGTAGCATGAGCACTAAAAGAAGGCAGCAGAGAGTAGAACGTATTGTATTCATCTTGTTGCTTGGCACGGACAAATTAAATGGTACGCCAAAGGGAGTGCACGCAACGACGTATTTATAGCCTGCATCTGTTGATCGTTGGAGCAAAAAGGGGATCGGTACTGACCATTTTTCGTCCAGGATAGAGATGAGAATTTTGGTTTCCTGGGTGATTGGTGCCATTTCGTTCTTCCTATATTCTCTCCTGGCGTAGGGACTGCCGTTATCACCACTAAACAGTCAACTCTGAAATCTTGTGTCGTCGGAAAAAAAAAAACTCTGAATAAATTGTGTGGTCTTGGAACGTTTGCATGTACGTTGTACGCACGCAGAATCTTTTGCGTCCCTGCATGCTGAATCTGTTGACTAATCTCTCCGTGACTACTCCAGTTATCAAGCTTCAACCGGGTCCATATTTACCAAGTCTGAGCCAAGCCACAATATCCGTGAATGCCTCCAGTTCTCTTTCGCTTTTTTCCTGGAAACATTTTCCTCTGTCCCTCTCTTCGTTTCGGTTTCCAGCACTGTTAATTTCTGATGGACTTAGTGCCCAACTGATAAGCTCAAGTAGACATAAGTTTATACTTGAGCCATGGCAGCAATTTGAAAAGTAAGATCGCCAAATAATATCTATATTTTACCAGTACCACCCATTTATATATTTGATTTTAATATCCCAATAATCAGTCTTGAATTGCTAGTTTGTTTATTTCTGTAGTCTGCAAAGTACATGATCATGGTTGCATAAAAAAAATGTCAGGTCCATATAAAATCGATTTTATTTTGAAATACAAAAGGCATTCAGCTCTATTTGTCTGAAATTATGTCTTGTCATGCATGTGTCAAAATTTGTCATTTCATCTCATGAATGGAGTCAAATTTGGAATTGAATTTTCGTATGGAACCGTAACATATGGATGTTAGATTTTGCATGATTTTTCAAGACTTGGAGGTGTAGTGTTCATGGACTGAAGATCCTAGTTCTATCAACATCATCCACCAACCAGAAAACGGAATTACCGTCAGGGTGGCCATATTTTCCATGGTGGACATAATAAAAAACTTTCCTGTCTGCCAACTGCCACAAAATTTCATTACCATGATACCTGATTTGTGGTGGCTTTGCCTGACCGTTGGTCATCATGATTTTCCTTTTTGTGTTTTTTACCATTTTCGTGGCAGTATTATTTGACCGTCAAGAAAATTATGTTTCCTGGTAGTGTCCCTGTGTCCCACAAACCCGATCACATTCATGTCAAGAAAATTTTGGGGACTATGGACTCCAGGACAATGACATTCGTTCATTCACTCTACCGGTCTTGTTTTTTGGAACAAAGAACTAGAGTATATCTTTTGTGGAGTGCGGTGATCTGCGAGAGGCGAAAAAGTGGCTCGGTTCGACCAGCCTGGTCTGGTTCAGACAAGATTTTCCATTTCCCCTATTATTTATAGAAAAAACATGCAGTCTGCACCGACAAAAGTAACATGTCGATAATGCTCCAAACAACTGAGTCGGCCAGCCATGAGTACAGGAAGTGAGCTAAAATTCGATCATTTTCAATTCCAAGTGTATTAATGACATCCTGACACAACTCGGATTCAAGTTTGCAGAAGTCAAGAACAATATATATATTTTTAATTGAACCAAAGCACTTGTCATTTTGTCAACATTCGGTAAATTTAGGTGGCTTTGAAATTGTCCATGTTCCTGTTCATAATTGCCTCTGATTTGTCTCTGCAAGCAATGGCAATTTTCTGTTAGCACAACCTGAAAAGTAACAAGCATTCATGTTAAAATTGTTTCATAACTTTATAAGATGAAACCGTGGACTGTTGGATATTATAGATCACCAACTTGCAATTAATAAGAAAACCAATTACTTCTTAGGCACATCTTGCCAACATCAAGAACTATCCTTAACAAGTCAAACATGATGAAAACTGGATCAGGTGTGACGTTGCATTGTCAATATTCAGTTTCTATAGCAAAGTTAGTGTTTATCTCCATAACAAACATCTGTATATCTGAACTGCATATATTTTGAACAACAAAACTGTCACAAAAAAAATGTGTCTTTGATGGCAATTGTAATTGGGTGCTAGTTCAATCTGAAAGTATCATGCATAAAAGGTAAAAGAACTCCATCGATCAATATGACATTCTTAAGGATGAACCAGTAGGTAGTGCTCACGCCTAATATCTAAAAAGGACAGGAAAACAATGCACAAGCTAAAACAGCCAGTAAAAATTAGTTAATGGCTTATCAGTGCAATTTTATGTTGTTCGAAAGTCTTGCCAGTATCAAGAACTGTCCCAATGAACTGGAAGAACCTGACAAAAGATGAGTGCGGCATTGCATTTTCATATAAAGTTCTCTTTCTAAATGTGGAGAACATTTATCACTTAGTTCCTTTCATGTGATATCTATCAATCAGTATCAGAAGACCATATAGTTGCTGTACAATGAATCAGCTCATCAAGAATAATGGCAGGGCAGTAGTTTCCAGTCCGACCTACATTGCATTCTCATGTACAGCAATACAGCATGTGCAGTTACTATTTTTGTTCAGCAATTCAAGTTATAAACTAGCCACCCGGGTCAAGGGCCGGCTTAAAAGGCTGCCATGCTGAGTCTATTAAAACAAGGAAGAAGCTCTTCCAGTTTGCATCCAAATAAGCTGGACGAGTTTTCAATAAATAAAGAATATGATAGCAGCTCAGAACTCTAAGTGATCCAATAAAACCATTATTATCTACAGAAACCAAACTGACATTTCAGAACTTCCTGTTTTAAATATATTCCAGAGAATCGAAAATGCTGAAACTGCTATCCTCGTTCAGAGAAGAAACTCGAAACAAAACATTCTGATTCCGCTTTCAGTCAAACGAACCAAAGATTCAGGTTCAGGTCAAAGAATATTCAGTTCGTGTTTGACATGATCTTCAATTTGGCAATGGAAGACATAGCTGAATATTCTTTCAAGAATTTGAGGTTACAAAAGAAACTACAACTAGTTACCAGTTACATGTCGTCAATTTCAAGAATGGTCTTCAAGAAGTCAAGCCTGACACGAATTGGGTCTGACCTTACGTTATCATATTAATTTTCTCTAGCACAGGTATAACATCTTTGACATGTATGTATTTGCATTCTGATTAAGAACTCAACAATCCATAAACATATACAAGCTGTACATTGCATCATGAGAAATAAGCAAGAGTGGCACCGTACCTGGAGTGTAGAAGCTCGTGAAGGGCAAGATAGTATCGTAGTCCACATCCTTGCACACCTTCCTCATGAGTTCGAATACGAAGACATAATCATTTTTCCTAATGAAAATTGCAGCAACATCCTCGGCAAAACCAATAACTTTCGGTTGATAACAACAAGGGCCGATGAGTGTCTCAAGCTTGATAATTCTCCACTTTATCCATCCTTCACCTTCCTCAGGTTCCACCTTCTTCGACCACAGGTAAAGGTTTGAACCCTTGATGCTGGCGAGACACAACAAACCGCACTCGCTACCCATGAGGACATGGTTTTCGCGGTATGCATCCGGTGGATCAATCAGAGACAGGCAATGTTTGCCCAAGTTGAACTTTAGAATTTCCTTCCCTGCCCCTGGCGTAAGTGTGAAGTAGATTTTGTCCCCAACAAGCGCTCCACGGTTCGGCTCCACAGAGGAAGAGGGCGATAAGTGAACGGAAGCCGGCGCGCTCCATGCACCAGCCTCGGACGAGTAGGTGCACGCCTTCTGGACCCCCTTAGTATCGTTCGAGCCCACGAAGACGACAATGAAGGGGCCATCGGCGCAATGGAGGTGATCGCATCCGTCCCGGGCGCAGAGCACAGAGGCAGCGAAGTGGTCGCACGGGAAGCCAGGATCGCGAAGCTCCACCTGATCACCGGTGATTGGATCCCAAACAACGAAGCTGTCGTTGTCCGACGGCCCCATTGGCTGGAGGAGGACGCGGCCGTGGCGGCAATCGAAGGCCCACGAGCCACACTCGACGGCGCGGGCATTGGCCGTGGCGGTGCACGCACAGGGCGGGGGCCAGCTGGCCGCAGCGGCTCTAAGCGGCGTACGCGCGGGGCAGGGCACACTGACCGTGGCCACGCTTGGTGGGACGGGGGCGCATGGGCCGCGATGGGGCTCGGCGGGCGGGCGGGTGAGCCGTGGCCAGCATGCTTGGCGAGGACGAGATGGCGGCGGCGAGGGTTGTCGAGCGGAGGAAGAAGAAAGGGCAGGGCGTTGTGGCCACGGTGCTGGCCCCCGGCCCGCCGACCCGGACCAGGCCTTGTGGCTCGCGCGCTCCGTCGTCCGCAGCGCGAGGTGGAGGAGACTAATGGCTCGGCGAGAGGAAGAAGAAAGGGTGAGGGCACTTTTGTCCAAACGAACTCATGGCTATTTTAGCGGTGCAGCAACGATATCGTGGCTATTTTAGAGAAGCACAATATTTCGAGGCTATTTGGGCGAAGCCCAATGAAACAGAGACTAAAATAGCAAAAGACTCATTTTCAGCGCTTTAAGGTCAACGTCAAGCTCAGTGTTTAGCCTAGAGATTTACATATCCCTCTTCTTCATATTTTCTAAGCTTTGGTCATTGTTGTTTTTTAGTGCATATTATTTGATCATTTATCAACAATATCAGGTGCAATTCAAGTTATTCTGTATTACAATTTGGAGCTATCAAATCACCATCCAAAGTAGATGTTCTTTACCTCAAATCTAGCATAGACTTTTTTTTGTCTTCCACAATAATTGCTTTAATTCATTCCAACTTGAAGTTTTAGTATTTCTGTCGAGCTCCTTGTGTAATTTCTTATGATTAAAAAAATCTTCAATTATGCTATCTGATTGATTGATGAAAACAATCTCATGAGGAGCTCAAAAGATATAAGTACTAAAAAGGTCCATGCTGAAATTGAGCAAAGAACAACTACTTTGGATGGTGAGATGATAGATGGAAAGTCTGTTACATAAGAACTTGAATCACAATTGGTATTGTTGATAAATGAATCAGATGCACTGAAAAACAACAATGATCAAAGCTTAGAACTTCTGAAAAAGAGGGATATGGAAATCTCGAGGCTAAACACTCAACTTGACATCCACCGTACATAGCTGAAAAAATAAATGCTAACTGTGTGGGGGTGAAAGATGACTCTAACGGCTAGCTCTCAACCTCCAGCCACCCCAACGCGGCCGGCGGAGGACACCGCCGCCGATCACCGCGAAAATCAGCCAAGCCACCACACTCCAATCCACGTTTCAGCAGTAGGTGAATCCACTCTAGGTGCCGGAGAGCAGGATTCGTTGGATCTCTCGTACTCACCAACCCCAGAGCCGCCGTCTTCCCCTAGGCAGAGCAGGCACCCACAGATCCAGAGAAGAGCGGAGCTGGATTCGACGACAAGCAACAAGACCCAGCAAATCCAGAAGGCCAAGCTGCGCTCCATTGTGGTGCAGCCAGAAAAGCCAAAATCGTACAAGGAGGCATTGCTGCAGGAAGAGGAAGGAAAGAAGGAAGGACGAGGCAACAACAACAAGGGAGAAGGCTGGACAGAGGTCAAGAGCAGATACTGGTGGCGCAGAGAGCAGAAGTATGAACGCTCCCAGAAAGGCCATGCTGTAGCAGCGAAGAAGAACAGGCATAGAACCTACGAAGCTGAAGATTTCCTAGAAGAGTTCAGAAGAAGGACGCTTGGACGATGCTTCAATTGTCTAGCACGTGACCACTGGGTCGCACAGTGCCGGGACCCCCCAAAATGCATCCTGTGCTCCAACTATGGTCATAAAGCCAAGACCTGCCGCTCCACCCGCATAAGGAGGCCAAACAGCAGACAGCCAACCACATCGTCTAAACCTAGACCAGAAGTAGCACCACAGCCACAACAGCCACAAAGAAGAGAAAGCCCATCGGAGCAGGAGGATCCAAGCCCTGAGCGGAGAGAAGTGAGGCGAGAAAAGGAGCAGGAGGCCATGGATCTGATGGATCTGTTGCCGGGGGCGCCACACAAGAGGCCGGAGGGGGTGGTGGCGTGTGCAGCCCGCACGCGGGACCTGGAGGCGGTGGAGCGGGATCTGGGGCTGCAAGGCCTCATCGCCGTCCCCATTGAGGAGCAGGTAACCTTCTCCTGCAAGGAGCTTGAAGAGGAGATGCGGAGGAAGTTCCAGCTGCCGCAGTTGGATGTGGGGGTAGAAAAGCTCACGAAGGAAACCTTCTTCGTCCGAGTGAGCGAAGCAGGACAGCGCAGTAGCATCCTGCGCGACCAGAGGCCTTTCAAGATGGGAAGCACTACTGTCCGGTTCCTCCCATGGACCAGGCAGCACCGGGCGGAAGCTGGCCAGCTCATGTATAGGGTGCGCGTCTGCATCGAAGGCGTGCCACGACATGGCTGGCAAATGGAGACAGTGAAGAACCTTTTTCAGCATGCCGTCTACATCGAAGGGATCGACTACATCAAGAGAAGCGACCAAGAAACCGCCTGTTTTTGCCTCTGGATTTGGACGACAGATTCAGATGCACTGGCAAAGGATGGCGTACTGAAGATTGAAGAGCCGGTGGTGGGCTCTTCGCCGTCGGATGGACCGGCGGAAGTTCTCGAGTACCCGGTCCTGCTGCACATCAGTGAGGTGCGTGATTACTCGCCATTGCCGGAGAGCCAGGAGGGCTCAACCTGGAGCAGCGATGTCAGCGGGTTGCCGTCAGATTCCGACGCCCCCTCATGGCCCCAGGTCACTCACTATGACTGGTTCCTGGGCTACAAGGATGGGTGCCTCCCTGGGCGGAGGCAGCAGGAGGTGCCGGGAGGAGCCGGAGGACGGAGATGAGGAGAGGCCAGCCAAGCGCGGTGGCGAGGCGCGCTGGCTGACCGCTGCGCCGATCTACAAGCTGCAGAGCTCCAGAGAGGGCGGCCAGGGCTCCCGTGGGGCTGCCTCGGGTGGCCGCAGCGGCGGGGCTGGTGGCCGCCGTCGACGAAGTGGGTCCTGCCCACCGCTCCAGCTAGCCGATGTGGTGGGGCCACAAGAGCATTCAAGGCAGGAAGAGGGTAGTTGCATTCAAGGCAAACTACCAGTGGGCCCAGAGGAGAGCTGGTTTGAAGCTGGAGAACTCTCTGGAGAGAGTCAGGAGCGGAGATGGGAGGTGGATCCGATGGAGGAGGAAGCGTTTGGTAGGCCCAAGGCAAGGCAAGCTGGGCCCCTGATGGACCTGGATGTGTACATGGGCCGGGAGTCAGACAGTGTGAAGGGCATTGTGCAGCAAAGCCAGGAGGGGGAAGGGAAGGAGGCAGGCCAGTTGGGCAGAGTTGACCCAATGGAGGATGAGGCAGCATGGACAGGGCCTAACCACGCCGAGGCCCAAGAGGAACACCCCCTTGAGTGGTCGCAGCACATGCTAGGAGGAGGCGATCCAGTGCAAGAAGTGCAGCCACAGAGCCAGCAGGAGCAAAGAAGGGAGCAAGAGCAGGAGGGACAAATGCAGCACCTTGACGAACAGCAGCAGGCGATGGCCCAACATGACACCACCCACCTGCAATCCTTCGCAGCTGAAGTTACCAAGAAGCTGCAGCCCCCAATTCTTGGCACACCAAAACTGAAAAGGAAGACTGCCAACAGGAGTAGCGTACAGAAGGAGAAGGAGAAAGAAGTGGTGCGCAGAAGCGCACTACAACAAATCTGTTAATCTATGACGAATCTAGAGTGACGTTTAAAGCTACCGTCACAACACCATCAATTTGTGACGGATTCCACCTCACCGTCACAAAATCTATGACGGTTTATAAAAAATCGTCATGGTCCTATCATAGCTACGAGAAACAAACAGGCCGGCCATTTTAGGCCCAAAACCTAGTCCGGTCCATATAAACCTCAACCCTAACACTTGGGCTTTATCTCCTCCCTTTCTCTCTAGCAGCCGCCACCCCTCTCTCCTCACTCCCGTGGCGGCGCTCGGTAGAGGAGGCGAACAGCGGCTCCTCCCATGGCGGCGCTCGGCGCAGGGGTCCTCGGCCCAGGGGCTTCTGGGAGCTCGATCCCCTCCGTGCCTCCGGCACCCCGGCCTCACACTCGCCATCAAGGTCGTCGTCAACCTCGGACGTCGTCAGATCTACGGCGCACAGGCCTCGCCCTCCCCATCGTGCGCCCTGTAGCCATGCCTCCGTGTCCGTGCTCTTCTCGGCCGCGTGGGCAGTCTGCCGGGGCGAGTCCCTGCCCTGTTTCAGCTTACCAGGTGCCGTGGTCGAGCAATAGGATAGCTCTGTTTCCAGGCTTATTCTTTCTGTTCAGTTTCTTTTTAGTCATCGCTTTTCCATTTTGAACTGAATTGGTTGTGAACATGTTACTTGGAGGAGGAGGCCAGGAGGAACCCCACGATTAGCCCCAGCTCCTGTGGTAAGCCCCGGTTTCCCCATGTTTTTCCTTATTCTGTGTGCATGCGTAAATGCAGTAGTAGTAACATCTCAGGAACTAGATTGATTTGTGTTTTCAATCCAAGACCGCAAGCCTGCAATTTTTAAGTGAAAAGAATATAACTCCAACATACAGCCTAAATGCCAAGCAGTACTAGTTCAGATGCAATTGTTAGGTACCTGAAGAACTAGAATCATTTGTTGTGTTTCTTTGAATGAGAAGTGAACAGCACTAGTCTGCTATCAGAAAGATGATTAGGTAGCTCGTATAAGTGGCAATTCTAGTTGTAAGTCTCTGAAATTTAGTGGTGTGTGTCAGTGTTCAGATTTGATTTTTCTAATGGTAATTATTCATGCAGATGGGCATGTATTGATAAACTGGTAACTGCAGCGCTTTGTAGATGATGTTCTACTATTGGACAATAAATCTTCTAGACATGTATACTTGTGACAGCTTTGTAGATGATGTTTTACTATTCTACTTTGCAGCTCTTAATATTCTTCTAGACATGTCAACTATAAATCTGTAAGATGCTAGCAAAATTTTAGTGGTTTTTTTATGCTAACTTCTCCTGTACTTGCCTACTGATTCTTCAGATCATTGGAGATGAAGAGGGTTCACTACAGCAATTGCAAGAGGTTCTTTAGCTTAATTCATACAAAGGTGTGCAGGTATGGAGTGATCTTGAGTGCAACAAGGAAGGTGGAAGATGAGGGACCGAGGAGCACGACACAAGCCTGTTACTAGTTTTTAGTACTAGATTCGTTGAATTGCCATGGTGTATTATTGTGATTTGTGGTGTGATACTGAAATAGGAATCTATTATATACATTGGCTTTATATAATGGGTTGAAATGAATATAATGACTTCATATTTTAGTCTTGTTCTGATATCAAGAATGCAACTGTATATGTGGTCTGAGTGAGCTTGGCATGATTGATGATACAAAGAGGGCATGGTTTGATTGTGACGATTCAATTATGCACAATTCATTTCGTCACTAAGGTTTGGGCCATGTCTGGGCTTGGGTGATTCTATGACGAGAAGGAAACGTCACGGATGGCCAGTGATTCGTGACGAAAATTGAAAACCATCACTCCAATTAATCTATGACGCGAGATACATGATGAATCATGGTTTCGTCATGGATGTTGCTTTATGACGGTTTTTCTTCACTTCGTGACAATTTTCAAACGTCATTGATCACCAGATTTCTTGTAGTGGCGGCAGGCTCGCCAAAAAGATCAACCCGAATAAGACAATGGAGCAGCAAGCAACTGAGTTAATCATGAAGAAGTGTGGCACGTTGAAAGTGCAACAGCAGAACCAGGAAGACATAACATGAGCAGCTAGCGGACAACTTCATGGAACCGCTGGCAGAAGAAGCAATTGGTGAAATCAGGGACATGCTTGGCCTCGCTGGAAATGCAAATGGGTTCCATGAAGCGCTGGCACTGCATGCAGATGAGTAGCAGGCAAATGAAGACCCAAGCAGAAGCTGTGTGGCTGCTTTTTATCATGTTTTCACTTTTCAGTACCTTTTCTTTTCTTGTTATGGGGAAGAAGCCGCTTGTGGCATCTACCACTTATAGTGGCGTAGTAGGTGGGGTTGTGCCTGTCATGTACGGTGTGGGAAGGAATCAGTTAGCAATGAAGAGGATTTGGGGGTGTTTTTATGTCAACAATGAATGATCAGAACTGCACTCTGTTTAACTGGAATGTGAGGGGATTGAATAATGCTGCAAGGAGGAAGATGGTCAGAGATTATGTGCAAGAAAATAGGAGCACAATAGTGTGTCTGCAAGAAACAAAACTCAACTTCATTGATGATGAGGTGGTATATGAGACATTGGGCCAATGTTACATAGAGAATTACGCCTACCTGCCGGCACAAGGGACCAGAGGAGGAGTATTGATTGTGACCAAGGAGGCCACAAGATCACCAACAAGCTGGTGGCTCACCAGTGTCTATGGTCCGCAGCAAGACAATGAGAAGATCCAATTCCTACAGGAGCTAAGACAGGTACAACAGACAGTGAATGAAAGATGGCTTGTGATAGGAGACTTCAACATGATTTTGCACGAAGCTGACAAAAGCACAGAGAATGTTAACAGAAGGATAATGGCTGCTTTCCGGAAGACAGTGAATGATCTGGAAATGAGGGAAATCCCACTAAAAGGCAGGAAATTCACATGGACAAACGACCACACGTTGACAAGGATTGATAGAGCATTCTGCTCGACTGAATGGGAGCTCATGTTCCCAAACTGTATGCTCTTGGCAATATCCTCCATGGCATCTGACCATAGTCCACTTCTCCTCGTGGGTAACATTGAAAATTTACAAGGGACTCAGGTTTGAGTCCTTCTGGCCGAGAATTGAGAGTTACCAAGAGACAGTGCAACAAGCTTGGAATCAGCCAACCAATGAAAATAATGCATTCCTCAATCTGCATATAAAGCTTGAAAGGACTGGAAAGGCGCTGAGAGGATGGGCAAGGAAGAAAATAGGAAACAACAGGCTGCTGCTTCAAGCTGCGAAGATGATGATTGGCATACTGGAAGTGGTGCAAGAATTCAGACAACTCAGTGGTGCAGAAATACAACTCAAGAGGGACCTAAAGCACAAGGTTCTCGGCCTTACAGCCATTGAAAAGCTGAGGGCGAGGCAGCAGTCCAGAATGACCAACATAAAGGCTGGGGAGGCAAACTCAAAGCTCTTTTTTCTCAGAATCAAGGGGAGGAACAGGAAAAATTTTATTCAAACTATCCAAACACAGAACGGACTCATGTACACACATGAGCAAAAGGAAGAGACTGTGTATAACCATTTTTCTACACTGCTGGGAACACCCCAACCGAGACAACTCACATTGGATTGGGAGAAAATAGGGTTGCAAAGGAGAGATCTTAGCCAGTTAAAGCTACCATTCACAGAAGAGGAGATTCATGGGGTAACTAAAGAAATCCCCAATGAAAAATCGCCAGGGCCCGATGGATATATTGGAGTGTTCTTCAAATCAGTGTGGGAGATCATAAAGAATGATATTGTCCAGGCACTAAACTCCTTCTACCACCACCAAAGATATCAGCTGAACCTGCTGAGCTCTGGGCTCATTGTATTGATACCGAAAACGGAGGGTGCAGCCACCATTACTGAGTATAGACCAATAAGCCTAACCCACAGTGTAGCCAAGATCATATCCAAAATCCTTGCTAACAGATTGGCAAAAAGCCTAGACTCACTGGTCACAAGAAGTCAAAGTGCTTTCATTAAAAAAAGAAGCATCCTTGATAATTTTCTATACACGCAGAATCTGATCAGAGAACTACACAGAGCCAACAAGCCAACAATTTTCCTCAAGTTAGATATTGCAAAGGCATTTGACACACTGCGGTGGGATTATTTACTGGAAGTACTACAGAACATGGGCTTTGGGTTGAAATGGAGAGAATGGATCTCAGCATTACTTGCGGCAGCCAACTCCTCGGTCCTAGTGAATGGAGTACGAGGGAAGAGCTTCAGACACCGAAATGGCTTGAGGCAGGGTGACCCTTTATCGCCCATGTTGTTCATTCTTGCCATGGAACTGCTGCAGCGGCTGCTTGCATTGGCAACTGAAAAGCAGCTCATCAAGCCCATCCAGAACAGAGCAGCGAAGCTGAGAATAAGCATGTACGCCGATGATGCAGCCATCTTCATCACACCGGACAAACAAGACATGCAGGCTATCCAACAAATCTTGCAAATATTTGGGGAAGCATCAGGACTCAGAATCAACATCAACAAATGTGCAGCATATCCAATAAGGTGCAATAACATGGAACTGACAGAGATAATGCAGCCATTCCCATGTGAGATCAAACAATTCCCATGTAAGTACTTGGGATTGCCATTGAGCATTTTTAAGTTGAAGAAAGGGGACGTCCAGCCACTGATTGATGCAGTAGCAGCGAAGCTTCCAGATGGAAAGGAAAATTCCTGGACAAGCATGGAAGGCTCAGGCTCGTAAACTCTGTGCTGTCAGCCATTCCAATTTATCACATGACAATCTTCCCACTAAAGAAATGGGCGATCAAAAGCATAAATAAGATAAGAAGAAGTTTCTTGTGGAAGGGAAAAGAAAACGCCCAGGGAGGTCATTGTTTGGTAAACTGGAGAAAAGCTTCCAGGCCAAAACCACTAGGAGGTTTGGGAATACATGATCTTGAATTCTTTGGAAGGGCGGTACGCCTAAGGTGGCTTTGGTATGAATGGACTGACAGTGGCAGGCCATGGGTAGGCACTCAAACCCCTTGTGATGCGGTGGACAGGCAACTCTTCCGGACAAGCACTACCGTCACCATTGGAGATGGCAAAACTGCCAAGTTCTGGCAGTCAAGTTGGCTCAATGGAAGAGCACCAATGGACATCGCGCCTGACCTTTACAAACTTGCATATCGCAAGAACCTGACAGTGCATCAAGAACTTCAAGGAAATCAATGGACAAGGGGCCTAATGAGGATGACAACCGTTGATCAGATGGCGCAACTAATAATGCTGTGGGGAATGCTAAGTGATGTGCAACTAAATGATCAGCCGGACAGAATCACATGGAATTGGACATCGCATGGGCAGTACACTGCTAAGTCGGCGTACCTCGCTCAGTTCAGAGGCTCATATAATACATTTGATGCAGTGACGATTTGGAGAGCGCACACTGAAGGAAAACACAAGTTCTTTGCGTGGCTGCTCCTCTAGCAGAAAATCCTCACGGCTGATAAGCTGCAGAAGAGAAACTGGCCGTGTAATCCTGTATGCTCCTTATGCAGAACACAACCTGAAAATGCAGTCCATCTATGTCTGCAGTGTCCATATGCCAAACAAGTGTGGGAGAAGATGAGGCAGAAAAGCAACGGAATCATTCAGGTGCCGCCGGCCTGGGAAACCACAATCCAAGATTGGTGGAATGATCATATGCAGGGGGTAAACAAAGAAGAAAGGCGGATCAAAGCGGCAGTATTGATATACACTGCCTGGCATATAAGGAACGAAAGAAACAGATGGGTCTTCACTCACGTCGAAAAGCAACCGGCAGAGGTGGCTAAGCTAATTCAGGAAGACATGAGACTCAGGGGCAGAGCATGTGGAACGCCTAACCTGCAGTTCCTAGGAGATGAGGAGTATCAGGCAAATAATGTAATCTAGTTTTGCCTTCCGCTTTGTTTGCTATTTCTTAACTGCTTGTACATAAACTCTACCCACCTTAATGAAAAGGCAGTGCTCCTGCCCCTTTTTCGAAAAAAAAATAAATGCTAACTTCACTTAGAAAGCAAGCAACTTAAACAGGAAGGTACCGTCAGGATCAGGCATCTCATAGTACCGCTAAGCAAGAAAAAGATGAATCCCTAGGCGGGTTGAGGTTGAACCGGTGAAGATGATTATATCTCTCCAACAGCAGCTAGGCGAAAACAAAAAAAAAGTTGTTGGCCAAAAAATCCTAGCTGAGCTAAAGAAATTGAGCACTTATATTCTTTAATTAATGGCCTAAAGACTTGCAATTCCCTTCTCCAATCTGAATTGATAAGGAGAGATGAATCAGTAAGGACCTTGGCCTTTGATCCTTGGTTGTCATAGGAGTTGGCAAAGCAAATGAGCTTATTAAGGTGACAGGATCAATAACACCTTTGGAACAAGAGCATGCACCTAAAACTCTCGATCTTGATTGATAGGCAACAATTAAAAGCTCAAATCTTGAAGAGTAATGAAAAGGTTGCTGCTCTAAATAATGAGCAGGCAAAGAAGCTTAATGAACTAAATATAGTTTCTATGGAGAGTGCTGATTTGAAATCAAAACTCAAGCGAATCAAAAAACCATTTGTACTATGGTGGAGGAATTATCTAATACGAATATAATAACCAGAAGAATTGAGGAAGATTTGATTGTGCTGAGATGTTTTGTTGATGAAATCTATTGAGTATTTGCAAAAGGACCTGTCCAAACTTTGAAATGAACAGAAATAGTGTTATGCTCAAGTGCTTATTTTAAAAAGAATTTAGAGATGTCTCAGCAAGTTCTCAGTACTTACTTATTGATTGTTTCCCTAATACTGCTTGTATTGTTTTTCTTGTATGATTGTTCCATTATTTGTTTCTTGCAGATAGCAGAGGAAAGGAAGGCATATGCTGAAGAGGAAGATAAAGAAGTCAAGCTCTAAGAGATTACTGTAAGTGAATTGGAGAACAAGGTGTGTTGTGCCACTTCTTCCATTTCATTAGTGTTAATTAGTCATTCATTGCTCTTTCTCAAAATTGTTATTTACTATTTGTGCTAAAGGCGGAGATCATCAAGGAAGAAGCTGAACAAAAAAAAAAATGCAGCAATAAGTATAACTTGAATTGCAGGATGCCGGGAAACAAATGTTAGTTGTGCCATCCTTCAGGGATGCACCGGTGCCGGGCCTGGTGCAATTGGATTTGCAGCTGTCAACCTCCAAGTTCCTAAAGGATCCTAGTTAATATACCAATGATATATCTTGTTGCTGGCATTGTTTGGGTTTTGGGTGATCACAAGATGTGCCTAAGTAGTAGTTGGTTTCTTCCTGCTCCCCCAGTTGGGGGGTCTATAATATTAAAAGTGGGCATCTTCCCTATTTTTAACATGTACATATGCTCGTTACTTTTTAGGTTGTGCTACAAAAAACTTTCATTGTTTGCGCTGAGACGAATAAATCACTACTGAGGTGAAATATGAATCAACTGCCTTTGGCACACTGCACAATGGACCGTAGGCCTAGATCTAGTTGGTATCATACATCATCGAGCAAACAATGGGGTCTTACTAACACAAACCAGGCACTCCCGTTGTCATGTTGACATAGTCAGGCACTCCCGTTGTCAAATTGACGTAGTCAGACCATGCAGAAAACCCCAGGCCACTTATTTCCCCCAGGCTATTTTGCGTACCTCACCAGCAAGGAACAACGATGCAAAGTGCAAGGACCAAGCCAGCGGCACCAGAACCCAACCCACTACTACCTTCCACCGGCGCCAGCGTGCATCCTCAATGGCCTCTCTATCATAAAGACATGAAGAACGCATGAATGTCAATCATTCCAGCTCAGTACGATCAAGTAACGACAACTCATATCGCACTCACCTTGCCTCTTTAAATGAAGCTCTGATTTTAGCTTCTCCCATAATTCACCAAGCTCAAGCCGGCAGTGCTGCCGATACTACAGCGAAGATTACTGCAACGGGTATATAATGCATGAGTACATTAACACAGCAACATTCCTTGGAATTACTATTGTTTGACTGGACGATGATCAAATATTCTTAGCGCATACAGACAAAAAGGTGATAATTTTCTTTTTCACGAAACGTTTACGCGCACTGCGGCCACCCCCAGTAACAGATGCTAATGCTGCTCAGGCACGATTTTGTGTATACCTAAGGCTTACGCCCTGCTGCAAGAAATACGTTTGGTTGGCTCCTACGGCCATACGCGGGTAGTATGGCCAATTTTGGTGTCCTTGGTTCGTGGCAACACGAATTCGCGGGTAGGAAAAAAAAATCAGGAACTGCTCATAGGGGAAATATAGATCTGCGTACGTATAACAGAATTCTGCCAGGTCTATACGTAACAAACAGCGAAGATCATGCTTTGACAAACAAGAATTGGTCGATCGAGATACATCGATCCAGAGGAGAAGACGGGGAGCTACCGCGCACCTGAGCGGAGCCGGAGGCGAGTGGGCGCGTCGCGTAGTACTCCTGGTATTCCGACATGAACTTGTCGTGGGGAGAGAGAGAGAGAGAGAGAGAGAGAGAGAGAGAGAGAGAGAGAGGAGAGAGAGAGAGAGAGAGGGAGAGAGTGGGGGGGGGGGTGGGAGGGACCAATGATTTTCTTCAGCGTAGCGTGTTTTGCACATTATATCTTTTTATTATCACTTGTCAAATGCATCTTTAATTTTTTTGCCGAATCTCCTCTTCCACCCTCATGTTTCTTGTGTACATTACCTTTAACATCCATCTTTAATTCTTTTGCCCGATCTAAAAAATAATTATTTTGAAATGGAAAGAGTAATATGAAAAGGGTTGAGTATTTTAGAACGAAGTACAACATTCATTATTTTTTTCCTGTAATGCTAGTGTTTGTTATTCTCAGATTACAATGCCCTTTAAAACTAAAATAACATCCACTGTACCTAATCGATGTACCCACATTTCTTGTCTTTCATTCACTCACCTCTCATCAACTTGTTATTTGGTGGAGTGGAGTAACAAGAAAATTGAAACGAAGAGAGCAGTGATCAAATATCTGCCCTGTTCACCGAAGGAGGAGGTACCAACAAGGAACAACGGAAGGCAGCTATGGGGGGCCCACGCTCTGACAGCTTTTCTTCGCTATATCCACCCATCCCTGCCGCGGAGCACCCCACTCACTGCAAGAGTCGAGAGCAGAGCAAGAGCAAACAGAGGAGGCAGCCAGGTTTGCGATGGCGCGGGCAAGAAGTAGCATGAAGCAGTATCCAGCATCGGTGTTTCCAGGCATGATGGGTCAGTTCGCCGGGCTGTGGTCTTCCCTGGCCGGCCTGATGCTCATCTGGAGCATGCTCCGGCCGTACGTCCCGGTCCATCTGTTGGAGCGCTTCGCCGGCCGCTTCTTTGGGCGGCACGCGCGGCGCCTGGCGGAGCTCATGGACCCCTACCTCACCGTCACGGTCGCAGAGTACGACGGCGGCGTGGAGCGGCTGAAGCGCGGCGACGTGTACGAGCAGGCCAAGGCGTACCTGAGCCAGCGCTGCTCGCGCCGGGCGCGTTCTCTCCGTGCGGAGCGCGCGCCGCGCAGCAAGGACCGCTTCGTCCTCAGCCTCGGCGACAACGAGGAGGTCGAGGACCACTTCCAGGGCGCCACCGTCTGGTGGAACTCCGTCGCCCCTTCCTCCTCCCGCCACCGCGCCACCGCCGGCTACTGCCACGGCGACGCAGGGGACGCTTTGGGGCGCGCGTACCGGCTGGTGTTCCACGAGCGGCACCGCGACCTGGTGGTGGACTCGTACCTCCCGCACGTCTGCCGCGAGGGCCGCGCCATCATGGTCGCCAACCGCCGCCGCAAGCTCTTCACCAACTCCGGCGACCGGTACCGGTCGTCGGCGTGGAGCCACGTGGTTCTGGACCACCCGTCCACGTTCGACACGCTGGCCATGGACCCGGCCAGGAAGCGGGACATCATGGACGACCTCGACGCGTTCCGCAAGGGGAAAGACTACTACGCGCGCATCGGCAAGGCCTGGAAGCGCGGGTACCTCCTCTACGGCCCGCCGGGCACCGGCAAGTCCACCATGATCGCCGCCATGGCAAACTACCTCGACTACGACATCTACGACGTCGAGCTCACCTCCGTCGCCACCAACACCGACCTCCGCCGCATGTTCATCGAGACCAGGGCCAAGTCCATCATCGTCATCGAGGACATCGACTGCTCACTCAACCTCACCGGCAACCGCACCGCCACCAAGAAGCCGGCCGACGCCGCCGTGGACGAGCCCGCCTCAACCACCAAGAAGGCAGCCAAGGACGCCGCCGACCCGAACGCCAGCAAGGTCACGCTCTCGGGGCTGCTCAACTTCATCGACGGCCTCTGGTCGGCGTGCGGCGGCGAGCGCATCATCGTCTTCACCACCACGTCGACAAGCTCGACCCGGCGCTGATCCGGCGCGGCCGCATGGACAAGCACATCGAGATGTCCTACTGCTGCTTCGAGGCGTTCAAGTTCCTGGCCAACAACTACCTCGCCGTCGACGCCCACCACCCGCTGTTCGACGACGTCAAGGCGCTGCTGCAGGAGGTCAACATCACGCCGGCCGACGTCGCCGAGCTCCTCACGCCCAAGCGCGCCGAGGACGACGCCGACACGTGCCTCGCCGGACTCGTTGACGCGCTGAACAAGCTCAAGGACAAGGCATCGGCGGCCAACAAGAACGAGGACAAGGAGATAGTGGAGGATGAGTAGAGGAGAGCTCTAGCGAATGAATGAATAATCTGCATTAGGTCTACTAGTTTATTAGTTGCTTCTTTTGCTACCAGAAGAGCTGCTATCCATGCTGGAATTGCATTTGCAGTCTGCTAGTGGTTTAGGTAACTTAGCTTCATCTTCCAACATTAACCAGGTTTATTGCATCTTCCCTTCCGCTGCTAGTTGCGATCCATGTCGTAGTTGCATTAGTAGCTGCGTCTGTCCAAATGTTAGGTAAAGGACATGATTTGCAGATTCCAGCAGGTGTTTCTCCTCAGTCTCTTGATTGTAATAACATGAGAACTGAAGTTGAATTGGTCTCTGCTATTCTCTTCGATTCACCAAGTAGGAGTACACGTTTCACATGAATTTCATTCCAAACAGAGCTCAACTGGCTCAAATTATGGAAAACTTCCATGAACCAAATAGGCACCTCTGTTCCATCGTAGAGTAGAGTACAGCCACCAAGGCCCGTGCGATTTCTGTTCTGTTGCACTGCAGCAGGATGATGCGAGTTTGTTGCGACGTACCACGTGGAAGCACGCTTGTGCTGATGTGCGACGCCAGTGTCCTCTGATGAAAAAGAGCACGCCTCTGTTCTGCTCCAACCTCCAATGCCGTGTCGTGTTCTGCCAGGAAAAAGGGTTCAGAAGCAGCGTGGCTTCGTCCAGTGCCAAAGCTCGTCCTTTCTTTCGGTGAGGATTGACACGCGAATCTTTCCAATCATACACAAAGATAATTTCATGAAAACAGTTCCTCTCGGTGAGGATCGACACTCGACCTGTTTGATCTTTTCAGTCAGTGGAGTTCCTCTTGCAAATTTATACGTTCTAAAGATAATTGTTTGATTGGCAACAATATGCAAAATTCATGGACACAAGACTTAAACATCAACAGATACGACTTTGAACACCAAATCGAAACATGATGAAAACAACATCCAACGAAGTACAGTAAAATCCAAACAAACCAGAGTTTTGAACAAAGGACAACTTTCGCACGCTCAACAGCCCAATATGTGGCCCATCTCAGCAGCTGAGGTCATTTCACTCTGTAACCTAAAAAATTAAAGTTTCGGCTCATCTCAGCAGCTGAGGTCATCAAAGAGCCCAAAATGTCCCAAAAAAAAATTAAAGAGCCCAATATGTTGCCCATCTCAACAGCCCAATATAAGTCCATACGTCTTCAGGGCACAATGATAGAGAGTGCTACTTTTCTTCAATAATTTTGCTCAATGCAGAGAGTTTGAAAAAGTTGTGGACGATCATTGTAACTGGGAAAAGTATTGTAGGCTGGCGAAGACCCTCAAGTCTACATCAGCAACGACGTTAGAGTCTGTGTAAACGTCAGATCCACACAAAAACTATCTCTTTGTAAGCTTGCGACATTCAACATCGTCGATGACGGTGACTGCTCACCGGAAGGTGAGGCGACGACCGTCCCTGTCAACCAGACACCAGTCAATATTTCGCAAAAATATATAAATAATAAAAAGAATAATATGTCCTTAACCTATCAAAGAGTTGGCTTTTGCGTCGTGTAATGGTCACAAAAGAACTCGTCACAAAATCTGAAATCTTTCAACGATAACCGCACAGCACGTTCTGAAATGAAATACAATTGCTTGTTGAGATATTTATAATCGAGGCCTGGTGGGACGGAACTGCAGCCGGTCGGCCTTTGCTACTTGTTACTATCATATCAATGGCCGCCGGGACCGGCAAAGCGGTGGTGCGGTGGCGGCAGTGGGTGTTCGCCAACCTCGGGTCGTTGCTGACAAACTTCGGATCGGTGTGGTTCCTGCTGGCGCCGCTGCTCGCCGCCTACGCGCCGCGCCGTCTGTTCCAGACCTACTTCAACCTCTTCCTCCGTCGCCACGCCCGGCGGCTCCTCGACGTCGTGGACCCCTACGTGAACGTCGACGTGGCCGAGCCCGGGGCCGCCGTGCACTTCTCTCGGTAACTACGGGCCCGTGAGCGAGGACGACAGCACGTACGAGGAGGTGCAGGCGTACCTGAGCGGCGCGTGCGCGCAGGAGGCGCGCGAGCTCCGCGCCGAGGGCGCCAAGGAAGGCGACGGCCTCGTCATCACCATGCGCGACGGCCAGGACGTCGCCGACCACTTCCAAGGCGCCTCGCTCTGGTGGTCGTCGGTGGCGGAGGAGCAGCACGGCCAGGGCCAGGGCCAGCGGCAGCGCCGGTGCCAGCGCCTCACGTTCCACCGGCGCCACCGCCGGCTCGTCCTCGACGAGTACCTGCCCCACGTCCGCCGGCGAGGACGCGAGATCCTCTTCAGCAATCGACGACGCAGGCTCTACACCAACAACAAATCGCTCTTCCCCTAATTAAAAAAAACTCGACCTGCGGGGGGTATGACGGCCCCCGGGCATTTTTTTAAGGAGAATGATCTTCTCACACAGATCGAGAAAACCCCCGAATCCCCCTCCACACCCGTACACAGGGACTCAGCTGGCCGGTGAGAATCGGCGCGAGTTCTTAACCTGAGCTTTGGCGCGCGGAGGAGCGAGGGGATTTTTTTCTCGCACTGTAGCTCGCGCTACAGTGCTGTGCGGCACCCAGGCTCGAACCCGGGCGGGAGCGCTGCAGGCCAGTGGCCTTTGCCACTGCGCCGCGCGCCCCTTCGCTTTTCCCCTAATTAATGATACTATTGATTGATGAAAAATTTTAATTAAACCTGTTGGTTGAATAATGGAATGGATGACTGCAGCAGCTACGATTACAAGGCATGGAGCTACATCGACTTCGAGCACCCAACCACGTTCGACACGCTGGCCATGGACCTGGCCAAGAAGAGGGAGATCATGAAGGACCTCGACACGTTCCGGAACAACAAGGACTTTTACTGGCGCACCGGCAAGCCGTGGAAGCGCGGGTACCTCCTGTACGGCCCTCCCGGCACGGGCAAGTCCACGATGATCGCCGCCATGGCCAACCACCTTGACTACGACATCTACAACGTCGAGCTCACCGTGGTCAGGGACAACCACGACCTCCGCAAGCTCCTCATCGAGACCACCAGCAAGTCCATCATCGTCATCGAGGACATCGACTGCTCCCTCGACATCACCGGCAAGCGCAAGAAGAAGAATTCGTCTTCATCGTCGTCGTCGTCGAGCCATGATGGCCTCGACGATGACCGGCGCGGCAACACGGTGACGCTGTCCGGCCTGCTCAACTTCATCGACGGGCTGTGGTCGGCTTGCGGCGGAGAGCGGATTGTCGTGTTCACCACCAACCACGTCGACAAGCTCGACCCGGCGCTGATCCGCCGTGGAAGGATGGACATGCACATCGAGATGTCATACTGCGGCTCCGAGGCGTTCCGGACGCTGGCCAAGAACTACCTCGGCGTCGACGACCACGAGATCTTCAACGCCGTCGATGACATACTGCGGGAGGTGAAGCTCACGCCCGCCGACGTCTCAGAGTGCCTTGTCACGGCTAAGCGTGCAAGCTCCGGCGAGCCAGCTTCTAATACTACTGCCTGCCTAGAGATTTTGATCAATGAGCTGAAGAAGAGGGCAGAGGAGAAGGCCAAAGCAGAGGTAGAGGCAAAAGCGAAGTCCGAGGCGGAGGCCGAGGAAGAGGCAAAGGCCGAGGCAGAGGCGAAGGCGGCAGTGGCGGAGGCAAGCGCGGCCAAAGGACTTTGACCATTGACGACCATAGGGAAGGCGATGCCAAAAAAAAAAAACTTAAAAATTAAAAGATAGAGGAGAACTTCACACGAAAATCCCTCCTAGTGCCCACGGCAGCAAGTGTCGTTAGTTTCTGCCCCATTTTTCCTTGGCGTGCGTTCTGCTTTGTGGCCGGCACGGCCACTCCTTTTCATCTACTGTATATAGAATCGTCATGAACACGACGGTCACAGCTACTTTTCCACAAGCCAGTACAACAGGGCATGCTTGGCATGTTCAAACAAACTGGTGCATAAATCAACTTACAGAGGCAATATAGTTTATATGTGCATATATTCTTCTTATTACTCTATTCTACAGTTTAAATTCACAAACATTATCTAATCTAGAACTCGAACCAAGTGGTCACAGCTTCCTAATCCCACACAAGAAAATAGAGTAATAACTGAATTGTCACTACATAAACCCAGAACGCCCTCTATATTTAGGGACAGAGGGAATATTTATTAAAGTTAATTAAGAGAGCTAAATAAAATTTTGGAGGTAACTAGCTAGGTGCAAAAATCTTGTGTAGGTCATTGGAGTTCTTTTTTAGGGGGGGGGGGGGGGGGGGGGGGGGGGGGGTGGTGGGGGGGGGGGGGGGGGGGGGGGGTTGCTGCAGGGCCTGAGCAGACATGGCTATCACAGCTACGAGTACCTTATACGAGATAGCCGACACTATAACACACGCACGGCTTTAAATATATCCTTGAGTTGCCAGGCTTCTGATCAGAACATGTTGCGGCAGGGCAGGCTGGGAGATAGCCAACCGACACTATTCAACACAACACCAAATGCACGGCTTTTAACCATTTCCGTCGATCTGTGTGCGGCAAGGCTTGCTGATCAGGGTAAACGTGCATGTGGCTCCCAGGGCCTGCCCCCCCCCCCCCCCCCCCCCCCCCCCCCAAATGCTCCATGCACCCATGTTTTGCACCTTTAATATCACCATGTAAATTAGAAAAAATAAAATGGATTTGGCCCCTCTTATGAGTCAATTTTTGTCATTTGGCCCCCCTCATGATCAATTCCTGGCTCTGCCACTGGGTGCGGCAACACCACACACACATTAGAAAGTTTGTAAGCCTTCTAACGTGTTTGAGTGATGGACGGCGAGGTGAGTGCGTAGCGTTCGTTCGTAGCCGCGGTGGATGGACTGTCCCGTCCTGTGGCAATCAGCGCAGGGCATCCCCTCTTGGCTCCATGACCAAAGGACATTGACGAGTGATAATCTAGTGAGGGAAGACAATGCCAAAAATATCAACTTGAAGAGAGCGGAGAACTTGACACGAAAAATCCTCCTGGTGATGAACACGGCGTTTTTGTTGGCGTGCGTTCTTTTTCATCTGGTATAGTAGTGATGAACACGGCGGCCTACTTTTCCACAAGGCAGTACAACAAGGAAAGCCACGTCTCTCATTCATATTTAAGCTTTGGCATGGTGCATAAACCTCTAATGTGTATGATCTTGTGCGTGAGTTAAACAATAGGCTGAGATCATCACCGAGCAATTATGTTACTTGGACTGTTCCACCAGTTAGTTGCACGACGACGTCATGGGTTTCCAACCGCAGATCACGGTTGTTTGAAAGATGGAAAAACTCATGCATGCGTTGTTGGAAGGAAAGAATTTCAGTAAAGCTGGGCTTGTCTACCTGGAACCCGGGTGTTTTGAGTTTTGACCCTTTCCACCACCCGGGTGCTGGAATTGATTACAACACCCGAATTTTCCCTATACAGAAATCAGGTGCTGGGTAGGGTGTTGAGCACCTGAATTCTCAACCCTTGGTTTTTGATCTGACACTGCAGGAAAACAGAGCTACACAATGAAGTTTAAAGATATAAACTTACAAATTCTTTAAGAACTTCGGTTTCAAAAATGTTTGCCTTAATTATCCGAAAATATATGTGACAATCATATGATTCTGATTAGTTCAAAAGCTTTGCACAGAAAGAAAAAACTAGAATGTCAGCATCATAGCTTATCCACCAAAATTGAAACTATGAAACGACAAAGAACATGAACAAAAAATTTAACCGAATAAAAAAACTGCTACACCTGTGCATATCTTGTTAATTCAACCTCTTGCTTGAATTGAATAGCTTGTTAATTCAAAATAAAATAGATACAATTCAAAAGTACACACATTACACCATGGATATACTATAACTGAGAACAGATTACAATCAATATAAAAGTTTCGAACAATTGTTGAGGGAACCAATTCGGTATAAAAATTCCAGGGATCCAACATCAGCAGCAGAATATCAGCCATGCGCTTCACCCTTTTGTTAATGTGGCTGAGAATTTCCATTACCTATTCAAACCCAAAAAAAAGGACAACAATAGCACTGACAGTTAATCCACTAATGAAACTTATTGACAACAATATAATTTAATAAAATCAAAGAGAGTATTAATCCAAGAGCCTAGGAAGTAGGAACAAAAAGTTTGAAAAAAATGTCTAACAATCTAGATTTCATCATTACAGTCAGATACTACTAAAGTGACAGTCTGAATACACTAAAATGACAGTCTGAGTACACTAAAATGACACCAGTGGCAAGATGTAATTACTTTTTAATCACTCTGTAACTTCTGAAAATTTTTATCATTACAATCAGATACTACTAAAGTGACAGTCTGGGTACACTAAAAGAACACCAATGGCAAGATGTAATTACTTGTAAATCAATATGTAACTTTTTAAAGGGTGATTATTCAGTTAGGATTAATTCTTATTCATGACTCGTGACAAGATAAAGCAGTAGGTAACAAAGATAATTCTCACTTCTCATAGAAACAGAATAGACAAAGTACAATCTTTGTAACAGATAACAAAGATAAATGTCGGAGACTTTAACTCTAGATAGAGAGGCAAGCAAGACTACAGCATAATCAATGTTGACCATCATGAATGTTGAAAAAATTAGATGCAGGCATGACTGTGCAGCCAAATCAAGGCCAACATAGAAGAAAAATAAAACTGCATTTCAGATGCATGACTTTAAATCTATGAATTACATCTGTTAGTTCAACCGAATAACAGAGGGTCATGGTTCTAACAAAAGAAGATTAACAACAAAGGATGGCGACAAAAAGACTAAACAAAATGAGGAAATTGTGGAATTGAGTGTTGACGATTAAGCATGCACCTTTTCAGATTTTGTAGGATGCAAAACTTGATTGATCTAGTTGATTGTATTAGACAAAAGTTTACATGAAAGGTTAAACAAAAATTAGCAGCAATTGTATGGTCATCGGTAACTAAAAATATATGAAAGAACAGACAGAACTCACCTCCCTCAAAATGTATAGGTTGGCTGCAGAGGGAGAACATTAAAACTGCATTTCAGAACAGGGACTATATGCTTCAGAGAATAGGGACATACAAGAACCTACAAAAAAGCATCCTTGTTTTAGATGAGCGGAGTGGAATGGACATACGCTCAAGAGAAGTGATAGGAGTTTGAGGGGAAATCGAATACTCTAAGAACACGATAGAATAAACTCCCAAATCATATTGAAGAAATGTAACCCAAAAGTTTATAGATCAGAGAAGAGATTGACCAGGCTTAATGGGTTGCACCAAAAGCAATCAGATCCAAACAAAAAGGCAGCAAATAGGAGAAGAATAAAGGAAACTGAAGGATCAAGCACAACAACTAGAGAGGGGAGGTGAATGGGCACCTTGAAAAATTTCAACCGACACGTCTCTCTTCTAACTTGGTAATGCGGAAGAAAAATATATTTGAGTCAAGCTCATGTAGAACAATAATTAACCACTCACCCGGCCAAAACACAAGAGCTAATAGAAAAAGAATATTAACTAATAAAGCTAGTATTATTGCCCTCATCCCGACATCCCACTTACAAGATATCCAGGAGGGGACTTAAGTGAATTGTCATGCACCAAATGAAAAGCCTAGTGGTGTGATAGAAACTATACCCAACAACAAGAGAAAACTGAAGTTGCAGACTGAAGTTGCAGACTGAAATACCAAAGTTCTGAGTGAGATAGTTTCAAACTGACAGAAAACTAACCTACTCGGTGGAGTAAAGAAAAACACATAGTGATGGATTTCAAAATATAGCTATCTAAGAAGAGTGGCAACATATAAGTTGACTCTATTTAATCCTCAATGACAACAACTAAAATTTCTGAATTTTTTCTATGTGGTTTAGATTGACAGAGGATCACTAGGTTCAGTTGTAAATCCTCAAATGACAAGCAGAATAGACTCTTGTAGAATATAAGAACACCATATGGCCAAAAGCAGATATATATGACAAAGTTACAGCTCTGCGGAGCATAAATTACAGTGTATAACAACTGTAACTTTAGTATCCATTAGGAGTAACATGGAAGAGAAAAATAAAAACATTAATGTTCTGGTATAGTAGCACACAAAAACCTATATATGTGCAATTTTGGGCCAATACAGGTTACTACTGTGAAGAAACATCACAACCTTTTGGACATATCCGTCTGAACAGAATGAAATCTTATTCACACGATGAAAGATTATGATGTCAGTATCACATGAAAAACATATATTTTTTCCCCTTGCAAAGCATGACAGAAAATTATGATACCACTGCCACAAACATATATCGACTTAAAACATAGGGTTCAGGTTGTGTTGGAGGGAGTTTTGATCAGATGCAGTACATCCTTAGAACATAGGGTTCAGGTTGTGTTGGAGGGACTTTTGATTAGATGCAGTAAATCAAATGCGCAGGCAACAAAAAGACACATGCTAGAAAAAAATCACCATGTGAAACAATTAGAATCGAGCAAAAAACACAGAAGATGATGATAAGCTGCATTAGACATTACTAACCTGAGAGAACTGATTAGTACGAAGCAAACCGCACTAATATTCAAAACGAAACATAGCAATGCAAGGGGCACTGACCTGCTCCAGGAATTGCGGCGAAGGCGGCTCAGATCCAAACAATAGCACATACCTCACGTCTTAACCATGGGAATGTGGAAAAATAATATGCCAAATCTACAAATCATAATCTGCAGAGAAAGAGAAAATGAAGATTCTATAGTGAAAGATGATCTACCATGCCTGTGCTGTCGAACATAATGGAGCAGACAAGGTAAATAAGGTAGCATCAGAGCACAGGGGAGGCGATTTAAATAGAAAAACATGAAACACTACCATGTGGCTAAAAATTAGGAGAGGCAACTGTCAACCATAAAAAAGGACGTGCATATTCAAAATAGAGAACGTGCTAATCAAATATCCAGAAAATCAGGATAATGTTAGGCAAATCCTAATATACAGAGAGGTGTCATCCTTTTTAATAAGTACAAAGTATTTATGGAAAAACAAAGAACCACAACATGGACAAATTGTGGGCAGGACAAGGGAAACGAAATAATGGATCTAGTTTAGATTTTTCAAAAAATGATAGCAAACTATTGTGTGAGAAAATCTTAGATAAAACGCTGAGAAATGAAAAAATGAGGTCAGATTAAAAACAACAACAACAAGAGATAGAGCCAGGAGGCCACAGAGGACTCACCTCCTCCGCTTCTCAGTTGCTCTGATGTGAGAGGACTGAGACAGAGTTGGAAATGAGAAGACAAGAGCATCATGATGCAAGACCAAATATTGTTAATGCGGTCATCAAAATTTTAAATCCTTGATTTCATTGGAACTGTTGAGTGTTGCACTGGTCTAGTAGTAAGTAACAATACAGATTCATGTAATTAACCAAACAATATGTTAATCAAGTAGGTCAAGGTCAACATACACAACTTCTACTTTCAGAAAACTAAAATTTTAAATTATAAATAACAGCGCAAGACCGCTTCAATATATGCTCCATGGGAAAACCGATTCTAGATCAGTAAAAAAAAAGATTTATAGCTCACACAGTTGCAATTTAAACTATTACAATATTTTAGAGTTGCTATAGTTCAATTCAAGAAAATTATTCTTCAGTCCAATGTTAGCTATAACATACTGTCACAATTCAAAATCACAAAGTACTAATCCAAACCATCTCCATGAATGTTGGCCACATGTAGATCAACCAAATATGTGAAACTCAACCCACACAACATCCACTAATTGGATCTTATTGCTAGAATCAAACAGCACCAGGTGATCAGAGAAATTATGGCTACAACACCACCACGTGATCCAAAAGCAGCGCAATAGTAGGTACATCAGTACATCAGTACATGATTGACCTATTAGGGTACAGATCAACGAATGCTCTGGCCTGCTCCACGAATCACAGTGAAGGGGCTGCCAAAATACATCAGATTTAGGGGGCTGATTCATGTTCGAATGGCCAAATTACCGCATGAAATAGAGACAAACAAAATCAACGGAGTCACAGACAGGAAGTAAAATCACATCAGGATCAGAGGTAAGATGAAGGGATAGATTCCAATGGACTAACCCTGGTAAATCACCTCCGATGAGACAGGAACCAAATCCTCTGCACGAAATTGAAACAAACCAAATCAACAGACACACCAACAGCCAACAGGAAACAAATCACGTCAGGAACCAAAGGTAGGGAGAAGGAACAGATTTCCACAGACTAATTGGAAGTTCACCGGCAAATCGCATCCGGCTAGACGGGAGACAAACCCTAGAGGAGGGGGATCGGAGGACACGAACTCGAAGGGCCTGATTGGTTGGCGTACGAGCTGAGCCTGTCTCGCACCTAGGAGCCAGGCTCTCGGGAGCCAGGCTCATCACATGCAAGGTGGTCATGATTGGTTCCTTGGTTGCTTGTGGCCAGGATGTGCAAAGAAATTGATTGGTTGGCCTGCTACCTGCACCACTTGTCTCTGTACTGATGCAGCAATGCGTGCGCGCCTGCATGCAGCGAGCCAGGCTCCAGAGAAACGAGCAAAAGATCCGCATCAGCGGAGCCAGGCTGAGCTGCGCCTTTTGCATGAGGCTAGCCAGGCCCAAGCATTCGTCTACCCAACCAATCATTCCAACTTTGCATCCCGCGAGCCTGGCTGAGGCTTCTACAGCCATCCAATCACCCCCGAAATGAACAGGCGGAATGAAGCCACGAGCAGAAGCGCGAACAAACCCACATCAGGCAAGTAGCAAATCAGACGGATCGGGAGGGGACACCAAGACGCATCGCACGGCCAGAAAATCGGGTGCCAGGAAGGCCTGAAACACCCGGGTGCCTTTTAGCTTTCCTCAAATATAATCATGTACTATGCGGTACGGGAAGGAGAAAGGGAAATAAAAGGAAATTGAATCGGGTCACGTTAAGGACATGAATGAAAATACCATATGGACGGGTCCATAACAAGGCTGTTTCGAGACCAGTTGGAGTTACATTAGCCTAGGTAATTAACTCGTGAAGTTGGCCTCACGCCGCGGTGCTGGAGCGGCCGTCGTCTTCCTCTGCGGCGGCAAGCTTTGACGGCAGAAGCGAGGATTTGTGAGAGAGGGCTTCCTGCAGATGGATTCGTGGTGGTTTGCCAATTTCACGACGGCGTGGTTCATCGTGGCGCCGCTGCTGGCGGCGTACGCGCCGCGCCGGCTTCTCAAGTCGTACGTCAACCACCACGTGTGGCGGCACTCCAAGTCGCTGCTGTCCTTCCTGGACCCCTACATCACCATCGACATCTTCAAGCGCGACGCCGACGACGACCGCATGTCCTCCGGCGACGCGTACGCCGAGGTCAAGGCGTACCTGAGCGCCGCCTGCTCGCGGGAGGCGCGCGCGCTCCGGGCAGACAGCGCCGCCGAGGGCAGCGGCGTCGTTCTCAGCCTGCGCCCCGGGCTGCCGGGCAGGAGCTCGCCGACGAGTTCCGCGGCGCCGTGCTGTGGTGGTCGTCGGCGGAGACGATGGAGGAGGCGCGCGCGTGGCACCGCCGCGACGACCTCGTCTCCCGGCGATGCCACCGCCTCACGTTCCACCAGCGCCACCGCCAGCTCGTCGTCGACCAGTACCTGCCCCACGTCCGCACCAAAGGACGGGAGGCCATCCTCAGGGAACGGCGGCGAAGGCTCTACACCAACAACATCATCACGGACTACACGTACTACGACGACAGGGTCTGGAACCACATCGACCTCAAGCACCCCACCACGTTCGACACGCTCGCCATGGACGCCGCCAAGAAGAAAGAGATCATCGACGACCTCGACGCGTTCCGGAACAACAAGGAATTCTACCAGCGCACCGGCAAGCCATGGAAGCGCGGCTACCTCCTCTACGGCCCGCCCGGCACCGGCAAGTCCACCATGATCGCCGCCATGGCCAACTACCTCAACTACGACACATCTACGACGTCGAGCTCACCGTGGTGCGCCACAACCACGACCTCCGCAAGCTGCTGGTGGAGACCACGGACAAGTCCATCATCGTCATCGAGACGACTGCTCCCTCGACCTCACTGGCAAACGTGACAAAGATGACGACCGCAAGGAGGAGAAGAAGAAATTGGACGACTCATCATCCTCCGACGAAGAGAAGAAGAAGCGTAGCAAGGTGACGCTGTCCGGCCTCCTAAACTTCATCGACGGGTTGTGGTCGGCGTGCGGCGGCGAGAGGATCATCGTCTTCACCACCAACCACGTCGACAAGCTCGACCCGACGCTCATCCGTCGCGGCCGCATGGACATGCACATCGAGATGTCCTACTGCAGCTTCGACGGGTTCAGGACGCTGGCCAAGAACTACCTTGGGGTCGACGCGCACCACCCTCTGTTCGACGACATTGGTGAGCTGCTCCGGGAGGTGAACGTTGCTCCGGCCGACGTCGCGGAGTGCCTCATGACATCGACGCGTGCTGGCCGTGGAGTGGACTCCTCGCTTGAACACTTGATACAAGAGCTAAACAAGATCAAGGCTAAGGCCAAGGCAGAGGCAGAAGCGAAGGCAGCAGCTGAGGCGGCAGCAAAGACAGATCAGATGCATAGTAACTTTAGTACTAGTCAGTATTGACACGCAGATATACTTTTGGTAGTAGTAATCGATGGATTTTGGCATTCATTTGTCATCGTTTAGTTTCTTGAGTACGTGTACTAGCTAGACAAATTATTTTGAGTCAACTTAATAGTCAAATTATTTTCCGTATGCTGTGCTCTCGATCGTGGCCTGGATTTCTCTCCTGACGACACCCAGCTGGCAAGTCAGAGGAAGACGACGAGGCTCGGGCGTGTCCAATCCGAACCGCACGGCTCCGATGATCCGACAAAACCCAGGGTCTCGTTCTGTTCTTGCAAGCTCCATCGCGGAAGTCACCGATCTTCTCCTGTCGTTACAGTCTGCCGGGCAAAGAGGTGTAACTTTCCCAGCGGTGCTGTCTTGTGGAAAATTAGGCCGTGACAGTCGTATTCACGAGTCACGACAAGTATATAGTACTAGATTGATGAAAAAGGAGTGGTCGTGCCGGCCGCAAAGCAGAAGACGCACCAAGAAAAATGAGGCAGTAGCATACTATATAATTGCTTCCGTGGAAACTGGCCAAGGCGGCATAATACAATACTGCTATTTATACATGTGAAGTTGTCCACGATCTTGTATTTTTATTTTTCGTCATCGTCATCAGCGTCAAGGTCCTTTGGCTAGGACCCCCTCCACCACGGCCATCGCCTCTTCCTTGGCCTTCGCCTTTGCCTCGGCCTCTGCCTCTGCCTTCGCCTCTGCCTCGGCCTTGGCCTTTGCCTCTGCCTCAGCTTTGGCCTTCTCCTCTGCCCTCTTCTTGAGCTCGTTGATCAAAATCTCAAGGCAGGCAGTAGTAGTAGAAGACTTGCCGGAGCTAGCACGCTTAGCCGTGACGAGGCACTCGGAGACGTCGGCTGGCGTGAGCTTGACCTCCCGCAGTATGTTGTCGACGGCGCAGAAGAGCTCGTGGTCGTCGACGCTGTGGTAGTTCTTGGCAAGCGTCCTGAACGCTTCGGTGCCGCAGTACGACATCTCAATGTGCATGTCCATCCTGCCGCGCCGGATCAGCACCGGGTCCAGCTTCTCGACGTGGTTGATCGTGAACACGACGATCCGCTCGCCGCCACACGCCGACCATAGCCCGTCGATGAAGTTGAGTAGGCCGGACAGGGTCACCTTGCTACGCTTCTCATCATCAAAGCCATATTGGCTCGGTCTTGATGATGAGGACATCTTGCGGTCTTTATCACGGCTGCCGGTGAGGTCGAGGGAGCAGTCGATGTCCTCGATGACGATGATGGACTTGTCCGTAGTGTCCACCAGCAGCTTGCGGAGGTCGTGGTTGTGGCGCACCACGGTGAGCTCGACGTCGTAGATGTCGTAGTTGAGGTAGTTGGCCATGGCTGCGATCATCGTGGACTTGCCGGTGCCGGGAGGGCCGTAGAGCAGGTACCCGCGCTTCCACGGCTTGCCGGTGCGCCAGTAGAAGTCCTTGTTGTTGCGGAACGTGTCGAGGTCCTCCATGATCTCCCTCTTCTTGGCCAGGTCCATGGCCAGCGTGTCGAATGTCGTCGGGTGCTTGAGGTCGATGTGGTTCCATACTCTGTCCTCACGCCAACTAAAGTGTACCGGCAAAGCAAATCAGTTCCATGAAACAGAGGGAGTACAAAACAGGGCTAATGGATGTGCAGCATACCTGTAGTCTGTTATGATGTTGTTGGAGTAGAGCCGTCGGCGGCGGTTGTTGAAGAGAGCGTCCCGGCCTTTCCGGCGGACGTGCGGCAGGTACTCGTCGACGACGAGCTGCCGGTGGCGCTGGTGGAACGTGAGGCGGTGGCACCGGCCGTGGACGGCCTCGCTTGCGCTCCTCTGCCCCGACCTCCCAGCTTTCTCCCTTTCCGCGTCGACGGAGGACCACCAGAGCACGACGCCGCGGAACTCGTCGGCGAGCTCCTGCCCGGGGCGCAGGCTGAGCACGAGGCCGTCGCCCTCGACGGCGCTCTCGGCGCGGAGCGCGCGCGCCTCCCGCGAGCAGGACGCGCTGAGGTACGCCTTGACCTCGTCGAAGGCGTCGCCGGAGCTCATGCGGTCGTCGTCGGCGTCGTGCCTGGCGATGTCGACGGTGACGTAGAGGTCGACGGCGGCGATCACGTCTTGGCGTGGCGCCAGACGTGGTGGTTGAAGTAGGACTTGAGCAGTCGCTGCAGCCCATTGGCGGCGACCAGCGGCGTCGTCAAGCTCGTCGGGAGCCACCACATCTTCTCAGTCGGCAGTCACTCGCTCTGATGAATGAGGAGGAATGGTGTCGCAAGTAGGATGGATGGAGGTGTACATCAGCTACAAGATTCGACTGTACCCATTCACCGACGTGTCGACAACGAGTTGGCCGGAAGGTGGATAGATTCTGTGGGAGATGATGTGAACAGAAAGCCCAAGATAATAAAGGTTGAACCGGTCCTGCAATATCTCAATACGATCGGATGGTCGGCACCAAGGTTTGCAAAACTGTTTGTAACTGGTCTGTTATCGCGGTAATCAGACTTATCGGTCCGGTTCGGTTTCCTCGGTTTACCGGTTTTCAATTTTAAATTTGAAATGAATTTGAAAGTTTCACAAATTTTATCCTGTTTTCATTGGTTTTAATCGGTTTGGTCGGTTACCGATCGGTAACCGGACTTACCGGTCCGGATCGATTGGAACGGTTGCATCATAAGGAAAACCTTGGTCGGCACTTTCTACAAAGACAGATTACGGGAAGGATTGCGAAAAGCTGAAACCCCAAGGCGGAAAGACTCGGGAAAAAAAAGTCAGATTTACCTACATTTGGACCCCCAAGGCCGAATGTCAGGCCCGGTAAAACCCACGAGGCCCAAAACTGAGCCCCAACCAGCCCAACCAACAGCTACATCCCTCACCATCGCTCAGAGTCTCACTCCGCGAGCAAACCGACAAAGGAGACGACCGAGCGGCGGGCGACGGCGAAAACCCCATGCCCTAGCTCACCTCCCAGCCACCACCTGCCGGCGGCGCCCGCGCCGCACCCACCTTGCTCCGGGCGAAGGATTTCCTCCACTCGTGCCGGGGCCAGGGCAACCGCGGGGGCTCGGCGGGTTCCGAGCACCGGCCTAGGAAAATTATTTCGGAAATAAAAAAATTTCGAAGGTCACCGATAAACATGAAATTTCGGGACTTTCGGAAATTTCGACGAACAAAAGTTGAATTTTTCAAAAAGTTTTGACATGATTTCACAACATATTGCCTCAAATCTATAAAACATCACGATTGCATACATAAACAACACAATTTAGACTCATGAAGGTGGTCAAGAACAAAATTGCATTGGTACTGTTCATTTCGAATTTCTTTCGGACCTCACCGGAAAAGGTGAAATATCGGATATTTCGGTGAAATTTCGCCGAAATTTTTTTCCTAGGCACCGGCTGATCAGCGGAGCGCACGGGCGGGAGGCACGGCGGCGGCAAGAACTCCACTCTCTCTCCGCGGCAGGTACATGGAATTAGGGGATTCCTCATTTCTCCGTTGTTTAGATCAAGGAAAGCTTGCATTTGCGCGGAGTCGATTCGGTTCTTTGTTGCGGTTATTACTAGTTTTGCATCAAGCGGCGGGGGGGGGGGGGGGGGGGGGAGATCAATTTTTTAGTTGCTACTTGTGCTCCATAAACTGTTGAGAACCGCCGCTCAACGAACTGAGCGCGGCGCGGATTTTGATTCCTGAGGATAGTCGTCCAGTAGCCCAGTACTGCAGATAACTTGCTACCAATAGATGGGCGTCGGGATGAAATTATAATCTGGGCGGGGGAGGGGCCATGTGTGTTGGTGTCTTGCTGTTCGTGCATACGATTCGCTATGGGTTGGTGATTTGGCGGCGAATTCGCATTCCATTTTTCTTGTTGTTATACTGGCTCTGAAAAGGCTAATTTTTTCACCACAATCGTTATCAGGCACACTGGCCTGGGCGTGGTGCCTGTATCGTTCAGGTTACTGCTAGATTCTGTGATCATAATCTCTGAGTTCCAGCACTACATAGCTAGTGCAATTCATAAAGTTTGCTGTTTTTTCATGTGCCATTAACAAAAGTTCAGACTGGAAACTTGCCTGCTGTAGTTCCTCTCAAAACAAAAATTAGAATCTGTGGGTGGGGAGAAGCAATGTATGTTTGTGTGTTGTTTCATGCTACTCGTGCATACCATTGGGCTTGTTGTTCTTTGGTGATTCGGCAGTGAATTTGCATTCCCATTTTACTTTTTCTTGTACGACTTACTTGCTCTAAAAGGCTAACTTTTTGCCACTATCGTTATCAGGCACATTAGCCTCGCAAAGTGCCTGCATCATTTGGGTTACCGCTAGATTCTGTGATCATAATCTCTGAGTTCCAGTATTACTTTGCTGGTGAAATTCATAAAGTTAGCTGTTTTTTCATGTGCCATTAACGTAAAATTCAGGCTGGAATCTTGCCTGCTGTAGTTCCTCTCAAAAACAAAAATTAGAATCTGGGTGGGGAGAAGCAATGTATGTTTGTGTGTTGTTTCATGCTGCTCGTGCATACCTTTGGGCTCGTTATTCTTTGGTGATTTGGCAGTGAATTTGCATTCCCATTTTACTTTTTCTTGTACGACTTACTTGCTCTAAAAGGCTAATTTTTTTTGCCACTATCGTTTATCAGGCACATTAGTCTCGCAAAGTGCCTGCATCATTTGGGTTACTGCTAGATTCTGTGCTCAAAATATGAGGTCCAGTATTACTTTGCTGGTGAAATTCATTAAATTAGCAATTATATTCTTTCTTGTGCCTTGAATGAATCACAACATATTTTTTTGGATTAAATTAACTCCAGTATTTTAATATGCCCTGTTTCTTCTTAGTATTTTGCAAACTGCCTATCCATCCTGCACCATATTGTTGTGGCTAGATTTCCTCCTTTCACTCGCAGGAAGATTGGTGTACGAGGAGATAGAGCGAGAGAGGCAATGTCTGCTGATCAACCAGGGAGGCCAGGATGACGACAATGGACCAGGGGTGGCTGGCCAGCAACATTGGCTCGTCGGGGTGGTTCCTCCTAGCACCATTGCTTGCGGCTTACGCGCCGCGTGGGCTACCCCAGATGTACTTCAACCTCCACCTCAGTAGGCATGTGCGGCGGCTGCTTCCATTCCTTGACCCATTCGTTACTATCGACATTGTCAGCAAGCCCGACATCTACATCGACCGGATCAAGTCCAGCGAAGCCTACGAGGAGGTGAAGGCGTACCTGAGTGCTGTATGCTCGCGGGACGCAAGTGAGCTCCGCGCTGAGGGCGCATTGGAGGGTGATGGTTTCATTTTCAGCTTGCGTGAGGGACAGGAGGTGGCGGACAAGTTCCATGGTGTCACAGTGTGGTGGTCTTCAGTGCTACCTGGGAACGAGGATCACATGGGGCAGCTGCGCAGCATCCGCCTCACATTCCACCAGAGGCACCGGGGACTCATCGTGGACGAGTACCTGCCACATGTTCGCCGGAGTGGCCGCAGTGTCATGTTCAGGAACCGACGCCGGAGGCTCTACACCAACAAGAAAAGCCTTGAATATGGGTACGTAATTACGAATTTTATCTGAAGCTTGAACCACGTATCTTATCTTGATGTTATCTATTGATATGTCTCCTTTTTTTTGCCAATATATTGATCTGTCTCCTATTAATGTGAACAAGAAATGTGCCTCACAAAATTAATTGTTAGCCTGAATTTTTCCAGTTTGTTGTTTCAAGAGTCATGATCCGCAGCTAAGGATTTGATCTCCAAGTGCCAATCATTTGCTAGGATAATTAACAGCCTCTGCAAATAGTTGTAATACATAACATTTTTTTTTTTGTGTGCAAGGGCACAAACAATAGACATGACTGACCAAACAGTATGGTACTTTGCCAGGTCAGCTTTCGATATGGCATGCCGTGAACTTAACTAGATACGTTAAATAGATGAGTTGTGACTGATTTCACAGTGACATATTTCTTTGCTTCTTCATCATCTTCGAATTCTACCATGTTCTGCTCACTATATGTTTTTCTTGCCAAGCAGTTCTACCAGAGGTGAGGTTTGGAGCTACGTCGACTTTAAACATCCGACCACCTTCGACACCCTTGCCATGCACCCGGACAAGAAGGCCAAGATCATGGACGACCTCGACGACTTCCGCAACAATAAGGACTACTACAGCCGTATTGGCAAGGCATGGAAGCGTGGCTACCTCTGTAATACGGCTCCAGATCAGCTCGCACATCGAGCGGTCCACCTCACAGTAATAACTCTTACGCTTTTGTCCTCGCTTCGCGTAAAAGGGTTTACCCGATTATTACTGTATTTTCGGACTGGGCTTTTAAGCAGGTCATGCTCCAGCTCACCGAGCGGTATGGGACTAAACCAGCATGCTACAGTGTTTCGCATGAACAGTAACCGCGCTACAGTACCACCTCCACACTCAGCTACATGGGCCTCTATTGGGCCGAATTCATTCTAGGCTGGGCCGGGATGTCACAATCCTCCCCCCTTAGAACTCGACGTCCTCGTCGAGCAGCGGACCAGTTTACCCCGAGGGGACAGACGTACAGGATCGTCTCTCTTGGCCACGTCTACGTCCAGTACTGGCATACGTCCCGCACGTCCAGTTAGCAGCGTACATACCATGCCGTGTCCCAGTCCGTCGGGCACACGCGCCATGCGTACGCACCTGCGTTCCTGCGCCCGTACGGTGACCGTACCCTTCTCAATTGACCCGTACGCGCCTGTGAAACCGCGAGAGTTGGCTCTGAATACCATCTGTAACACCCTAGGCCGAAAATACGGCTCCAGACCAGCTCGCACATCGAGCGGTCCCACCTCACAGTAATACTCTTACGCTTTCGTCCTCGCTTCGCGTAAAAAGATTAACCCGATTATTACTGTATTTTTGCACTGGGCTTTTAAGCAGGTCATGCTCCAGCTCACCGAGCGGTATGGGACTAAACCAGCATGCTACAGTGTTTCGCGTGAACAGTAGCCGCGCTACAGTATCACCTCCACATTCAGCTGCATGGGCCTCTATTGGGCCGAATTCATTCTAGGCTGGGCCGAGATGTCACAACCTCCTTTACGGCCCTCCAGGCACTGGCAAGTCCACCATGATCGCCGCCATGGCCAACTACCTCGACTATGACATATACGACATTGAGCTCACCATGGTGCACAGCAACAATGACCTCCGCAAGCTCTTGATCGAGACGACGGGCAAGTCCATCATTGTCATTGAGGACATTGACTGCTCCCTGGATCTCACTGGCCAGCGCAGCACCAGTGATGACCTGCCGGTGCATATTGACATCCCCACACTCAACAACAGGAGGCGCGAGAGGACCAGCGAGGTGACCCTGTCCGGCCTGCTCAACTTCATCGACAGGATCTGGTCGGCACATATCGATCAGCAGATCATTGTGTTCACTACTAACTACGTGGACAAGCTTGACTCCGCCTTGATCCGGCGTGGGCGGATGGACTTGCACGTGGAGATGTCCTACTGCTGCTTCGAGGCGTTCACGACACTGGCTAAGAACTACCTCGGCGTTAACAAGCACTCGCTGTTCGACACTGTGAAGGAGCTGCTGCAGACTTTGGAGATCACTCCATCTGATGTTGCGGAGTGCCTAATGACGTCTGAGCGCACCGACCATGGCGCTGATGCATTCCTGGAGTGCCTCATCAACGAGCTCAAGAAGAAGGCCTCAAAGATGGAGAAAGACAAGGAGAAGCCTGAAGGGGAAGCTGCTGGAAAGGCAAATGGCAAGGGCAATGGAGATGTGGCCAATGGTCGAGGGGTGCTGGACGATGATGGCGACAGCAGTGATGAATATGATACTGATTCGCGGATAACTAGAGTCTGAACCTCGGGAAAGAATGTTTAACCTGTTTTTGTGACCCCCCTTCACGTTCGGCAATCTTACTACTTGGAGTAGCTGCCAATGTGTGTTGCTGATGTCCTGCTGGACATGGACTATTTTTGTTCAAACTTAGAACCAGGAGCCGAGATGATTCCGGTTTCAGATTCAGAACTTGATTTGCTGTCACTGTTACTTCTGAGACTTGATGTGGCCTATGGGCTTTGCAGTTGATCATACATGGAAATGCTGCAATCCTTGCTTGCTAGCGGCCCTAATCACATTACTAGGGTAAAAATATGATGATGCTATGCGATCTGAATTATGTTGATTAGGCCTGCAATATAAAAAAAAGGGTCATTACCCAGTCAATTATTTTCTAGGTCATATCCTCAGACACGTACTGTACTAGGGAAAGAGAGGATACATAATGGTTAAATTATGATACGTGGTTGAAGATTGTTGACTGGCTCAAAACAAAAATATAGACACGGTAGGTACACAAATTTTCGGACGTCATAGTTTTCTTTTTCTGAGAAAAAAAAATGAACCATCGTTGTTTGGCTGATACGATACGATCAGATGCAAAGTTGAAACGGATCCGTGTCAATCTCTGGATGATTGTATATGGCTGAAACGGATCCATGTCAACCTGTGGATGATGACATACTGAAGGAGTCACAACCAAAACGAGTCCTAAACAAAAGGGTGGACAACTGTAACGCATCTTTTGATGACTCCAGTGCCAACATTCAATTTCTGCGTAGAACACGTTATTTTGCAGGATTCCATGCATATATAAGCAGGAGAAGACAACATATTGACGTGCGTACGCATAATAAGGTTTCTATTTCAGACCGACGAGACGACGCTTGAGGCTAGAGGCAAAGGTCGGTGATCGAGGACAGATCTAGGAAGATGAGGGCGATCACGCGGTGGGTGGATGAGAACATCAGGTCGTCGTCGATGCTCCTGCTGGCGCCGCTGGTGATGGCCAGCGTTCGCCGCGAGCTCCGCGGGCTGTCGCAGATGGACTTCAACCTCCACCTCCGGCGGCGCGTGCTGCGGCTGTTCCCGTTCCTGGACCCGTTCGTGACCGTGGACATCACCGCCGGCAACAAGGCCGCCGGGTACTATGTCTCGGGGGAGCGCGCCAAGTCGAGCCACGCGTACGAGGAGGTGAAGGCGTTGTTAGGTTGATCTCTACCAGCCCAATCCAAAGATTGGACTGGACCCTATCTCACTCCCTGATCGGGGGAGCCCAGCACAAGATGAGGCTGGTGGGCCCCGTCGCGCAGCCCTATAAAGAGGAGGTGGGGGCCAAGACACACACAACTAGGTTCATCGCCTACAGTAACCACCCCACCTTCAACCCTAGTCCGATCTGATAGGGGAGGCGCTGAAGCGATGGGATGCACCACCAGCCTCCGCCGTTCGTGCTCGTCAACTACGAGCAACTCCGGCGACTCCACGGTCGCCTCTGCGCTGCCACCGACATCGCCGCCGCCGTCCATGGACGGCGACAGCACCAGGAAGGTCAAGGTACGACCGCCGTTTATAGATACTACCCGCTCGATCTATTCCTAGTGATCCTAGATTTCTAACAATGGTATCAAGAGCCAGATCTAGTGAGTAGATCGGTGTTGGGGTTTGAAAAGAAACAAAGAAAGGGTTCCGATCTCGGATCCACCACTCCGTTCTCGTTGAGATCGGAGAAATAACAGAAAAGAATCGAGCTGCTGGCTTGGCCGGCTCTCGCCCCCCACCGCCGTCGCGCTCTCATGCCGACGCGCGGGAGAGAAGGAAGAAATAAAGATCTCGAATCAAAGAAAAGCAATTGAAACCGCTAATCCTAGAACCCAGAATAAAGAAAAGGTCGCCGGGGAGGGACTCACCTGGGTCGCTCACCGACGTCACCACTGCCGGCGATGCGTCGTCGCCGCATGGGAAGACCACCCACCGTCGCGCAGGTGAGAGCTTCGAGCCGCAAGTTCGCCGGCGCCTTGTCGAGCGCGAGCGCGGGCTCGCGGATGCAAAGGGCACCGTCGCCATGCCGCTCGACGGCGGCGCGCTCACCCTAGGGAGAGCGCGCGCGCGGCGAGGGGAACGGCGGCGGCGCCGCCAACCCACCTCCGACCGCCATGGGTGCGGTCACTCTCTCAGATCTCGCTGTGGGCGGACGAGGGAAGGAGGGAAAGAGAAAAGGATGCGGCATACGGCGCTCCGCCGGCGAGACAGCGGTGGTGGCGCCGTCCTCCTTCGGCCACAGACGTCCGGCCGCCGCCGTGTGCGCCGCCGGGTCCGGCGGAGGAGAAGACCGAATCAGCTAGGGTTTTCAGGGGAGGCGGCCGGCAGTGCCGTTTTGATCCAGCGAAACGCGCACCCAGCCGTTGATCTAGGATGGACGGCCATGAGCGGCCGGGGGGCTCGCTGGGCCAGTTTTGGCCCAGGCGGGGGAAAGCGGCAGCGCGCATTGGGCCTATTTGGCGGCCCAGCCGTCGGCTGTCGGGCTCGAGGCATTTTGGGCCTCGTTTTATACAGTAAGTCCCAGTTTTGTTTCTTTTCAGAAGCTTTTCCTTGTGAATTTGTATAGTATGGAATCTCTATTCAAATTTGAACCAAAGGGATAATTTGTTTAGAGAGTAGAAAAGTACACAGTAATGCTTCTGAATAGAATATTGAAAGTTTCCGCTGCAAACTAAAAGATCCTCCTCTAATTAATTAGAGAATAGAAAAGTACAGAAATGCTTATGATAGCATTATTTTCATGGTTTTATTTATGTTTTCCGCTGCACAAGAAAGAGTAGAAGTATTGCTTCTGAATAGAATTGTTTTATAGTTTCGCTGCAAAGTAAAAGATTCTCCTCTGATTAAATTGGAACCAAAGGGAAAATTTACTTAGAGAAATAGAAAGATATTTGTTTAAAGTTAATTATGGTATTGTCATTTTCTGACCAAAGTTGATAATGACAATATTATAATTTCATGAGTTTTATGATTAATAGATTAAATCTCTGGTAAATTTTGTATCAAAGTGATCAATTTTCAGAGAACAGATAAAAGATAAAAGAAATGTTCCTGAACTAGAGAAATGTGTTTTTATTGCTTCCGCTGCATTGAAGATCGATTATCTTATTAATTCGAACCAACAAGAGAATATAATTGAGTTTTTGTACGTTATTTCCATTTCGGCCCAAAGGTGATGTGGAAATAATGTAAAAGAATGAGTTTTGAATTTAATATGAGGAGCAATGTTTTAACAGATAATTGAGTTTTTTTATACGTTATTTCCATTTCTGCCCAGTAATGTGGAATTAATGTAAAAGATGTGTTTTATTCTATTTTCTGCCCAAAGGTGATATAGAATAGAACATGAAGTTTACTGTTTTATTGTTTATTATTATCGAATATTTTCTCAGGCAATAGATCTTCACGCTTTCATTCTTGGAAGTGGTAAAGAAAAGAGATGGGTACTTGTGACCCAAAAGAATGAGGGAGTATGTTCTCTCTAAAGAATGTTTTGAAAGAAAATTCTCGGATGTTAATCCAAGAAAAGAGATAGATCATAGAGAGTCTTGCTTGATGAATGTCTTTCATGTACCCTCTACGAAAAGAATTGATTCTCATCTTCAGTCATCCTGATATGAGAATTCAATAAGAGATATGCATGTTTGTTTTGCAACGTCGTTTCAAGCATGTGTATTAAAGAATATTCAGTTTTGTTTCTGAATTAATGGTTGAATACGAGCCAATACTGGCATTCAAGGAATTGCCCGCATGACAAGAAAAGTTTATGATAGTACCCGCATGGCGGGAAAAGTTTGGGAAAATACCAGCATGGCGGGATGATTTTGGCAAAGAAATTGTCCTGCATGGCAGGGAAAGATGTGATGACTCATTTGCCTTTGAAGTATCCCACTCTGGGAGAAAGATATGGAGTAGCTCCTATGCTATCCTAGAATCGATTATGCACAATTATGTGTCATAGTTATTAAGCACTTAATGAGTCTAAAGAGAATAAAAGTGATAGATGAACCTACAGATATGAATGATGTGCAAGTGTGACTTGCAACAGTACTATTGATAAAGAACTCTGTTGAGTTTTAAAATGGAATGAGGAAAAAGGTACTCCCATAAGAGTTAAGAAATTATTTCACAAGAGTTTTGAATGGTTTTCGAAATTGTGGCAGAACAGATCATGGCACTTTTCGAGGGGGAGAAATGATAGATAATTAAGAAGAAAGATACTCTCCTATACTCCAGATAATGTGATGCATATCCTGCATCTAAAGTGATCTATAAATGATGAATGTGATCGTCGGGGAGTACGACGGTCATAATGAAAGATACCCCTAAAAGTAAAGAGATAGCTATAATCCTGGATCTTTTGCAGTTCCGATAGGAAGATAGCATAGTAAGTCGGTATTCATACTGGACGAGTTTCAAAGTCAAAGATAGTGCTTAAAGCATCATATAAGAAAAGTTTTAACAGAATGAACCCAAATAAGAAAGTTTAAAGATACGTCATCTTCGGAGAAATGGAGTAATCTGGGGGAGCATGTTGCATGATCTTTGCAAAAGGGATCACAGAATCAATTGCCTATAGCAATAAAAGAAAAGTAGGACTTCGTGTCCACTACAATTATTCAAGAATGCAAAGAAGGTTCTTGTTATACAAGAGACCATAGAATTAGTTGCCTCTGAGCAATAAAGGAACAAACAACGCCCCATATGAAAGAAGTGCCAATAGCTGAGGACCCTGAAGGTCTCAGAGAACAAGAAAATTAGTTTTTCTGATTACCATGGAGAGTGATCCCACTTCATTACAGGCGTTCACTTGTCTAAATGGCAAGAAGCTATGTAAGATGGAATGAAATTGATTAATCCCAGCGATGTTTGGGATTTAGAAGAAATTCCTAATGGAGTCAAAACAGCAGGCCATCATGGGTCTACAATATTAGATGTGACTCCAAAGGGAACATAGATATTCATAAAGAGCCGCTTGCGGCAAATGGAATATATAGTCAAAGGCTTTACGCAAAGAGAAGGAATACACATTACAACGAGACGTTTTCTCCAATATCGTGCGAGAATTCCATCAGAATTATAATGACATTAGTGGCACATCATGATCTGAGTTACATCAGATGAAAGAAAAGATAGCATTCTCAAAGAGGATTTCTATGAAGATTATTACATGGCACAACCTTAAGGTTTTGTTGTGAAAGTAAAAGCATATAAGAGATGCTGTATGAAGAAACTTTTATGGACTAGAGCAAGACTCTAGACAGTAGCTTTTAAAAGTTAAAGAATCAGATATTATTTTTGGGTTAAAGAGGAAGAGAGGACAATTGTTTTGTATAAAGTTATAGAATGGGAAATTCTTTTCCTAATCCTGTACATGTGGATGACATCCTACTTGTTAGTGGTGATGTCGATCTACTGCAAGAGAAGAAGTTCTTGTCCTCAAGATTAAAGAGAATATTCTCGGTTGAATGTCTATGGTTATGAGGATATAGTTTTACCGAGAAAGAAGAAAAGGGGTATTAAGAATATCGCATAGACATACTAAGAGATGTCTCTAAAGTATGCATGCGAGAGAACCTAAGCCTGTTCTTATAGTCAAGGGTAATAGTTTTGGAACTTTAGTGTTCAAAGAATCGATATGAAATAGATCAAATGGATATGGTACCATATGCTTCTGCTGTTGGAAGTTTGATAGAAGAAAAAGTATGATATTACCCTGACACAGTTTACTTATCCCTGTTGTTTTTGGCAATGTCTAGTCCAGACATAGATCACTGGAATAGAGTTAAAGATATCGGCCTCATGCTAAAAGAAACAGGTGCTCTCAAAAGGTTGTGAGTACAAAGATAGAAAGTGCTCTCAAAGAGTTGTGAGTACAAAGATAGAACTGGTGAAATGTGTAGCGAAATCCACAATTGTCGCTAACTTTCACACTTGGAGGTTTTATGTGGAAAAGCTCCAAAGAATGAAATAATTGTCATCAATGTGATGCAAAGACATTATATAGCATGATATGAGGCTGAGAGACAGGCAAAATGATTGAGGAAACCTACACCCGAAATTGATAATGGTTGACAACAGCAATAACCATTTAAGTATTTTACTCCTATGACAACGAGTCAAGTGTGGTGCCAAACACATTGACACAGAGTTATGCGTTGTAAAGGAGAAAGTCCGGAATCATGTTGAAATGCTTGGAGCATAAAAGTAAAAGACAAGTGTTTTGCGGATCCGTTTATTAAAGGCTTACCGCCCAGTGTGTTCAGAGAACACATAGTCGACATGGGTTCATGTATAGCCTATAGCTTCTGGACAATAAAAGGCCCAAAAGAAACAGATTGGTTTCAAAACGGAGGAGTGTGTTGTAGCTGTTGATTCTATCGGCGATTGATCGTGACGATGATGCATGCTCTACATATTAATCTGTGATGGAACGAGTACTTTGAAAAGAGTTATTTCAAAGTATAAAGTTAAAAGTATAAAGATGAGATCAAGGGGGAGATTGTTAGGTTGATCTCTACCAGCCCAATCCAAAGATTGGACTGGACCCTATCTCACTCCCTGATCGGGGGAGTCCAGCCCAAGATGAGGCTGGTGGGCCCCGTCGCGCAGCCCTATAAAGAGGAGGTGGGGGCAGACACACACAACGAGGTTCGTCGCCCTACAGTAACCACCCCACCTTCAACCCTAGTCCGATCTGATAGGGGAGGCGCTGAAGCGATGGGATGCACCACCAGCCACCGCCGTTCGTGCTCGTCAACTACGAGCAACTCCGGCGACTCCACGGTCGCCTCTGCGCCGCCACCGACATCGCCGCCGCCGTCCATGGACGGCGACAGCACCAGGAAGGTCAAGGTATGACCGCCGTTTATAGATACTACCCGCTCGATCTACTCCTAGTGATCCTAGATTTCTAACAGGCGTACCTGAGCGCGGCGTGCTCACGGGACGCGCGCGAGCTCCACGCCGACGGCGCCGTGGAGGGCGACGGCTTCGTGCTCAGCCTGCGCGAGGGCCAGGAGGTCGCCGACGACTTCCGTGGCGTCACCGTCTGGTGGTCATCGGTCCGGCCAGCCGGCGGCGGCCAGAAGGGAGAGTTCGAGCAGCAGTGCGGACTCCGGCTGACGCTTCACTAGCAGCACCGGGATCTCGTCGTCAAGGAGTACCTGCCGCACGTCCGCCGCACCGGCCGCGACGTCATGTTAGGCAACCGACGCCGGAGGCTCTACACCAACAAGAAGAACATCGACTACGTGTATGTCCTGTCGTGATTACTGACCACCTTATTTAATTCGATTATATTGGTTTTGATCTGAATTTCAAATCGAATTTGATGCAGTTCAAGAAGTGTTTGGAGCTACATCGACTTTGACCACCCTACCATGTTCGACACCCTGGCCATGCACCCGGCCAAGAAGCGCAGGATCATGGACGACCTCGACGACTTCCGCAACAACAGGGACTACTACCGCCGCATCGGCAAGGCGTGGAGGCGCGGGTACCTCCTCTACGGCCCTCCGGGAACCGGCAAGTCCACCATGGTTGCCGCCATGGCCAACTACCTCAACTACGACATCTACGACATCGAGCTCACCATGGTGCACAGCAACAACGACCTCCGCAAGCTCTTCATCGAGACCAAGGGCAAGTCCATCATCGTCATCGAGGACATCGACTGCTCCCTCGACCTCACCGGCCAGCGCTGCACAGATCTCGTTGACGACGCGGCTCAGCTGCCGTCGAGCGTCGCCCAAGCTCTCGCGTTGAACAATAAGCGGAAGAGGAGCAGCTTGGTGACGCTGTCCGGCCTGCTCAACTTCATCGACGGCCTCTGGTCGGCGCACACGGCGAGCGCATCATCGTCTTCCCAACTAATTTCATCGACAAGCTCGACCCGGCGCTGATCCGGCGGGGCCGGATGGACATGCATGTCGAGATGTCCTACTGCTGCTTCGAGGCCTTCGTCACGCTCGCCAAGAATTACCTCGGCGTCGATGATCACCCGCTGTTTGGCATCGTCAAGGAGCTCCTAGAGGCGGTGGAGATCACGCCGGCCGACGTCGCCGAGTGCCTGTTGACGTTCAAGCGAAAGGAATGCGGCGCGGACGCTTGCCTCGGCCGCCTCATCGACGAGCTCAAGACCAAGGCAGCAGACAAGGAGAAACAGGCCCAAGAGGAAGCAGAGAAGGAGAAAGAGAAGAAAACGGCTGACGAGAAGCAAGCAAAGAAGCCGGAAGACAAAAAGGCCAACAATGACCGAAAGGTGATTGACGCGAAATCTATCCGCAGGGTCAATAAGAAAGAGGATGAGAAAAAGGGGAACACAACTAATGATGATGACGCGGCGGCAGCGGCGGCGAAGCCAATCGGCATACATGCTTTGGTTAGTGATGATAGTTCCAGCGATGATGAAGATAAGCTGAATTCCAAGGCTTATGTGGGGGCACACGACGCCATGACTATCGATGGAGGAAGAGTCGGAGCTGATGGCGGCATTGGAGATCTGAGTGACTATGATGGAGGCGCCAACTATGACGACGACGATGACGACGATGATGACGACGAATTCGATGATGATTATTGATGTCAGTTATATTATATGTCTTAGTAATATGCCTTGAGATATCATCCTAATATAGTGATAATGTAGTACTTGGCATTGTGTAATTTAGTGCAATCCTGTGAAACAGTGTTTGGTGGATACGGTAGTTGTTGTTTTGTTGCGCTAGAAAAGTTTATTATCGGTACAACAATAGCCAGCTGCGGAACGACTAGCGTTGGCAATGAACAACAGAGTCCAGAGGGTGCTGCTCAAGTCGTCAGGACCTTTTGTCTGACCAGCTAGCATCTTGTCGTCTCGTCGCTGAGAAGAGGGGAGATGAAGTGGCCGGCAGGCTTTCCGGTATGAAGCGTTTGGTTTGGTAATGTGGCCCATGCATGCACAGGGTTGGCGCTCTCTACCCACAGCCTTTTCAGTGCGGGCAGGAGCTGGGGAGCACTGCTAACTGCTACCCACAGTTAAAATGGAGCAGTGTGGTGACCACCATACATTCTGCCCTTTAAATTTAGGTGAAGCTTAATTGGAAGCGAGCATATGGCATGGGTATGACTGCTCACAAAGATTAATTTATGATTCATAACACTTATGTCGATCGTATGTCGAGCACGGGACACAAGAGGCTATCCGGTGTCGCAGTATCCAGCAGGCAGGCGTACGTTGTCGTGAATTAAGCCACTCGTTGCCTCCACCGGCTGCTGCGCAACTGGAGAGAGGAAGCAAGCTTGTGGCGGTGCCGCCAGCCGCCTACGCCGTAATGAAGCGGCGATCAGCTCGTCGATCCTGGTGCTCTTTGTTTAATCCAAAATAACTCTGTATCTTTGCCGTTTTCAACGTACTAGTTTGTTTTATCAGGATCGATGGTGCTGCCCGGCCCGGGGTTGGTTAGTTGCCTTTCCATTTTTAGATGTTGGACCAGATGTTGAAACTTGGAAGCGCGCATCTGGCGCGAGTATGACTGCTCACCAAGATGATCGATCTATAATTCATAGCACTTGTATATGTCGAGCACGGGACAAGTGTCGATCCAGGAGGCAGTCAGGCGTACGTACGTTGTACGTGATGGGCAGTGAGAGGTGCAGGTTCAAGACGGTGTGCGTGGTGGGCGCGGGCATGTCCGGGCTGGCGGCGGCGCGCGAGCTGCGTCGCGAGGGCCTCGCCGTGACGGTGATGCAGCAATCCAGCGACGTCGGCGGGCAGTGGCTGTACGACCCGAGGACCGACGACGGCGACCCGCTGGGAGCGGCGGCGCCGGTGAAGGTGCACAGTGCAGCAGCAGAGAAGAATAGGCCACGGAGGAGGTGTTCGACGCGGTGGTCGTGGCCAGTGGCCACTACTCGCAGCCAAGCCTGCCGAGCATCAAAGGCATGGAGCAATGGAGACGACGGCAGCTGCAGCCACTCGTACCGGGTGCCGGACCCCTTCCGCGACGACGTGGTGGTGGTCGTCGGCTGCGGGGAGAGCGGCCTGGACATCGCGCTAGAGCTCTGCGGCGGCGGCGACGTCGCCAGGGAGGTCCACCTCGCGGCCAAATCCATGGAGGATCTTGCCATGACAACTCCGTCGATGTCCAAGATGCTGGCCAAGCACCCCGAGCTGCAGCTGCACCCGCAGGTGGACCGCCTGTGCGAGAAGGACGGCCGGGTGGTGTTCGCCGACGGCCGACACGTCGTCGCCGACACCGTCATCTACTGCACCGGCTACACCTACTCCTTCCCGTTCCTGGACACACTTTCCGGCCTGCTCACCGTCCACGACAACCGTGTCGGCCCGCTTTACGACCACACGTTCCGGCCGGCGCTCGCGCCGTCGCTGTCGTTTCCTCGGCGTCCCCATGAGGATCTTCACGCCCTGGTTCTCCGAGGCGCAGGCTAGGTGGGTGGCGCAGGTGCTCGCCGGCAAAAAGAAGCTGCCGCCGGAGCCGGACATGATGCCGGCGGTGCAAGAGGACTACCGCGCCAGGGAGGCCGCCGGCGTGCCCACCAAACATGCGCACGTCGTCGGCGCCGTCCAACGCATGGTGACTAAATTGTACTCTGCCTTTTGCTGCCACTAAGTACTAGTACCACGGAAGACTGACGTGCTGCTGCTGCTGTTTTCTCATCGATCGATCAGGACATCTTGGAGTTCGTGTACAGGCACTCGGACATGCCTCGCATGGAGGACTGGAAGATGGAGCTCTTCGCCTCCGTTGTCCGCAACACCATGGACGACCGCGAAACCTTCCGCGACCGCGACGACGACGTCAGCGAAAGCGTTAAAGATGGCAGACGGACATGGCTTTGCGTATCTACAGCTCAGTATGAAGCTGCTCTTGCCGCTGCTGCTGATGACCCTACAGGTGCTGATGTTACAACGCACGTGCACAGGACGTTGCTGGCTCCTAGGAAAAAAATTTCGGCGAAATTTCACCGAAATATCCGATATTTCACCTTTTCCGGTGAGGTCCGAAAGAAATTCGAAATGAACAGTACAATGCAATTTTGTTCTTGACCACCTTCATGAGTCTAAATTGTGTTGTTTATGTATGCAATCGTGATGTTTTATAGATTTGAGGCAACATGTTGTGAAATCATGTCAAAACTTTTTGAAAAATTCAAATTTTGTTCGTCGAAATTTCCGAAAGTCCCGAAATTTCATGTTTATCGGTGACCTTCGAAATTTTTTTTATTTCCGAAATAATTTTCCTAGGCTGGCTCCACCTCAACCCGACAACCAAGATCTCACAAATGATGATGAACACTGAAATGTTGCAGAGAGTTTACCAATCACCACATATATGAGTATATCGTTTGGGGATGGAAATGAAGTGTTAAATGTTACTACTTTTGTAAACTTAATCATTATGTACAACAACTCTTCTTTGATTTCCAATTCATTTTGAGACTGATACTAGTTTGTTTTACCATAAATTCCATCTTCGAGTGTACAACCCATGCTTAACGGATGGTTACATGTAAAAAGGTGTGGAGTGATGTTTTCAAGGGGTGGATAAGAAATCTAAGTATCAAGCTTTGGATGGGGCATGTGCCATTTTTTGGGTAATATGGCCCACTTGTGATGATGAGGTTTTTCATGAGACGCTAGTTTTCACTTCTTTGCAAGTAGTTTTAAGAGCAACATATTAATTGGATTCAGTTCTGGTTCCTGCTTCAAAATAAGAAAGAAAGCCCATGCATAATGTTGTTGTTGTGTACTTGATACCGTAGTGACGGTGATCTTCACTTCTAATGGTTAGCGCTTTCACAATAGACTTGTCATTCAATAATTTTTGAGGTTTCAAACCATATTGTAAATGGTTTCACCTTTTCTTAGACTAGCGTACATGTAATAAGGAAAGGCCAAAATGAAAAATGAAAGAGTTGTTTTCTCATCATGCAATCATTTCGTCATCGTTGGTAAACAACATGGAGGACAACCTCGGCCACATCAAGCAATCTAACACGTTGAGCACATTGATGGCGCAGAGTTCACCCTCGTTGTTGAAGCCTAGAACAACAACCCTATATTGATCAGCTTTATTGTGATGCATCTCAACGAGGGTATTGTAGCCGGTCTTTCCCAACAGCACCTTAGGTTCCTGTTGGTATTTCTTACACCACGAATAAATCCGCAAGCGCACGGAATACCATTGTAGCACTTCACCCGGGAGTATTCCAAGGTATCGTATTTGTTTTCCCCAAGGAACGGTGATAATCTGCAGCAAGGTTAGTTTTACCCAGGACAACAAGAATGGTAGTAGTGTAGGATTGAGAGGATGAATAAAGATCTAGTTGTCCCGCAGGACGATCGCACTCAAGTTCTACTTGTTTACTTCGGGCACTGGTATAGACCTGGTCTGCCAAGTCACGCCAGCCTGTAGCTCTACGACGAACCCGAACGTGGAGGATTACAAGGGACGGACAGGGCTGTCACCACCTGCCGCCTACTTCTACAAACCGTGGGGCACGCGGCAAACAAAGGTAACCTCTAGCCTAGACACCACGTCTATGCCGTCGATTACTACTCTAACCCCGGTCCTGGTACCAATATGGAAGGCTACAGCACCCCTCGCGGAGCGATGATCCCGTAAACAAGTATAACAAGAATAACGACTAGTATGTAAATCTCGCTAGATCAATATCACCACGAATACTAATCTTATGAATAAGAACAAGGTTCGTACTATGAACGAACGACGAACGAACGACGAACGATGAATGAACTAAGAACGAACGACGAACGATGAATGAACGACGAACGAACGAAGAACGAACGACGAACGAACGATGAACTATTAATAAGATAAATATCCGCCAAGGGTACAAGATAAGAAAATAACCAAAGGGAAGCTATCCCTCTCCTTGATCCTTGCCCTCTCCCCTATTCTACTACTGTACAAGAGGCCCTTGGCCTGGATGGGAGTGGAATGACTTGTATCTTGTGATTCTTGCGATGTGTTGTGGAGGAGGGGGGTACTCCTTTATTTATAGCCCAAGAAGGTCGATAACTTGAGGCAGTTCCTTAGATCGGTGGCATTGATTGCAGGTGGAACCGACCTCTGGAAGGCGGTGGCGAACCGACATAACAAGATGGGCTAGGGGGGCCTCCACCACAGGTCGGCCGACCTAGGGTTTTGGGTCGGCCGACCCCTGGTGGGCCCCTCTGGGCCTGGTCTTTCTCGTGCTGCTTCCCTGGGCTGTGTTGTCCTCTGATCCACCTGCTATGGGTGGAGTTGAAGCCAGGATATTTGGATTTTGGGCTTCAAGAGAGGAATTCTTTATTCCGGGGAAAATTGGTGTTTCCAACTTGGGCCTTTTATGCTTCATTTTCCCCGTTTTCCTATGAATTGCAGCTGCACTCACAAATTCACCAAGACTCGTGGAAATCATTAGTTTAAAGACCTAAGTCTACCTTTGGTGATTATTTCATTATAAAAAGCGCAGCTAGTTGACGGGTAAATATTGGGTCTAAGAGCCGTCAACAGTTCCACATACCACAGTGTGCCCATCGGCTCATAACGTGGCGGATGAGACATTTGTAGTTCAATCTGAGGTAGCAGATGATGATTTCAACGTTCGCAACTCAACTTGTTTAAACATGAACACAACACTTATCGGTGAAGTTAAAACACAACACTTATCGACGAATTCACACAATTGCAAATAGTTTATTAAAAATATCCCAAAACTATATACTTAAGGTGTTGTATCACTAAACAACACATTTAAGTATAGCCTTGTACATATATCAAAACTGGAGATTTTAAGGGTCGTATCACAAAATATTTTCTTTCTTAAAATAGGAGTATATCATTTTTTTTGGAAGAAGTCCATTTTACTACCCTCAAGTATCCATGTAGTTCACTTAGCCCCCTAAACTAAGTTTTGGTCTATTTTACTTCCTCCAACTATTTAGATTGGTTCAATTCACTCCCTCATGAAACTTTTCTTTTTTGTATCTCTATCTACACAACATGTTTAAGCGTAAATTTTTGTGAGATTATAGGTTAAAACATACCTTATGTTAGAAAAATGTTTCCAGAATTTTTTGAAAATTTTTTGTATGTGGAAACTGCGCAATACAAATTTGACATATAAGATAGAATAATGCAAGAAAATATTTCTGAAAAAATCTGGAACAATTTTTCTAGCATACAGGATGATGTCATCTACCACCCTATAAAATTTGAGCTTCAACTATAACCCATACAAAGAGAAACAAAAAAGAAAAAAATCACCAGGGGGTGAATTGAACCAATCTAGATAGTTCAGGGTAGTAAATCAGACTAAAACTTAGTTTAGGGGGTTAAGTGAACTACATGGATACTTGAGGGTAGTAAAATGGACTTCTTCCTTTTTTTTTTTTTTTTGGAAATTGTTTGACATGACATGGAAACCTTATTTGTTCAGTAGCCATATCAGTAGGCCCATGAGGGTGTCGTTTCTGGCTTTTGACTGGGCCTGATTCGGTTTTGATTTGGCCTAGTGATATTGGCACGTTAAGGCTTTGACTGGGCTTGATTCAGTTTTGAGACTGGTTCGGCTTGATTTGTTCCAGAGAGAGGAGCGGTGGATCCCTAAAAACAAGTAAATCTCTGGCAAATGATTTCGATTTCATAGTGATGGCTTGTTCAGAACCTAAGCCATGGATCAAAGGGCCTGCGTTTAATTATCTTTACTTGAATGCTTTGCATGTTTTAGTCACTACCCTTTCGTTTTGAGTTTTGCCTTTAAATGGTGGTAGGTAAACCATCAAACTCTGGCTCCTCGTCTCACCTAAATTCATCATTTGCTCTCTAATGCAGTTGCAGTTTTGCGAGTTGTGCAAGTGGTGGGCGCTACCGGAGTGCAGTTTTAGACCTGATCAGATGGAATGGCATCTTTAATTTACCCCCTTATTAATTAGTATGCCCCTTTGGCAGAATCTCAACACGATGCCAATTCGATGACAGTACAATGATAAAACATCCTGAACTCTGATAAAAGTACTTCGATGTGAAGTTTGTCTATGACACAAGTCACAGAACGAGATAAGGTCCCTCCTCAAGCATTGACACTATAAACATTCAGCAAACGTGGACAAATGTCCCGTACTTCTGATAACTGGCTACACGTGTTCTGCTACGACTACTTGATCGACCTACCACATTGTTAACACTTAACGGTGGGGGTAGAGAACGAAAAACACAAGGAATATAAATTGCGCGTATTTTGAAACGAATAGTGCTGAATGAAAAGGAATTATATTGTCAAAAGGGGGTGGACCAGTATTCAGGAGAAAGATAGTAACTCTGATCTTCTCAGCAGACCGCAGACCAATCAATCATCTTAAGAAATGTTAAGAAGAGCACGTGTTAAAAATCCAATTCCTGAATCTAATACTAGCTCCAACGTGTGATGGTAGCAGAGTAAGTAATCAAGTCAACATTAGCCTACTCCTCGTCGTCGCCGTCGGCCTCGCCATCAGCCGCCTCCTTCTTGGCCAGCGCCTCCTGCTTGGCCTTCTCCAGAGCCTCCACGAGCGCGGGGAGGCACGTGTCGGCGTCCTCTTCCGGTCCCTTGGGCGTCAGGTTCTCTGCGACGTCGGCGGGGGTCATGTTCACCTCGCGCAGCAACGCCGCCACGGCGTCGAACAGGTGGTGGGCGTCGACGTCGAGGTAGATCTTGGCTAGGAACTTGAATGACTCGAAGCAGCAGTAAGACATCTCGATGTGCTTGTCCATGCGTCCGCGGCGGATGAGCGCCGGGTCCAGCTTCTCGACGTGGTTGGTGGTGAAGACGATGATGCGCTCGCCGCCGCACGCCGACCAGAGGCCGTCGATGAAGTTGAGCACGCCGGAGAGGGTGACCTTGCTGTCGCCGCTCTTTTCGTCCTCCTTGTCGGCCTCGTCGGCTTCTTTCTTGTCGCCGTCCTTGTCCTTGGTGTCCTCGTCGGCCTTGTCCTTCTTCTTCTTCTTGCGCTTGCCGGTGAGGTCGAGCGAGCAGTCAATGTCCTCGATGACGATGATTGACTTGCTGGTGGTCTCAATGAAGAGCTTGCGGAGGTCGGTGTTGGTGCGCACGGAGGTGAGCTCGATGTCGTAGATGTCGTAGTCGAGGTAGTTGGCCATGGCGGCGATCATAGTGGACTTGCCGGTGCCCGGCGGGCCGTAGAGGAGGTAGCCGCGCTTCCACGCCTTGCCGACGCGCGCGTAGTAGTCCTTGCCGTTGCGGAAGGCGTCGAGGTCGGCCATGACCTCCTTCTTCTTGGCCGGGTCCATGGCGAGCGTGGCGAACGTCTTGGGGTGCTCGAACACCACGTGGCTCCACACCCTGTCGGACCAGAAGCTGAAGAAGCCTCGATCTCAGGCGATTCGATTGATAATTAAGGAGGAAGAGAGCGACAGAAATAGATGACAAGAGTTATTACCCGTCGGCGTCCCATGAGTCGCCGGAGATGTTGGTGAAGAGCTTGCGCTGTCGGTTGGCGACCATGACGGCGCGTCCCTCGCGGCGGACGTGGCGGAGGTAGTCGCCGAGGACGAGGTCGCGGTCGCGGTCGAGGAAGAAGAGGCGGTAGAAGCGGCGCTCGGCGCGGGCGGCGCGGCCGCCCCAGTAGTATGGCGCGCCGCCGTCCTCGCGCGGCGGCACCGAGTAGGCGAGCCACCAGACCGTGGCGCCGCGGAACTCGTCGGCGACCTCCTCGTTGTCGCCCATGCTCAGCACCAGCTGCTCCTCGTCCTTGACCGTCTCCGCCTTCAGGTGCCGCACGCCGCCGCCGGACGCGCGCGTCAGACGCTGCAGGTACGCCTGCGCCTCCTTGTACGCGTCGCTGCGACGCATCCGCCCGCCGTCGTACTCGGCCAGGGTCACGGTCAGGTACGGGTCGACGATGGCGGCGAAGCGGCGAGCGTGGCGCCGGGCGTGGCGGCCGAACAGCTCCTGCAGCTGGAGGCCCTGCAGGCTCTGCCACACCAGGGTCCACACCACGGCAAGCAGGCTCAGCGCGATGCCCGAATTCAGACCGCTCAACAAGGACTCCATCTCTCCTCCTCTGTTATCTCCTCTGTCTCCCTCCTCTCTGCTTCTCTCACTCTGTGCTCAAGTGTGTAGTACAACGAAGTGTTTATATAGGGACTAGGGAGAAGCGACCCAGAGCTTCGAGGCAGGGAAATTGCTCGGAAGCTTGCATGGAACGGTACCACATGGACTGGATCGCAGATGTTGCTGACCCTTGCCTTCTGGTTGACGTGTAGCACAAGATCTTTGCAAGAAAGTGGGATTCGCATTGACACACTGGCGCACGGACAAATACAATCCACATATCCACGAGTATTTTTGTCAACCGAATATGTAGGTTACCGTCAGTATGGTTCTTCTCCTTGATTCCTTTTCTTTTACAATAGATGTTGTTAGGACGCTATTTTTGAAATGATCTGAACCAAAATATGTATTATTTTCTGAATGTTTTCAATAAAAATGGGAGATAGTATTTTTCTTGCTTACAGCTCCACACTGGCGGATAGCATTCTGATTTTTCATAACTATAGTGGAGTATGAAACAACTAATTGCTCATAAACATGGAACCTTTGAATTTTCTGTGTGTCAAGGGGGGCAAAAGCCTAAACCTTGAGATCCTGACACTGAACTGCAGATATGTATACCTGATCCTCTCACTATCATCTTAAATCTAGCCTAAAAATATCCTGGCCACCAGTGCCTTTACAGCGAAGGCTAGCCGCATTTGATCGAAAAGTACAAGGAAGATGCACTGTCAACATTATCGATCGACACATGGTGAGGTAGTAGCTGTTTGGCAATTAGCGCGCACTAACCTTTGTAGCTGAGAAATGGCAATGGAGGTTTATAGGTGACATTGAATATTTGGTTGCGGTAGCAGCGCTAGCTGGCTTTCGATCATGACATGGGAAGGTCCCAGGCACTCCACACGCGATGATCGAATACAACGGGGGTGCAGATCGAATAAGGGAAGCGTGGTGCGACGAGAAGACACCTTGTGCGCTGCGCACGCATGAATTGACCATGGACGATCGTCGCTCTCGCTCTATCTCATCAGGAGGAACATGACAGAAAAATGTGGCGTGGAAAGGCGGTGCTTTTCGTTTGCTTGGAAGCCAACTAGATTAGATGAGTGTTTTTTTTTTTTTTTTTTTTTTTTTTTTTGAAGGGAACACGCCCACAAGGGGCTAAGATTAGATGAGTTGTTCGTGGTCAGAAAGCGAAGATGGGGTTCGGACTTTAGTATATGTGTATAAAGTGAAAACAGAAATATCGATCGAGTAGAGCGTCATGTCAAACAGAGCGTATTCCTTGATTGACCGTATGTTAATTCCCTCAGCTGTAACTGAAAACTACAGTAGGTCAAGGTTTATTAATCGGTGCCTCTACAGTTAAAGATTACTGGCTTCTGACCACGAAATGCGTAAAACGACGAGTAATGCACACACTAGCATCTGTCGTACGATATATATAAAAAAAGAATTGGACATGATACGGTAATAATTTATCAGCACGCACTTATATCTAAGTAAGCAGTATTAAGCACACGTGTAAGAATGTTAACTAGCTTAGCTAGGTGGCCCACACACTATGCCCAGTGGGCGGCGATAGACAAATCAGCAGCGTTGCCAAAATGGCAGGAGGTGGTGGCACAAGAATCTCGAACGTGATTTATTGGGCAAAAAGTAATGCATATTTTTTTAATCGGAGTATGCAATATTTTTTTCATCGGAGTATACAATTGCAAACTGCTAATGATTTAAAAATATAAAGTTATTTATGGGAGCTGCTAATTTTCAAGTGCTTGAAATCTGGGGTGTCTTTCAAGCAACGCCCTTAGCCGTTTATTGGCCATCCGATGGCTGTGGTTGTTTCTAGTTCTCTGTGTGTTTGTTTTTGTTTTCGGGCCTGCAAACAAACCCGCTTCAGCTGCTAACGGGCCCGTCAAACAAACCCGACATTTTGTTTCTGTTCTAAACGGGTCCGTCAAACGAACCCGTTATTCTTTTTCTTGTTGTAAATGGGTCCCTAAAACGAAGGGCATAGCACTACAAAAATTTAGAAATACAGTACAAATGTTTTACAAAGGACATGAGGCGCACAACTTTTCCATTACCAAAATAACGAAACCACAGGTTTGTCAAAATCTCGTGAAACGAGTTCCAGACAGGGCACATGAACAGATAGCCTGAGATTAAGGAGAACAGAACAACAGACAAGAAAAACTGCTAGTTTTCACTACAGAACAGCCTGTGATAGAGAGATCCTTGGGAGATTCGAGCATTTGATCTAGGGATGAAAACGGAACGGTAATTTTCCGAAACTACCGACGCCGTTTTCACTTTTTTCCCGATCATATCCGTTTTATTCAAAAATATATGGTAATTGGACGGTATTTGGAGTGACAAATATGAAATATGGTTCAAAATGATTTGGGCATTCTTCCGTCCGTTTTATCATATTACCATATTTACCGAAAATCACAACCGAAATTTCCGTATTTATCCGATATTAATCGAGCATATATGCGTGAGACTGATTATTAGAAGCATTTCATTCAATACATTCTAGTATTTGACCATTTCATACTTTTGTTCAATTATCATGTTTATACTTTTTGTTATTATCCATGCATGCAGATCATATATGTGTATGTAGCAGCGTATTATAGGATAGAAATATAAACATGGTACTAAAGATTACACTACACACATGGGAAAATATATCGTTTGTTTGTCTCCTCGTCTTCCGTCACATAGGTAACACCACATCGGCATCGCGCTTGTCCGATGTGAACTATCATTTTTTGATCGATATCGATATGTTTCCGCTCAAATTACTTCGTTTTCGATGTTTCCGTTATTTCCGATGCCGTAACCGTTTCTGATGTTACCGTTTTTGTTCCGATTTCGAGATAAAAATATACAAGTGAAAGTGGTTTAAGGTATTTTCCGATCGTTTCCGACCGTTTTCATCCCTAATTTGATCACTCCTCCTCCGTTGTGTGATCTTCATTGTCAGCTTGAGTGGGATGCTGCAGCAGCAACCTGGAGCGTGCCGTGCCACAGGCCAAGAGTCAAGCCCAACTGGCGGCACGGCACGACACGATATTAAATTTAATATATGTTTCATATTAAACACAAGTGATGAAGTGGTCTAATGGTAAGACAATAGCCTTCTAAGCTAGTGGTCATGAGTTCAAACCCCTATCTTGCCTTATTTTCTGAGGCACGAGGGCTTAACGGGCCGGCACGGCCCGATTAGGCACGAAAATCTTAAACGTGCCGTGCCATGGGCCGACGCCCAGGCACGTGAGCTGGCACGGCACGGCCCGAAAAAAATAACATGCCGTGCCGGCCCGAAATTAAATGGGCCAGGCCTTTTAAGGCCCGTGCCGTGCCGCCCGTTTAGACATCACTATCCAGCATCGAGGGTCCAATACGAACTCAGCTGGGCCATTTTGTTGGTGGGTTGAGATTAGGCCCATATATAGGATGGTTCTATTTTTTGGGGATCATGCATAGAAAGAAAAATTGGCCCTCGCTTCTTCCCAAACGGAATTTTGGCCAACAAAAGCTTCTCTGGTTTCTTATTACAAGGACGAATTATATGACACTTAGTAGTCGAGCAACATGAAATGCTTCTTCAATCATAGTGCCGCCTGATGCTGATCATCCACGGATCAGCTCAAACAAGATAAAAAATAGCCAATGCGGTTCAAACCGCCACGTACTGGCAGCGAGAGATAGGGATGTAGAACAATGAATTCGTAATCTGAAGATTCGAATCAAAGTTTAGTATTGTTTGGAGGAGTGACTGTAGCCATCTGTGTTGCCTGACCTGTTGTTTAAACGATGTCACTGCCATGTGGGAAATATTTTAAGTCCTCTGCACCCTGCTTGTTTCATCTCGTGGACTCCTGATATGATAACGAAAGGATCGAGCTCCAGGAAAGCACCCAACCCACTGAGTGATGGCGGACAGGAAGCGAGAGTCTCTCCACGTCGTGGTGTTCCCATGGCTCGCCTTCAGCCACATGATCCCGTTCCTTGAGCTCGCCGAGCAGCTTGCCAGGCGTGGCCACGTCGTCACCTTCGTCTCCGCTCCGAGAAACCTCGCCAGGCTGCGGCCCATCCCTGAGGAGTTGTCGCCCCGCATCCGGCTTGTCTCCCTGTCCCTTACGGCCGTCGACGGCCTCCCAGAAGGTGCCGAGTCCACGGCCGACGTCCCGCCGGAGAAGGTCGAGCTCCTGAAGGTCGCTTTCGACGGCCTCGCCGGCCCGTTCGCCGCCTTCCTTGCCAAGGCCTGCGTTGGAGGTGATGCTCCCGACTGGATCGTGGTCGACTTCGCACCATTGGGTTCCGCCCATCGCCGACGAGCACAAGGTGCCGTGCGCTCTGTTCCTCATCTACCCGGCGGCCTTCATCGCCTTCTTTGGGCCCAAGGCGCTCAACGACGCGCACCCGCGGACGGCGGCAGAGGACTTCACGGTCCCGCCGCCGTGGATGGCGTCCACCACATCCCCGGTCCCGGTGGCGTTCAAGCGGCACGAGGCCGAGTGGATCGTGCAGGCGGCGTGCCAGCCCAACGCGTCCGGCGCCTCCGACGCCGAACGCTTCTGGGTCACGACGGAACCCTGCCACCTCATCATCTCCCGCAGCAGCCGAGAGGTCGACGGCGCGTTCTGCACTCTCCTCGGCGACCTCTTCGCCAAGCCCGTCGTCCCCGCCGGCCTCCTCGCGCCGTACAACGCCGCCGAGCGAGCCCGTGGCGACCTGGAGCACGACGACGACGATGAGGAGACCGCGAGCCTGATGCGCTGGCTCGACGCCCAGCCGGCGAGGTCGGTGATCTACGTCGCGTTCGGGAGCGAGGCGCCGCTGACGCCGGCGCACGTCCGTGAGATCGCGCTGGGGCTGGAGATCGCCGGCGTGCGCTTCCTCTGGGCGCTCCGCAAGACCAGCGGCGGCGACCTGCTCCCCGACGACGACGACGACGGCTTCCAACTGCAGGCTCGCGTATCCGGGCGCGGCGTCGTGCGTGTCGGGTGGGTGCCGCAGGTGCGGGTGCTCGCGCACGCCGCGGTGGGAGCCTTCATGACGCACGCCAGGCTGAGCTCGCTCATGGAGAGCTTCCTATTCGGCCACCCGATCGTGATGCTGCCGCTCTTCGCCGACCAGGGCATCACGGCGCGGCTGATGACGGAACGACGTGTCGGCCTGGAGGTGCCGCGGGGAGAGCGCGACGGCTCCATGGGCAGGGACGACGTCGCGGCCACCGTGCGATGGGTCATGGCGGATCAGGTGTTCGCGAGCAAGGCCAGGGCTTTGCAAAAGATTCTCTGGGACAGGGAGAGGCAGGAGCGCATGTTGATGAACTAATTGAGCACTTGCTGCGTCGCCCTCAACGTTGCAACGTATAATGTCGGAGAGAGTGATTTCTATTCGTCCTTTGCTTTGGTTCTTTCCATTCTCCTACCGTTCGATCACTGGTTTCTGTGATAAATAAAAAATTAGGCTTATACACAATTAACTTAATCTGTGGGGTGGAGTGATTGCTCACTCGTCACATTAATATCTTACACGGATTTTTCTTTTTTCCCTCAAGACATTACTACAGCTAAGTGTCCTCCAACATCCAACAACGAAACCGGAGGGCTTGACGACCAATTCCCAACTGGCTAGGAAAATGCATGCATGTTCCAAGTGTCGAGAACATCTCCAGTGTTAACACCGGGTTAGGTGTTACCGTGTTACCAATCACGGTAGCACCTAAACCGATGCATCTAAAATTCCAACAAAAATATGTATGGATAGTGCATGCAACGCTCTACTATCATGCAAAATTTGAGGTACAATTGAAGCTCGTACATGAGATACAAAAAAGAGAAATCAGCCTATAAATAGTAACGGGTTGCGGGTCTGAGATGAACAGTTGCAACCCGCACTATTCACACACTGATTTCTCTTTTTTGTTGCATCTTGTACAAATTTCCGTTGCACCCCAATTTTTGCATAATGGTAGAGGATAACATGCTCTATCTATACATATTTTAGTTGCAATTTTTTGATCGATATTTGAAGTGGTATTTAAGTTGGTAACACGGTAACACCTGAGTTGCACTCGTGTCGATTATGAAATTGTGCCAAACCCACTAATAATGTAATTATAAATCATTCCGTCGCCTTCTTTGCTCTCCACTGAGCATGGTCACTGCCATCATGGGTGAAGACCTCTCACAACTGCGTTGGGCTGTAATCAGAACGATTGTCAAGCACGCGAAGCACCTTGTACTGGCATGTCGAGGCAACGTGCCCAAGCACAAAAAATTGCTTGTAACTGGAAGCGTCCCGGCCGCGCGTGGCATGTTGGTCTGCCAATTCTTCAGGCAAGGCACGCACAGCTCCAGTGGCAAGGTTAAGCAACTGATAGGTCTGCCTGAACCTTGTCTCGGTGCAGATGAGGTCGAGGTGAATGGACATGACGCTCTCGCCCGTCATCCCTCTTCTGTGTGCCCGCTTAACGACGCGGCCAGAGAGGTCCATGATGTCGCAAATGATGCCGTCGCACCGATGGTGGTAGCCGGGCAGAAGCGGAACACAGAGCCGCGGGATCGGCCGCCGCCTGGCCGCCGGGAGGCTTGAAGAGCGGCGAGATTGGCGGCGGGGTTGGGGTCTCGTCGCTGTCGATGTGTGCTGAAGCTGAAGCTGAAGCACCAACAGTAACTGGGCTACTTTCACTGACCAGCCCACACCAGTTGTGATACTGGGCCACAAAGCGCTAATGCTGTCTGAAAATGTCTGGTTATTTCCTTTTATTCATATATATAAAAAAGAAAATGTCTGGTTATTTCCTGTACTCAAGCGTCGCACTCGCACCAGATGTGGGGTTAGATGACTACAATCTCATGTTTATTTGGAACTTCGCATTTCAGAACTAACGAAAATGTAATGTACCAGAGGCTAAAGTTATTAGCTTTTGTCATATCCCAGCATAATGTGCCTGCAGAGTCTAGAGATAGTAATACTAACCTCCATTTCAAAATATCTGACAACTTTTGACTTTACTATTCAATAGCATGAACAGTAAAAGTCAAAATTGCCAAGTATTGTGAAATGGAGGTTAGTAGTAACTTTTCTTATCACATTCAGAAAACGTGAATTTCGACTAACTTCTCAGAACAATAAATATGGCAATCACTGCCCTCACTACTCGTGCCTCATGTGTAAGTCTGTCAGGTAACTTGCTGTAGTCTGCCAGGTAGGGAGGTATAGTAAGCAACACACATCTCATCATCTGTCGGGACAACTCCTCCATGTGGTCTGCGAGGTGGCTCCTGAGTCAGATGAGCCAAGTCGTGTAGGCGGATATCTGATAGATCAAACCTGAGGGCCTCTGCAAGGTTCTCCCTCATCATCCTGTATGGCTCACATCTGTACATAAACCAAAACCAAGACCTATCCTCTGAAATCCACAAGGTGGCATAGAAGTCTATAACAGTATCAGCTGTCCACCTGAACCCTGTGGAGACCAAATCCTTGAGAACCGGCAAGAAACTGAAGTGACTCTCCATGGCATCATCGGACATACCAGCTGCCCTGGTCAAGTTGGAGAAAGACACCCAGCTGTGAGTAGTGAAAGTCTTCCGGATCCCAACCAACTCAAGCTTCCTCCTCAGAGCCTCAGCAATACACCCCTGAGTAGGTGTCCAATAACGTGGTCCTGCACAGGCAGCTCTCGGCATCTGCTGCCAAACCTGGAAGGGGACCCTCCGGAGACGCTTCATCGTCCTCCCAGGAACTGTAAGCAAGTCTATGCTAGGTCCCTCCTCACTGTCCAGCTCGTCCTCTAGCCGCCTCTTCCCGAAGCACAACTCACATGTGCAACTGGGTTGGCCTGTACAGCCAGTGGTATCACAACCTCTGGCAGGCCTCTCAACCGAACCCCCCCCCCCCCCCCCCCCCCCCCCCCCCCCCCCCCGTCCCCCCCGTGCGGTTCTCGACGTCTGAAGGCAAGGTGCAGATGAAGGTCTCCGCGGTAACTCAACCTCGACGACAAGAGGTGTCGCCTGTGTCCTGACACGGGTGGAGCGCCTTAAGCCCTGTTCCCCCTGTCCAATAGCCCCTCACCACTAGCAATAGTGGTCTCCTCTGTACGAGGCTCGGTGATCGTGAAACCCCGAGACCTCCTGTGGGAGGGGATGTCAACATGTGCTGCTCGGATGGCTGCATCCAACTAAGGATCTCCTGTCCCCACCTTCTTCTTCTTCTTGGGTTGCTCCTTAGCAATGCCCTTGCCCTTCTCCTCTCGAGTGGGCCTGCGACCTGTCATGGCTGACTGTTGTTGGTATTTCTTACACCACGAATAAATCCGCAAGCGCACGGAATACCGTTGTAGCACTTCACCCGGGAGTATTCCAAGGTATCGTATTTGTTTTCCCCAAGGAACGGTGATAATCTGCAGCAAGGTTAGTTTTACCCAAGGACACACAAGGATAGCAGTAGTACAGGATCGAGAGGATGAATAAAGATCTAGCTGTCCCGCAGGACGATCGCACTCTAGTTCTACTCGTTTACTTCGGGCACTGGTATAGACCTGGTCTGCCAAGTCACGCCAGCCTGTAGCTCTACGACGAACCCGAACGTGGAGGATTACAAGGGACGGACAGGGCTGTCACCACCTGCCGCCTACCTCTACAAACCGTGGGGCACGCTGCAAACAAAGGTAACCTCTAGCCTAGGCACCACGCCTATGCCGTCGATTACTACTCTAACCCCGGTCCTGGTACCAATCTGGAAGGCTAGAGCACCCCTCGCGGAGCGATGATCCCGTAAACAAGTATAACAAGAATAACGACTAGTATGTAAAGCTCGCTAGATCAATAACACCACGAATACTAATCTTACGAATAAGAACAACGATCGTTCTATGAACGAGCGACGAACGAACGACGAACAATGAACGAACTAAGAACGAACGACGAACGACGAACGAACGACGAACGAACGAAGAACGAAGAACGAACGACGAACGAACGAAGAACGAACGATGAACTATTAATAAGATAAATATCCACCAAGGGTACAAGATAAGGAAATAACCAAAGGAAGCTATCCCTCTCCTTGATCCTTGCCCTCTCCTATATTCTACTACTGTACAAGAGGCCCTTGGCCTGGATGGGAGTGGAATGACTTGTGTCTTGTGATGTGCTTTGGAGGAGGGGGGTACCCCTTTATTTATAGCCCAAGAAGGTCGGCAACTTGAGGCGGTTCCTTAGGTCGGTGGCATTGATTGCAGGTGGAACCGACCTCTGGAAGGCGGTGGCGAACCGACGTAACAAGATGGGCCAGGGGGGCCTCCACCACAGGTCGGCCGACCTAGGGTTTGGGGTCGGCCGACCCCTGGTGGGCTCCTCTGGGCCTGGTCTTCCTCGTGTTGCTTCTCTGGGCTGTGTTGTCCTCTGATCCACCTGCTGTGGGTGGAGTTGAAGCCAGGATATTTGGATTTTGGGCTTCAAGAGAGGAATTCTTTATTCCGGGGAAAATTGGTGTTTCCAACTTGGGCCTTTTATGCTTCCTTTTCCCCGTTTTCCTATGAATTGCAGCTGCACTCACAAATTCACCAAGACTTGTGGAAATCATTAGTTTAAAGACCTAAGTCTACCTTTGGTGATTGTTTCATTATAAAAAGCGCAGCTAGTTGACGGGTAAATATTGGGTCTAAGAGCCGTCAACAACTCCCCCACACTTAGCTCTTTGCTCGTCCTCGAGTAAAGTTGCGAGCATAAGGCGGGAGATACTCATCCTCATAAATGAGAGCCTGCACACAAGTTATTGCAAGCCACACTTCATACCTGTGAACTTTGAGGTGTCTAACATGTATTCCTTGGATGATTGATAAGTGGAACGGTCATGTCTCAAATCACCTCGCCTTCCCTATCAAGTACCTTGGGATTTTTGCATAATTTTCAGAAATAAAAACATAGTATTCTGCTCCTCAAGTGATTCTCTCAAGTCGCTCATGGTGTTTGTGTATGTTCCTCTCAAGGGCCATGATTTAGCCCCTTCCCTCCTTATGGTTGATCAGGCTTTTGTGGAGCTCAAGGTAGGGTAGAGTGGAGCATACTAGTGTCTCTTATTTTGCTAAGTCAAAGACTGGATCCAATGGAGAAAACAAGTCATACAATCTGATCAAGATGTGCATGTGTGTGGTGGTATGAAGTGGAAAATTATTTGTACTCCTTTTTATGGTGTTACCTTCTCTCTCTTTTTGAACTTTTGAGGAAGACATGGCTATCATACTTTTTCTTTCTTTTTCTTTGTTTTTACCATCATCATTTTTTTCATCATGCTCTACTTTTGTATGAGCAGGGATTATTCTTTTTCTTTTTGCATAGCCATGTCTCCAATGATATTTTTGAGAGAGAAAGGTAACAAAGATTTTTGGAGTATTTATTTGGTGGATGGATGATGGAATGTTGCTCAACTTCCAGTGTAGAAGTGTAGCATGTGAGGTGGAGTGTACGTGATCTTGATCAAAAGAGTATGACAAGCTTCTCACTAGGGTCCAAGAATTTGACAAAGCTCAAATCAACAACTAGTAGCTTATAGGCTATCAAAGTATTCATGTAGAGTTCTTGGCCTTGGTAGGAAAATATAAATCAAGTGAGGAGCATCATACTATGGAATTTTGATTTTTATAAAGATAAATTCCCAAGGACTTGAAGGTTAAGCAAAGATCATTTCGACAAACCATATCTCACATGCCAATTATCTAGGAAAAACATGGGTTCCTAGTGATAAGGTGTTCACAAGCATTCAGTGATGAAGCGAGAAATAACAAGTGTGCAAGTCCATGAATGTGAGAGGTAGAGTGTTGGGCAAAAGATAACTCGATTATGATTTTCTCAAAAGATTAATGCGTCAAGTTTTATTTAATTTTCAGATTATCAGAATGAACTTGATGGTGTAGCAGGCAAAAAGTGGAACTGTGGTGCAAACTCAGGAGGCAGGAGGAGGCTGGAGCCTGGTGGGGACCACCAGGGGTCGCCCGACCCTCCTGGTGGGGTCGGCCGACCTGGCCTGGACCCCACTTGTGCCGTGTTTTTGCGTGGTGGACGTTCCTGAGTTGCCTCGTATGATTCTGGATGATTTGATCGTGATTGTTCCAGATATGGTGATGTTCCCCCCCCCCCCCCCCCCCCCCCCCCACACTTGCCTTTTTGCCTGTTTCCTTCAAAAACGACAAAAAATATGGAAACACAAATATTGCTCTACCGGTATGCAAGCCCGGGGAGCACTATCATTGATTGAATTATAAACTTAACTCGCAGGCGCATTACAAAAGAAAATAAACCTAAACGATTGGAAACAAGAAAACTTAAAGCGCCTAGCGATAGATTTTTATTTCGGGAGGACTATCCCGTTTCCAGCCATGATCTCATCGATGTATTTCATGTCTTGGTCGATCTGAGCCTCATCTCTCCTTACTTGAGCCAAGGTTTTCTCTATTGCATCGGCCTTGTCGAGGAGTTTCTCCAGCTCTCTTGTGAGTTCTACGTTGTTGAGGCCGGCAAAGGGATTCCCCTTGCTGATTGCGCTATGAGGGTGGCCTTCCTTTGCAGGGCTGCCTCCCGTGCTGTAGTAGAGATGAGGGGCGCCTGGGATCTTAGTCATGATGGCAAGGATGAAGGTTTTGTTCAAGGGGTGTGAGGCTTGAAAGCGATGAATGGAGAGGGGGTGCAATGGGTTGTATTTATAGTGGTTTCCCCTCTCCCGGTGAAGAAACGAAGGATTTATTTCCAAAGCATAGCTGGGCTAGATAAGGAAAGCTTGGATGGCAGAATGAGCAAAAGATGGAAGGCAGAGGTGGCCAGAGGGGGTCGGCCGACCCCTAGTAGCCAGGTCGGCCGACCTGCCTTGGCAGGCTCTGGCCTTTCTGTTTTTCGTGAAGCTTTGTTGGGAAAGGTATAGATTTGATTTAAGAGGTATGGTAGGATATTTCGATGCAGACGTCAAGAAAAGATATTTAAATCAATTAAGTGCATGACATCGAAATCTTTATTTTCTTCGGGCTCAAGATAAATCTTAAGGCGCTGACCATTTACCTTGAATACATTACCTCCGTCGTCTTGGAGTGTGATTGCTCCATGAGTCGACGTGTCGATGATGGTGTATGGTCCGTTCCATTTACTTCTCAATTTTCCATGCCCGAAGAGCTTTACCCTTGAATTGAAGAGCAACACCTTATCTCCAACTTTGAACTCTTTTATCTTTATTCGCCGGTCATGCCAGCGCTTTGTACGCTCCTTGTAGATGGCTGAGTTGTGATATGCCTTGTCTCTCCATTCTTCCAACTCAGCTATCTCCATTTTTCTTCTCCACCCAGCTCCTTTCATATCCATGTTCCAAGTTCTCATGGCCCAATATGCTTTATGTTCCAACTCGACTGGCAAATGGCACGTTTTTCCATAGACGAGTTGGTATGGTGACATGCCTATGGGTGTCTTGTAGGCTGTTCTGTATGCCCATAGTGCATCAGGTAGCTTGTTCTTCCATCCCTTCCCCATTTCCAATACTGTTTTCTGCAGGATCCGCTTGATCTGTTTGTTGGATGTTTCGGCCTGCCCATTTGTTTGAGGATGGTATGGAGTGGCGATGTTGTGCTTTGCTCCAAGTTCTCTTAGAAAGCTACGGAAGGTCTTATCAATGAAGTGAGACCCTCCGTCGCTTATCACCATTTTCGGAGTTCCAAACCTTGGAAAGATAGTCTCGTGGAACATCCGGCGAGCGTGTTTGGAGTCGGCAGCTCGGCATGGCATAGCTTCTACCCATTTGGATACGTAATCCACCGCCACCAATATGTACTCACAATCTTGGGACTTCACGAATGGTCCCATGAAGTCAATGCCCCATACGTCGAAGAGTTCGACTTGAAGGTTGTATGTGAGGGGCATTGCATCTCGTGCTGTGATGCCTCCAAATCTCAGGCATTGTGGGCATCTTCTAATGAATTCTTTTGTATCTTCATACATGGTTGGCCAGAAGAATCCACTTTGCCAGATCTTTGCTTGGGTACGGAAGGCACCATAGTGTCCACCATATGGGGCTGCATGGCATTTTTCGATGATTTGTGTACTCTCGGGAGTGGGCACACATCGCCTAAGCAGTCCATCGGCGCAGACACGGTAAAGGTATGGCTCATTCCATAAGTGACGGCGGCTCTCATAAATCAATCTTCTTTTATCCGCCCCTGGTGGTACGTATCCTGTGGCGATGAAGTTCACGATGTCGGCGTACCAAGGGTGCGAATCCGTCCCTTTTAGCAGCATGTCGTCGCGTAGGAAGTCATTTATGGGTAACTCCTGCAAGTTAGTGAACTGCATACGCGACAAATGATCTGCTACAGAATTTTCTACTCCTTTCTTATCTTTAATTTCAAGATCAAACTCTTGGAGCAGAAGGATCCATCTTATGAGACGAGGTTTAGCATCTTTCTTAGCAAGCAGATATCTCAAAGCAGCATGATCAGTGTAAACGATAACTTTTGCTCCAGCTAAGTAAGATCTAAACTTGTCAAAAGCAAAATCACGGCAAGGAGCTCTTTCTCAGTGGTAGTACAATTCAACTGAGCTCCAGTCAAAGTTTTGCTAGCATAAGAAATTGCATGATGCTTTTTGTCTTTCATTTGACCAAGAACTGCCCCCACAGCATAATCACTAGCATCACACATTATTTCAAAAGGAAGTGTCCAATCAGGGGGTTGAATGATTGGAGCAGAGACGAGTGCATTCTTAAGAGTAGCAAAGGCATGCATGCAGTCATCATTGAAATCAAAGGGTGCATCCTTAGCAAGCAAGTTCGTAAGGGGTCGTGCAATTTGAGAGAAATCTTTTATAAAGCGATGATAAAAACCAGCATGACCCAGAAAACTACGAACACCCTTGATATTCACAGGAGGCGGAAGCTTTTCTATAACTTCTATTTTTGCTTTGTCCACCTCTATGTCTCTCTCGGACACAAGGTGTCCAAGAACTATGCCCTCTCGGACCATGAAGTGGCACTTTTCCCAATTAAGTACCAGGTCCTTCTCACGGCATCTCTGTAAGACCTTGTCTAGATTTTCTAAGCAATGATCGAAGGTTTTTCCATAAACATAGAAATCATCCATGAAAACTTCCATAATGTCTTCGATCATATCAGAGAAAATAGACATCATGCAACGTTGGAACGAGGCAGGTGCATTGCACAAACCAAAAGACATGCGACGATAAGCATAAGTTCCATACGGGCATGTGAAAGTTGTCTTACTTTGATCGTCGGGGTGGATGGGAATTTGATGATATCCCGAATACCCATCAAGGAAACAAAAGAAAGAATGATTTGCCAACCGTTCCAACATCTCATCGATGAAGGGCAGTGGAAAATGATCTTTCTTTGTAGCCTTGTTAAGTTTTCGGTAATCAATGCACATTCGCCACCCCGTGACGGTTCGTTGAGGAATAAGTTCATTTTTATCATTATGAACAACCGTCATACCTCCTTTCTTGGGTACCACTTGTACGAGGCTCACCCAATCACTGTGAGGAACAGGATAGATGATCCCGGCGTGTAATAGCTTCAAGACCTCTTTCTTCACAACTTCTCTCATCGCATTTTAAAAAAAATTCAGCCTCCTTTGAGGTTCCCTTGAAGGTGTACTCTCGGGATCCGTGGGAATGCGATGGGTGCAGAGAGCGGGGCTGATCCCTTTTAGGTCTTCAAGTGAGTAGCCAAGAACGGAACGATGTTTTTCAAGCACGGCTATGAGTTTGGTGGTTTCTTCTTCCGAAAGCTTGTCACTTATGATGATGGGAGCTTGCGGATCTCCGTGCAAGAAAGCATAGCGCAAACCGGGAGGTAGCGCTTTGAGGTCAATGGGAGGTCGTGGCGGTGGTGTGGTTTGTGGTAGCTCAAAAGTGTCCTCCGAGTCAGCTTCTTCTAAGATAAAGTCTTGTGCATCTTCTTCCAAAGCCAGCTCGGGGTCCATGTGAGGAAAAATGGCCATGACCTCCTCCACTTGATATTCCTCAAGTGGTTCATCGGAAAGAGTGTTTTGGGAGGTGGTAATTGGAATGGAGAATGACTCTTTTCCGAGGGTGAAGTTGAGGTTTCCAAATGATGGGGCATTGATGAGGAATTTTTCTATAGGATGCCCTATCATTATGTCGAAGTCTGGGACCTCGAAGACGTAGAAATCCAGGATAACCTCAAGGTCTTCATGATAGAGAGTTACATCTCTAACAATCCCCAAACTCTCAAGAATATGGCCTGGTGGGTGCTTGAGGAGTTTGTTTGTTGATGTCCATGGTCGGTTGCCAAAGATTGACAACGCAAATGTATCGGAGAGAATATTGGCACCAACAAGGGGGTTGTAGAGCGTATCCACCTTGGTTCCTTTGATGGAGCAGCATAGGTTGGTTGAGGGAGGGCAGAGCCGAATGATATCCATGGATAGCTCATTCTTCCTCAACCATTCATCGCTCATGATTGAAGTAAGCTCCCGAACAGTCTCCACAAGATATTCTTTTTCAATTGGTTCGGGAGGTGGCAAAGGAACAGGCGGTTTCTTTTGAAACAAATAGTTTGAGGTGTTTCCAAAATCTTCAAAAATTTCTTCCTCAAACTCAAATGGGAACTCAAGAGGTTCATCATCCTCTGTCATTGTTCGTGAATCAGATGAGGACTCGGATATTGGGTCTACCAAGGTAGACACCTTTTGTTGTGTTTCCACAATGAGTTCCTCATCTTTTGACTCCGGCTCCTCGGGTATTTCAGCGGAAAAAGGTGTATTTTCAACAATTCTTTCTAGCAAATCTTTTGCTTCCGCTATGGTCTTATGAGAAAAGGAACCACTGGCAGCCGTGTCAAGATAAAGTGCGGTGTCTTTGCTCAACCCTGAATAAAAATGTTGCAAAAGAATGGGTTCTGGGAGCAATAACTCTGGACCGGAATCTGTTAATGAACAGAACCGTATCCATGCCGCACTAAGGGTTTCTTCCTCCTCTTGGCGAAAGTTAATTATTTCCGCGCGTAGAGCAGTGATACGAGATACGGGAAAGAATGCTAGACAGAATTTGTCTCGCAATTCTTTCCAATCACCGTTCACTCTCTTAGTGTAAGTGTACCATTGCTTCGCCTTCCCATTGAGAGAGAAGGAAAACAATTTCCACTTTAAAGTTTCATGTGTCATGCCATTGATCAATCGGCATGCACACAATTGCTCAAACTCTCGCAAGTGTTCAAAAGGATTTTCATGTTTAAAACCAGAGAAAGAAAGTCCTTTGATCAAAGAAATAAAACTGGGGCAGAGCTCATAGCTTGTTGAAACAACAAGTTGAGATGAACATGGTGGCTCTAAGAGCTCGCCCCGTGGAGTGGAAAAAGATTGGATTGTAGGTGAGGACTCCATGTGTATTTTTTTTTAATTGAACGGGAAATGTAAAGATAAGTTACGAGGGCAAACCTGGTCCGCTACAGAATTAGCAACCGTTCCCCGGCAACAGCGCCAGAAATGCTTGTTTGTATTTCTTACACCACGAATAAATCCGCAAGGGCACGGAATACCGTTGTAGCACTTCACCCGGGAGTATTCCAAGGTATCGTATTTGTTTTCCCCAAGGAACGGTGATAATCTGCAGCAAGGTTAGTTTTACCCAAGGACACACAAGGATAGCAGTAGTATAGGATCGAGAGGATGAATAAAGATCTAGCTGTCCCGCAGGACGATCGCACTCTAGTTCTACTCGTTTACTTCGGGCACTGGTATAGACCTGGTCTGCCAAGTCACGCCAGCCTGTAGCTCTACGACGAACCCGAACGTGGAGGATTACAAGGGACGGACAGGGCTGTCACCACCTGCCGCCTACCTCTACAAACCGTGGGGCACGCTGCAAACAAAGGTAACCTCTAGCCTAGGCACCACGCCTATGCCGTCGATTACTACTCTAACCCCGGTCCTGGTACCAATCTGGAAGGCTAGAGCACCCCTCGCGGAGCGATGATCCCGTAAACAAGTATAACAAGAATAACGACTAGTATGTAAAGCTCGCTAGATCAATAACACCACGAATACTAATCTTACGAATAAGAACAACGATCGTTCTATGAACGAGCGACGAACGAACGACGAACAATGAACGAACTAAGAACGAACGACGAACGATGAACGAACGACGAACGAACGACGAACGAACGAAGAACGAAGAACGAACGACGAACGAACGAAGAACGAACGATGAACTATTAATAAGATAAATATCCGCCAAGGGTACAAGATAAGGAAATAACCAAAGGAAGCTATCCCTCTCCTTGATCCTTGCCCTCTCCTCTATTCTACTACTGTACAAGAGGCCCTTGGCCTGGATGGGAGTGGAATGACTTGTGTCTTGTGATGTGCTTTGGAGGAGGGGGGTACCCCTTTATTTATAGCCCAAGAAGGTCGGCAACTTGAGGCGGTTCCTTAGGTCGGTGGCATTGATTGCAGGTGGAACCGACCTCTGGAAGGCGGTGGCGAACCGACATAACAAGATGGGCCAGGGGGGCCTCCACCACAGGTCGGCCGACCTAGGGTTTGGGGTCGGCCGACCCCTGGTGGGCTCCTCTGGGCCTGGTCTTCCTCGTGTTGCTTCTCTGGGCTGTGTTGTCCTCTGATCCACCTGCTGTGGGTGGAGTTGAAGCCAGGATATTTGGATTTTGGGCTTCAAGAGAGGAATTCTTTATTCTGGGGAAAATTGGTGTTTCCAACTTGGGCCTTTTATGCTTCCTTTTCCCCGTTTTCCTATGAATTGCAGCTGCACTCACAAATTCACCAAGACTTGTGGAAATCATTAGTTTAAAGACCTAAGTCTACCTTTGGTGATTGTTTCATTATAAAAAGCGCAGCTAGTTGACGGGTAAATATTGGGTCTAAGAGCCGTCAACAACTGTGCCTCTGAATAATCTAATCAATCAACACTCTGCATTGTCCTCTGCCACTGACAAGATAGAGCGAGTGAGCTTGGATCACCAACCTGTCCAGCTGACACTGCCACAAAGATAGGACAAAGGGCTTGGCCCTCAATCCGTCCACTGAATCACTACACTGCCAACTGTCCAGCTGACCCTGCTGCACCAACAAAGGTAAAAGGGCGAGAAAGGTTTAGACTTTTTGTGTCTATTGACACTAGTAAGCATGAAAACGAGGTAAGGAGCACATGCAACTCATGAAATCCTAGTACTGAATCAAGGACACGTCACCAATCAAATGTAACAATAATTAATTGCAAAAGTGACATCGAAAAAGATTAATCAATCAATAGCCATAATCATATAATTGGCAACATGCACAATCATGACTAAAGATTGAAACTTGAGAGCTGATATACAATGGAGGAATGGCTCAATGCCCTAGGATGGTTTGAATGATTTGCATTGAATTGCTATAGAAATAACCTTCGACCGTCGAGAAAACGAAAAACTGCGATGATAAAAAATCAACAGCTCCCAATCCTCAGGAACCGCACAGACAATCAAGGAAAACCTCAAGGAATTGCGGTGGAAGGATGCTTCTCTGGTCCTACTGCGCAGGCTACGAACGGCAACAGACGACGGCGCCCGCGGCAGGGAGCAGGTGCGGCGGCGGCGACCTGCAGGCGGTAGTGCTTGCGGGCGCGGCTGCTGCGGCTTGTTGCAGGCAGGGGCTGACGGCCAGGGTGACAGCGACGGCGGTGCAGAGCAGCGGGGCAGGCGGAGCGCAAGCAAGCGGCAGAGGCCGACGGTCGAGCGGAGGCGCCGGCGAGCGAGCGGAGCGCGGGAGCCTGGTCACGTGGGGCGTGCGTGCGAGAAACAGAGAAGAGAGATTGCGGCGCTTCGGATGGAAGGCAATGACTTAGGTCAACGTGAAATCCGACGATCGAGACTAAAAGAAAACGGAATCAACGGTTAAGATCGAGATCCGGAATTGGGCGATTCAACAGACCACCTGACGGTCAATAGGAGCGGTCCGACGCGCGGTTTGACGGCAACAGAAGTGATGGCCTCACGGCTGCCACCGGACGACGCACAACGGCCGTCCGGTGTGAGCACCGGACTGTCCGGTGACTTAAAAGTCCCAGTCCGTAATTGTTTGCTACACAATCACCGGACGGCTGCTGCTATTCGTCGTCTGGTGGGTCGTCTGGTGACCCCAAAAATGTTGATTTCAACGGATTTTTAACATGTTCAAGTACTCTCACGCAAGAATCAAATAAAACACAGTACTTGATGCATGTTGGGAACTCTCAAACACTCCTTTGTAAATATTTGGTCAAAAGACCTATGTTTCGCAAACGCCAAATAAGAAGCAATATCAATAAGAACCAAAGGCGATAAGAACCAAATGGAATATATGAACTAAGACCTCGAGAGTCGCATGAGTAGCTTTAACCTCAGAACTCAATTTGATCTTGGTCCAATGGGCATGATGCGCAATTTCTTTTCTTTGGTCAACCTTGCTTGAGATGAGAAGACATATTGTGAATGTAGCTCTTTCTCTCAAGGTGACAAGCCTCCTTTGTGATTTCCTATATGCAAGCTACTTTGACTACTTTACCTAGCCCAAGCCAGACTTCAAACTTACTTTCTCTATTTAGCTCTTAAGCCTTTTTCTACCGACCGAACATCGCCCGCCCAGACGCGGCGCCCTTTCGCATTATCATCTACTGCCCTTTCCCTACGAGCAGCCCGGAATCAGTGAAGGAGTTCATTCAGCACCGAGCCGAGCGAGCGTACCGGAGGAGGGAAAACAATGGCAGGCTTTGTACAAGAACCCGCAAAAAGCTGTCTTCTTGGAACTGAATCCTTGTTTCCATGACCGAACTCAGCCAGCTCTCTGAAAATTAGAAAAGGTAGCCTTTTCTTCTTTTTTGTTCGTGGGAACATGTAAGATTAGCAAAGGAAATTTAGCTACGGCCGCTTGATGCTCTCTATGAATGAGAATGGGAGACTGAACTTCACTTCACCTTGAAATCAATGGAAGATAAATCAATCAAGTAGGACCTCATTGCCAGGCATCATTCAGTGAACTAGATTGAAGATGAGTGCTTCCGGCGCAAATGCAAATAAAGGAGAGGCTAAGTCGAAATGCGCCTTTCCATTCTTTCTAGTTCGTCATGCACTAGCTTTTCTCCTATAGCTTGACCTACCCGTTATCCTCAAGCTTGACAACACTATGTGCATCGCAGCCACATCTGGATTCCATTATATTTGGTGTCTTTCTTTTCTTTTCATCTTCATGACTCATTATTTGTACGGTCTCCTGTCTGTACCCTTCCCTTGAACAACAGTATCGCTTGAATAATATTTCATCATTTTGCTTCTTGTGCGCTCCAACACGAACAGAGAAACCATTCGTGTGCATACAATTTGTAAAATTGCTCAACATCTGTTAGTGTATCAACCATCATTCCAACCACAGGCTTCAAATGCTCTTTGCAATTTGTGTTGACTGTAGCACTTGTACAAGAGAACTATAAAAGTGTAAAATTGTATGATCAACAAACCAGGGAACCCAACATTATGAACAAGAAAATGTATCGCACATATGTTCGTTGTAACTCACATCTTTACTAGGAGAAGATTCAGGCCGAGGTGTGCTTGGATGTTCAAGGTGGCCTCCAACTCCGGTGTCGATTGCCTCAATGGAGAATACCTCCCTGCCGGCAGAATCCATAGCTCGAACTGGCGGCGGACGAAATCGATCAGTTAACAGAATGCGGATTGTGGAGTGCCACAGCTCGAACGGAAATTGCGACGGCCAGTCACTCACCCGCCCAGAATTCTGGTGATCCTGGCGATCGTCCTCATGCTCGCCAGAGACCACCTACCACAGACTCCTGCGATCGCGATCAGGAGAAACGGAACAACCGCACGCGCGCGCGATCGGGAAGAGGCGGCGGCAGTGAGCAACGGTGGTGGCGGCGGTTCAACCACAACCAGGAGGCGGCGGCGGTCCCGCGCTCCAGTTTCCCGATCAGGAGAGGCGGCGGCGTTAGGGAACGGGCCGCGCGCGCGCGCGATCGGGAGGAGAAGAGAGGCGGCGGACTCGGGACGGCGGACTCGTGCGATCGCGATCAGGAGAAACGGAACAGCGGTTACGCGTTGCGTCGAAGCCGAACGGCGCTCGGGACGGCGTCAGACTCCTGGGCTGGGGGGGGGGGGGGGTTATGTGTAAAAAACGTGCTTAAGTGGGGATGAGTGGGAGGGTTTAAGTGCTAAATTAACCCACCTCTACCTATGTCCATCGGATGAGGATCCTGTGGTCTTGACGAGAGTTAGCATAGTTAGCATACTAATTGAGTTAGCATAGCATACGTTGCCTTATTTAATACACTTAAATAGTAGATTATCTTTTGATGTGACAGCACTAAATTTTAACCCCCAAGAAACGAACAAGCCCTATCTGAGAGATACTACCCTAGTGTCAAACTGTCAATCAGGGAGAGGAAGCAGTACACACTACAAGAATCGCACACTATAGAGGCGCAGCCCAATATCGCGTAGAGGCGCAAATCAAAATGAGCGGCCGCTATAGTGCTAGAACTATTTGTAGCGGCGGGTCAAAATGCAAACCGCCAAAAATAGAATTTTAGAGGCAGGTCACATTATGGGCCGTCTCTATAAATATAGGTCTTTTTAAAGGCAGGTTACATTATGTGCCGCCTCTAAACATCTATTTTTAGAGGCGGCCCACAAATTGATCCGCCTCTAAATATAGTTGCTGCTGGCGGCCCATATAGCCCAACAAAGAGAGTATAAAACCAAAACCTTAGAATGAACCCTAACTCATTCACCACACACAGAGCCCGCCGCACTCCGCACTCATCCACGCACGCCGCACTTCTCTCCCTCATCCGCCCCGTACTTCTCTCCTTTTATACCGCAGCCCCCGGCTACTCTAGCCCGGCCACGTGACCCCGACGAGGTCACGACTCCGGCGGGGTGAGCACGCGACTCCGGCTCGGCCACGCGACCCCGGCGACTCCGGCCCGGCCACGCGACCCTGACGACTCCGGCCCGGCCCCCGTGACCCCGGCGAGCATGCGACTCCGGCCCGGCCGTCCACGCGACCCCGGCGAGCACGCAGATCCGACGGCGGGGCACGCAGATCCGACGACGGGGCACGCAGATCCAGCGGTGGGACACACGAAGCTGGCTCCTCTCTTCCTCGGCAGCGCGGGCAGCGGGGCACGCGAAGCTGGCTCCTCTCTTCCTCGGCAGTGCGGGCGGCGGCGCACGCGAAGCTGGCTGCCTCCCTCTTCCCCGACGGTGCGGCGACGGGGCACGCAGATCCGGCGGTACGGCGACGGTGAGCTCCGGCGGCTGCCGAGCATGCTTTTTTTTTTTATTTCCATGGTTAATCGGTAGCGGCTGGTGAGTTTGTTAGCCGCTGCTATAAACTTCTTCTGTTGCGGCGGTGCGTGATGGATCTCGCCGCTAGCAAATGTTTTTAGCTACGGAGAGGAACGCTACAGTAGGTTTTTGACCGCCGCTATAGTGAGTCTTTGTTGTAGTGACATGGAATTGGGGGAGCCCACAGATTACACTGCATGGAATAGTGCGAGTTCATTGTTCAACAGACGCAAGTGGAGGCGGCATCTCTATCCGAAAAATTCGATACAGATGACAACGGCTGGGCGCGATAAACACGACGGACGCTAGTGTCGCTCCAATCTGCAGCACGTGCATTCGTGAAGTCACTCAAATCTGCGAGCTAGTACATGAGTTTTGGAAGAGATTCGCTCCAAGTCATTACGAGTCCGGCCCAATATAACACAGGCCCATTTTAGAGCTATGGCTTGCTATGCTGGGCCGGAGTTATGGGCTGAGCCCAATTGATTTCTCTCAAAAAAAAATCGTGGAGTCGTATCACATCTGACAAGTGAGCCGCCGGCGCTCGGGATCCTCCTAGTCATACTACAACAACAACAACAAAGCCTTTTTATCCTAAGCAAGTTACGGTAGGCTAGAGATAAAACCTGCAGGAACCAACAAGAGAGGCAAAACCAACCAAAACGAGAAAAAGCAAAACAAGATAAAAGAGAAAGAAAAGAGAAAAAAGAAAGAAAGTTAAAGAAAAAAGTTTTTTTAAAAAAAGAGGTTTTTTAAAAAAAGGATTAAAAGGAGAAATCAAGGTTTCCGGCACGTGGATTGCTTGCTTCCACTCTCTCCTATCCATAGCTAACTCCTCAGCAATATTCCAGTCTTTCAGGTCTCTCTTCACCGACTCTGCGCATGTCAAAGGTGGTCGACATCTGCCTCTCTTCATATTTTCGGGATCCTCCTAGTCAAAAACCCACCTAAACCCTAACCGCCGATTCCTCCCCATTTCTCCAGCTCGATCGCACTCTGGACCCATCCATGGCCGCCCCAGCCGCCGCCGCCGCAGCGCCGCTCGACGAGGCCAAGGCCAAGAGCGTCCTCCGCCAGGTTCCTGATCCACCCCTGTCCCCGTGTAGATTTTTATAATTTTTTCGATGGTCTTTTTACCGACCGATTATCGTCTGTTTCTTGAGATGTAGAGGCTGGGACCTTTGGTTCCATTATCTAAATAATCGTCTGGTTTGCCGCAGGTGGAGTTCTACTTCAGCGACAGCAACCTCCCCCGCGACAAGTTCCTGCGGGAGACGGTCGAGCAGAGCGACGATGGCTGTAATGACATACCCTTCACTTCGTCCATATCTCCACTGATTGCTTCCTCCGGTGCTGTGGGTGCTCGGCTGACTGTTTATATTGTTTTGCGACTGTGCAGTGGTGAGCTTAGCCTTGATATGCTCCTTCTCGCGGATGATGTCGCACCTGGGCCTTGACGCAGCGGTGAAGGCTGAGACTATTCCGGAGGAGACTGTGCTCGCAGTTGCAGAGGTGCTTCGGCGTTCTCCAGTGCTCCGTGTATCAGAGGATGGTAGACGATTCCGTCCCTTTGCTCTTCATTTTCAAAAGCGTGGTTTAGTAGTAGCACATGCTTAATTGCTGATCTATGTAGCATACCTTTTCTGTTAAATATTGGAACACTCTTTCTGAATACATTTTTTATTTATAGTTGTGCACATAGAAGATATCAGGCGAGTAGCTATGCACACCTGCACAGATAATATTTAGCTGAAGCTTAAAAAGCAAACAAATTATGTTAAGCATATAGAACATTCAACTGGATCATGTCAAGATGGAATAGTTGCTGGAGCTCCGAATGATTTCAGGCGTAGTCTATGTATTTACAGGCTACACTGGTTCGTAAACCAAATAATTTGTATTCTTTTTAAAATTTTAAAGGAATATCACGTGCTATCAAGCAAGTGCCCAACAGCATAGCTACATAGCTAGATCAGTGCTGGCTAATGCTGATTGGCTAACTCAGGATACCGTATAACTTGAGCCATGAGATTTGAGAAGTGGTGCTGTAGAATGGATAGTTTTTCAACGTGAAAGCTGGAATGAAATTCCATTTTCGTTTTTTTTTTTAAATGTAAGGAAAAAGATTGGTAGAGCTAGCGAGCTTTCAAAGCCAGATGAGATTATAGAGCAAGTAGACTCTAGGACAATTGCTGCATCGCCGCTGCCTTACAATGTAAAGCTGGAAGATGTCCAATGTTTCTTCTCACAATCTTTTGTTTCAAATATTTTTAAATGCTACTGGTTGCTTAGGAAATGGAGAAATACAATGTGGTCAATACTTAGATTTGCTTAGGAAATTGGGAAATATTTTTAAATACTTAGTGTTACAATTTGCATAAGCTCAATTCAGTCTTCTCAATATATGAGTTCATGTTATTTTTTTAACTTTTATAACCAACATTTTTAGCAGCATGGTTACTTGGCTAGCTGCAAGCACAGAGCAGTATAATTATCTGCTCTCCTCGAAGGGGTGAAAGTGAATATTGCCTATAATATAATTTTCTGAAGTGAAATACTTGTCCCTTTTTTAAGTTAATATAATTGCAAGTGGAAATGATTGCATCATTTTTCTGTACTTCTGTACAAACTCATAGGTGAACAGCGTGAGGCTACCGCGTCATATTGCAAACAAGAAGCACTTCTGTGGCACTGCCTCTTATCTGGCGACACAAAACCATGGTTGTGCTCCACAACCATTGAAGATATTCGGTACTTCTTGTCACTGCCTCCTAGGATCTTCTCCATTGCAAAATCCAAGAGAAAGAAATGGGGAACCAATGTATACCTTCTCCAATGAGGGAGGATCCGGATGGAGATGCCCTTGAGAGAGCCAAATCCACCAAGAAAGAGTGGAGAAGATCCTAGGAGTAGATCTTGATTGATTTTCAAATTTTGGTGGAGAAAAGGGGTGAAGAGAGTGGAGGTTGAAGAAAATGAGGCTCGGTTTTGGAAGAGATCCCGGTCTCCCCCTTTTATACAGACACCCGCACCGGAAGTTCCGGAATGGACCGGAAGTTCCAGTGTGGGAAACCCTAGCACATCCGCCCGCACCGGAAGTTCCGGTAGGGTACCGGAAGCTCCGGTGTAGACGGGCCCGAATTTGAGAGAGGTCTCCAGTCGGAAGTTCCGATATGGAATCGGAAGTTCCGACTGGGACTCCCCCTTGCTGTATACTCCAACCGGAAGTTACGATACGGGATCAGAAGTTCCGATAGAGTCTCTGACGACCAAATTCAGAGGACAAATTCCAACCGGAAGTTCCGATGGGGCATCGGAAGTTCCAGTATATAATTTCCAGAAAAGATGAGATGATAGAGAAACAAGGAAGGAAGGTACTAGAGTTGGACATGTGATATCAAAACATCATGTGATCAGCCAACAATCATCATTTCATAACAATGATCACATTTTGTGATGATTTGATCAAAAGATCAAGAAGCAATGCAAAACTTTTGGTAAAGACATAATATTGAGAAAATGCTTTTGACTTCAAATAAATTCAAGATAATAAGAAGATGTGCACAATTCTACACCACATTGCTAGAATCAGATATATTTAGCTCACTCCTAAGATAGCAAAAACGGCTTTCATCTAGAGGCCTGGTAAATATATCGGCTAGTTGATCTTCGGTTCTCACATGGCTAACCTCTATATCCCCCTTGATAGAATGATCTCTCAAAAAGTGGTGCCGGATATCTATATGCTTTGTGCGTGAATACTCAACGGGGTTATAAGCAAACTTTATGGCACTCTCATTGTCACATAGGAGAGGAACACGGTTCAAATTGTAACCGTAATCCTCAAGAGTTTGCCTCATCCAAAGTAGTTGTGCACAACAACTACCGGCGGCAACATACTCCGCTTCGGCCGTGGATAGGGCAACGGAATTTTGTTTCTTGGATGACCATGACACTTGGGACCTACCCAAGAATTGGCATGTCTGTTGGCAGTCCTCAGGCCTAACAGAAATTAATCCGCAAGCGTACGGATACCGATGTAACTTTCACCACAAGGAGTATTCCTAGGGTATCGAATCCACAGGGAACGTATAGTGCACTAAAGTCTAAACACTAGAGGTATTTATCCGCAAAAGGTGGCACACAGGAGCAGAGGTTCGCAGCAATAATTAAAAGGGTCTTCTGGCCAGGCAATCTAATGATAAGAAGTTATGTAGCTGGGCAATTTGGTAAGGGCCTTACTCTAGTATTCGTTTCGGGGCACACGCATGCCAGAACAGCAACCGATAATTAGGTTCAACTGTTAAGGGGAACTACGTGCTATTGACCTCCCTACTAAAAACAATAACCCGGACGTGGTGGATTACAGAGACCGGTATGCCTGTCACACATACTCGCGGCTACCATCCTCCGTGGGGTTACGAGCAAACCAGGGATAACTTTAGATCTAAACACCACGTTTACATCTATCGTCACAACTAGCAAGAGCTCAATAAGCTAGTCAATGCAATAAATAAATAAATATTCATTGCACACCTGGAACCCACAAATAAATAGAGCAGAATACCTTACTTCATTGCCCGACCAATAATCTTCTTACATGTTGCCCGGCCTGGAAGACTAGGACGACTACTCCTAGGCGAGGAGCATACCCGAGGCGACGAAGAAGTAGAGTCCCGACATACCCGGGGCCTCTAGCTCTCCTTCCCTCTCACTCACTCACTCCTAGCAACACTATGCTACTACCAAAAGACTAAAATGAAGTATCAAATGAGGTGCGAGTTGTTCTGAAGTCGGACGGTAGCATTTATAGCTTGCTGGAGTCGGTGCGCATCAACTGGCCGAAGCTGGAGAGGCGGTGGAGCAAAGGTCGGCCGGCCCCCCTAGTAGGGGGGCCGGCCGGCCAGTGATTTTGTCGGTTGGCCACCGACTTCCTCCTGGACGGCTCGAATTGACTCCTGAGGGCGGTAAAATGGTCGGTTCTCGCGTGGGGTCGGCAGAAATGGAGTGGCCTTCAAGTTTAGGCCCAAAAGCCCATGTTCTAGAATGTCGGTTGTTTGATATTGGGCTGGGCCTTGAATTCCACGTGGGAAAGCTGCAAAAGACCTCTGGAGAGGAGCTGGACTTGGGCTGGAGCCTGAGCAGGCCGGCCGGCCTATGATTGGGCCGGCCAGTGGGCTTTGGCCCCCGTTTTCTGTGAATTTTGTCCAAATTGCTCCCTGCATTCAAATACTCCAACAAAACTTGTGGAGAGCCATTAATATAAAGAATGTTCATTTTATCCTTGTATGATGGCTTTTATTGAATGGTGTTGGCGGTAAAATATTCGTTATAAGCACCGCCAACAATGTCCTGAAGGTGCTCTTCCTATCCACCTTATCCCTGGCATAATCCACATCGGAATAGCCTATTAGGTTGAACTTTGGACCCTTGGGGTACCAAAGTCCTAGGTTGGGTGTGTGAACCAAATATCTCAAGATTCTTTTAACGGCCACCATGTGACACTCCATAGGAGTGGCTTGAAATCGTACACACATACAAACACTAAGCATGATGTCGGGCCTAGATGCACAAAGGTAAAGTAATGAACCAATCATGTAACGATATACCTTTTGGTCCACGGGTGTACCTTTCCTGTTGAGATCAAGATGGCCATTTGTGGGCATGGGAGTCTTGATGGGCTTTGCCTTATCCATGTCAAATTTCTTCAAGATGTCTTGTGTGTACTTGGCTTGACATATGAAGGTGCCCTCCTTGAGTTGCTTCACTTGGAAGCCTAGAAAGAATGTCAACTCCCCCATCATGGACATCTCAAATCTCGTGGTCATTATCATGCTAAATTCATCACAATGAGCTTGGTTAGTTGAACCAAATATTATGTCATCGACATAAATTTGGCATACAAATATATCTTTATCAACAAACTTTGTGAAAAGAGCAGAATCGGCCTTTCCAATTTTGAAACTCTTTGTAATAAGGAAATCCCTAAGGCATTCATACCATGCTCTTGGTGCTTGTTTAAGCCCATAGAGTGCCTTATGGAGTTTATAAACATGATTAGGATACTTAGGGTCTTCAAAGCCCGGTGGTTGCTCCACATACACCTCTTCTTTGATTGGCCCGTTGAGGAAAGCACTTTTCACGTCCATCTGATATAGCTTGAAATCATGGTGAGTAGCAAAGGCAAGTAATATACGAATTGATTCAAGCCTAGCTACCGGGGCAAAGGTTTTATCAAAATCCAAACCTTCAACTTGTGAATACCCTTTTGCCACAAGCCTTGCCTTGTTTCTTGTCACAATACCGTCTTCATTTTGTTTGTTGGGGAACACCCATTTTGTGCCCACAACATTTTTGTTCTTTGGCCTTTCCTCCAAAGTCCAAACTTCATTTCTTGTGAAGTTGTCCAATTCTTCTTGCATGGCCATCACCCAATCCGAATCTCCAAGTGCTTCTTCTACCCTAAATGGCTCCATAGAAGAGACAAAAGAGTAATGTTCACAAAAATTTGCAACTCGAGATCTAGTGACTACCCCCTTTTCAATGTCGCTAAGTATTTGCTCGATGGGGTGATCACGTTGCACACTTTGGTGTACTCTTGGATGCGGTGGATGTGCTCTTTCTTGACCATCATCTTATTAAACTTCTTGATCATGACTTGTGGCATCTTCACTTGAGGCTTGGTCATGATCACCAACCACTTCTTCTTGATCAATTGCTTGATCCTTTTCTTGATTCTCACTTGGTTGGTGTTGACTTGAGGAAGAAGGTTGATCTTGATCATTTTGCACTTCTTGTGGTCTTATGTCCCCTATGGCCATTCTTTTTATCGCGTTGCAAGGAGCTTCATCACCTACATCATCATTAACAACTTGCTCCCTTGAGAGCCATTAGTTTCATCAAACGTCACGTCACGTGATATTTCAACACAACCGGTGGTTTTGTTGAATACATGATAGGCGTGAGAGTTTGGTGCATATCCAACCAAGAAACCTTCATCAACCTTTGGAGCAAACTTGGAGGTCTTAGGTGTTAAGCATAAAGCACTTGCTCCCAAAATGCGAAAGTAAGAAATGTTTGGCTTTTTACCGGTGAGTAACTCATAAGATGTTTTCTTTAGTAGTCGGTGGAGATACAACCGGTTGGAGGCATGACATGCGGTGTTGACGGCTTCGGCCCAAAACCGATCAAACGTCTTGAATTCATCAAGCATGGTTCTTGCCATCTCAATGAGTGTGCGATTCTTCCTTTCGGCCACCCCATTTTGTTGAGGAGTGTAGGGGGCCAAAAACTCATGCTTGATGCCTTCCTCATCAAGGTACTCTTCTACTTGAATATTCTTGAATTCGGTACCATTGTCACTTCTTATCTTCTTTACCTTTGCATCATACTCATTTTGGGCCCTCTTCAAGAAATACTTGAGTATGTCCTTCACTTCACTTTTATCATGCAAAAAGAACCCAAGTGAAGCGAGAATAATCATCAACAATTACAAGACCATATTTGTTACCACCGATGCTGTTGGTGCTTTCTAGGTACTTATTTTATATGACAAATAAGGTGTTTTTAATACCTTATTATGTCACTATTGCTAACAATTAACCCCCATTATTATATATATGCGTAGTTTCTGTGTATTCGAAGGAATTGCAGGAAACAGGTGAAAATTGAGAGACTACGGATAAAGAGCAGCCGGAGGCCCGAAGAACGAAGAAATTGGAGGCCGTGCCGGTCGGCACCTGTGGGACCACGCCAAAATCCCGCGTCCTACTGTACCCATGTTCATGTGTTGCAGTATGATGCGTGAGTAGATCTCATATTCTCTCCGTGGCGAGGGAAATCTGGTTATGTAACTCTCACGCTTACAATACTCTTTTGATGTGTTCAGTCTATGTGATGCTTTGAATTCGTATCTGATCAATACGTGTTTATTACATAGTGCAAGAAACCAGTGGGGAGCTATTAACCCTTGTCGTGACAGGATCGGGGCGAACGAAACCACCATGTCTTGTAGAATACTAAACCTATCAATTGAACCATAACCTGAGTTGCATGCCAGTACCCCAAACCATAGGAGAGAATCCTTTCATAACCTTGTTACAACTGCAGGCTCTTTCATCTCTAGTCGTTACTCATCCTTCTCACACACATCTTTTGCTATATTAATTTAGTAGTTTAAATAATAGTTTAAGTTCCGCTTGTTCTCTGTGGTTCGATATTAAACCTTGGAATACTCTAAGGGAAAAAGTGCTGCAACTGTACACCGTCCACTTGCTGTATATAAGTAGGTGCGTACAAACGACCAACAAGCACGTTTTCTGACGCCGTTGCCGGGGAACAAGCCAGTTCTTTTACTATTTATTTATTCTACTAACCTCTAATCCTCTCTTTTCTAGTTTGTTTTTGTGTTTTCTTTCTGTGTTTTCAGGATGGGTACTCCTGAACCGGCTCATACGGGTAGGCATTCACTACCGTCTCCAGGATTGCTGATTCCACAAACTTCTGATGAGAAAGTCACTGCTTCGTCATACGTTCTCAACCCGACCATCATCAGTATGGTCGAGAACAGCAAATTCTCTAGGACGAAGGACGAGAACCCGTACACACATTTGCAAGATCTAGAAGTTCTCTGTCAGACCTTTAAGCATGAAGGAGTGCCTCAGAATTGGTACAGATGGTTGCTATTTCCGTTTTCTCTAGATGGAAGAGCTAAGGATTGGTATAAATCTGCAGCCCGTGAAGCTAAAGGAAACTGAGATAAGCTTGTAGGAAATTTCTATTTGCATTTCTTCCCGCTTCCGAAGGTGCAGAAACTGAGAAGAGAAGTGGTCAACTTTGAGCAAGTGAAAGAAGAAACCCTCACGCAAGCATGGTTGCGCTTCCAATCTTTATTCAAGCAAGAGCCCGATTTGGGCATGGATGAGAACTTGACTGCTCAGACATTCTACATGTCTCTCGAAGGAACCTCCAGGATGCATCTGGATAATTCGGCCGGAGGGAGTTTCCTCGACTTAACTGCTACTGCAGGTCTGGATCTTTTGAGTAAGATATCAAAAACTGAAGCTATGCATAGGCATTGGGAAGAATTCCAAGAAGATCCGATTCCCCTTGAAAGATCGATGCTAGTCAGCGATTCCTTGGGATTCAAAGCGGAAACAGAAAGCTGCGTAGTGTCGGGAGTCGAATTAAGAGTAAGGACGGAAGAACCAGTGCAAGGTGATCTGAAAAGACCAAGATTGGAGGAGGTGCCGACCGGCACGGCCCTGTGCCGATCGGCACACCAGATCCCTGCGTGCCGACCGGCATAGTGCTTGTGCCGACCGGCACATTACCTGCTGTTAAAGGAATTTCCAAGACTGAAGCTGCAATATTAGAGGAGCATGAGAACAGCTTCGTGAATAAATTTCCAAGACCAGTAGGAGATCCAACCTTAAGCAGTGCTAAACCGTTGGACGAGTTTGAACCGTTGGATTGGATTCCCATTGATTTCAGCTCAAATCTGCTAAGTATGAGGAGAACATATGATCCAAGGTATGCCTCTTCTACAGGAGTTCAGTATAACTTCCCTAAAGACACTAGAACTTCGAAATTACTGGATAATGTCATCATTGGTGAAGTATTGGGGAAGTTGTATAAGGATGATATGGAAATTGACCAGATGGAGGTTCAACAAGCAAAGATGCTATTTGATAGTTGTTTTGTCCCATCGCCGTATGAAGGACTATGCGGAGTATATGCAGTTGGCCTTACTAAAGGAACAGAAGTTGATCCTTACATACCATGCGAAATCGGGCATAGAAGCTTTCCTAAAGCATTATGCGATTTTGGTTCCCGCGTCAGTTTGATGACGTATGAAGCATTCATGGATATGCCTTATGACATAAAGGAAGATTGCTAGGATGAGCTTGAGCTAATCATGGCGGATGGAAGGAGAACTAAACCACTGGGAGTTATCAAAGATCTGAACATTGAGGTAAAAAAGAATGTTATACCAGTGGATATTTTTGTTCTTGATAAAGGTGAAGTTGGAGTTGAAGATATTATTTTGGGAAGACCTTTCTTAAAACTTGTACAAGCCGTTATTGATGCTGGAAAAGGTCATCTCAAATTGACTCTGGGCGGAGAGGAAGTCCTCTTTGAATTCGATGTTTGGGGCAAGGATTTTATTTGACCATTTGTTAATTCTCATGGCTATGAATATATTTTGGTTGCTGTGGATATGTGTCAAAGTGGGTAGAAGCAATACCATGTCGAAATAATACAACTAATGAATCCAAGGCAATGTTGAATGACTACATATTTCCAAGATATGGTGTTCCTAGAGTTATTATCACAGATGGTGGAACTCATTTTACCGGACATGAGTTCACAAAAGCTTTGAAGAAGATGAGTATAGAGCATCGAATTGGAACAGCCTATCATCCACAGACTAATGGCCAAGCAGAAACTTCTAATAAGCAGTTGAAAGGAATTCTGCAAAAAAATTGTTACAAGAGAAGGAAAGGATTGGTCAAATAAGTTGAATGGCGCACTTTGGGCTTATCGCACAGCATTCAAGACACCAATAGGTATGACACCCTATCAATTTGTCTATGGAAAGACTTGTCATTTGCCTGTGGAATTAGAACATAGGGCATACTGGGCAATCAAAGAGATGAATTTGGATTTAGATGCTGCTGGGGTGAAAAGAAAGATTCAAATTAGTGAACTCGAGGAAATGCGCCTCAAAGCTTATGAGAATGCGGCAATCTATAAAGAGAAAACAAAGAAGTGGTATGATAAGAAGCTATTGAAAAAAGAATTTCACGAAGGAGATAGAGTGCTACTATTCAATTCAAGATTTCGGTTATTCGGTAAAGGCAAATTGAAAAGCAAATGGGATGGACCGTATCTTGTTCATAAAGTTCTTCCTTCCGGAGCTGTTGTTATAATGGATGAAAAGCAAAATACAAACACGGTGAATGGCCAACGACTAAAGGTATATCTTGAACCCGACACTTTTGAGTTAAAGTCATTTGATATATATTATGTGAATTAAGTGATTGGGTGGTCGAGCTTAACGACGTAAACAAAAGCGCTGTTCTTTTTATTGTTTTTCTGTGTGTTTTGTGTTTATTTGATTTTACTGAGTCGTGTGAGGCAAATTTGCCTCCGTGCCGACCGGCACGAGGCCGTGCCGATCGGCACGGGAGAGTCCGTGTCGATTTTGAGTCGAGTTTTTGCCCTTTCTCCAAGACATGCTTCGATGACTTCCAAATTTAAGAGATAGAGTCCGTTTGGATCACGAGAATTAAGGATATATATATGAAGGAGTCGTCCCTGATCTCATTATCAAAAATCGAGCGCCGCCAGAAAACCCTAAGAATACAGAGCAATGCAAGGCGGCGGAATCGGCAGCGGAGGAGACGGTGCCGATCGGCACGACAGGGGTGCCGACCGGCACGAAGGAGGTGCCGATCGGCGCGACGGCGAGCTTTCGCCAATGAGCCCGACTCTGCCATGGGAGAGCAACAGGAGCCTTAACCCCACCGAGGACGATCCAATCGTCTGGTCGCACTTGAAGCAACGATGGATGTTGAAGATTGAAGCGGATGCGTTCAATAGAGAGAAGAAGGAGATGGATGAAGCCCTTCGGAAGAAGGTGAGAGAAGTGCTTGTACGCAAAGGTAAATCCAAGGTTATTGATGATAGCACGCCAGTCTCCGGTAGCTACACAATGGATCGACTTCTCGCTATGGAGCGTCCCTTGACATATGATGATCTTATAGCCTTTGAATCAATCCTTACTGATAGCGAGAGGGAAGAGTTAGACAGAGACTGCTTTCTGACCATCCATAGGTCTCGGCTGAACGATGGGAGGACCCCTGATGGTGGTGCCGACCGGCACAAATCTGGTGCCGATCGGCACGAGGTGCTCCCACGCGTCCTGACCATCTGGGAAGATCTCCAAGAGAAGATTCTACACAAGAACACCAGAGGTTTTGGATGTAAGTGTTTTTACTGTCTGAAAGACCATCAGAGGCAAATTGAGAATTATCTAGCAGATCCTGAATGCATCCCTGCGACTTTCGTCTTTGATGATGGCTTTCCCGTTGCTAAAGGACGCATGACCCCTAAAGAGATCAATGATGAAATTCAGAGGCGTATTGACAGGGACAACGCTGCACAGAGGAGAGCACGCAACCTTGCAGATCTAGAAGCATATTTTGCAAGGAATGGCAGGCGTGCTGACCGGCACAGAGCTTGTGCCGATCGGCACGACCTCAAGGTTGTGGATTTTGTTGAGATATCTGATGATTCCTCTGAAGATGAGCCACAACCAAAGCGATCAAAGGAAATCGAGGGAGTTCGGCGCTCCGCTCGTCTTTCTTCAAAGCCACGAGCAAGATATACCTCGAAATCAGTGAGCTACATAAAGACATCTCCTGCGCATGAACACCCGTTAGCTAATATTGTTGCAAAGGATGAAGAAGATCCCGAGGAGGATCCGGAAGAAGATCCCGAGGAGGATCCGGAAGAAGATCCTGAGGAGGAACCAATGGAAGACGAGCCAGAACCTACTGATGCTGAACCACCCAGTGCAGAAGGAGCTACAGGAAGCCTTGCAGGAACTCAAGGGAGTGCGGGGACGCCCTATCAAGCAAATGGAGTCTCGTGCCGACCGGCACGTAGCGTGTGCCGATCGGCACAGAGGGGTTTTAACAGAAACTCGCCCCTGCGCGATGAGCGTCATGATCGTCCTGCCAACTGTTGCCCAATCTGCAGAAGAGACATCGAACGTCTTTATTATGATATGGAGAGATGCTATAGGCACCATCGGGACATTGATATACGAATTGACGACATGGAGAGCATGGCCGCGGCGGACTACTCTTTTCTCATGCGGAACATTCGAAGCATCTTTAGCATGTTGATGAGGCATGGCATTTCAGATTAGGTTGGTCTAGTTCTTTTTCTTTTTGCAATAGGGACATTGCAAGGTTTGAGTGTGGGGGATTCACCCTTACACTTCTTAAGGTCGTTTGCTTCGATTTAGTTTGGATTGAGTTAGTGTGTGAAGGTGTGAGAGTTTTCTTAGAGAGGTTTGAGATGGTGTGCTTAGTTAAGCTTTGAGGTCAAGAATGATTGCAATGTCTTGAATAAAGTTTGTGTTAGTTGTCAAATCGATGCGTTACCCCATATTCTTGATTCTATTTTTGACGATCGTTTTGCCAATCTACTTGAGTTCATTGAATAATCGCTTGGCTTTATATATTCACTTTTCGAAAACCCCTTCTATCACCATAGTTGAACATTTAGCTAAGGATTTGATTTTATACCTATTACACTAAGCCAAATGAGATGAGAGAAGCCTACACATAAGCCTTTTGATAGGAAGACGTCTTTGTCAACTCTTTGCTCTTGATTACGACTAAGCTAGAAGGGAGAAGTTTCATTTGTTCATCTCAGTTTGCTAGCCATCTATCACCAAATTCTTTCTACCCAAAAACCGATATTTCATCGTTTCTCTCTCCTCCTTGATACAACCTACAAGCAAATGTGAAGTTTAGACAGATTTCGATTCAAAACATGCTCTGATAGCAGTCTGCAATAAAAAGAAAAAGAAGGAAAAGAAGAAAATGAAGAAAATGAGTCAGGTGCCGACCGGCACACTCCTGTGCCGATCGGCACAGAAGAAAAATAAAAAAAGAAAAGATCAAAGAGAAAAAAAATGAATATCAGAGGAAGCAGACTGCAGAAGGAGTTAAAATTTTCAAAGGTCTGTATATACTTCAAGCTTGATCCTATCCTAATTCTATCTCGTTCGTTCTCGTCTACTTCGTATTACCATTGATCCTTGTGCTTATATTCTGTATTCTCATGATGAAAACTCCCTTTTAGAAGGCATGATTGAGCAAATTGTTGACTTAGTTGTTCTTTCGATTCAATTTGGTTATACTACTTTTCGAGATCCACAAAGGAGCCTTATATTATAGAATAGGAGAGGGAAGGAAACATATTTGAGCGATTGAGTGAATTCTGAAGCTTTTGCATTCATCTTACATGATATGAAGGGAGACAAAAATATTTGTTTGATAAGCCTTGTGATTGATTTGGTCGACTCAAGTTTTGAGGTGGAATTGTTTTCAAAAATTGAGAGAAAGTCTTGTGGGGGACACCAACTCGATGAGATGATTGACGATAGCTAAGTTGAAGACTTGTGAGAGTTTTTGCTTCTTAGCGTGATGAAAGCACGGTGATGATTTTCTTGATTTGTATTGCTCGAGGACTAGCAATGATTTGAGTGTGGGGGAGCTGTTGGTGCTTTCTAGGTACTTATTTTATATGACAAATAAAGTGTTTTTAATACCTTATTATGTCACTATTGCTAACAATTAACCCCCATTATTATATATATGCGCAGTTTCTGTGTATTCGAAGGAATTGCAGGAAACAGGTGAAAATAGAGAGACTACGGATAAAGAGCAGCCGGAGGCCCGAAGAACGGAGAAATTGGAGGCCGTGCCGGTCGGCACAGGCCCGTGCCGACCGGCACCACAGAGATCGAGCCCAAACATGAAGCCCACTCGGAGAATATGAAGCCCAGAAGAAATGTCAGAGTCGGAGTCGGTGAAGTCCAGCCCGCAATCGGAAGGAACTATAAAGAGAAGATCTTGGTTGCAAAACAGGGGGGACGAACAGACAGATAGAGGTTTTGACCTAGGATGAAGGTTGTGGCGGCGAAGACGGCGATCACCGATCATCACCACCCAAAAGGAAGATTGTGCCGACCGGCACACTGCCGTGCCGATCGGCACCTGTGGGACCACGCCAAAATCCCGCGTCCTACTGTACCCATGTTCATGTGTTGCAGTATGATGCGTGAGTAGATCTCATATTCTCTCCGTGGCGAGGGAAATCTGGTTATGTAACTCTCACGCTTACAATACTCTTTTGATGTGTTCAGTCTATGTGATGCTTTGAATTCGTATCTGATCAATACGTGTTTATTACATAGTGCAAGAAACCAGTGGGGAGCTATTAACCCTTGTCGTGACAGGATCGGGGCGAACGAAACCACCATGTCTTGTAGAATACTAAACCTATCAATTGAACCATAACCTGAGTTGCATGCCAGTACCCCAAACCATAGGAGAGAATCCTTTCATAACCTTGTTACAACTGCAGGCTCTTTCATCTCTAGTCGTTACTCATCCTTCTCACACACATCTTTTGCTATATTAATTTAGTAGTTTAAATAATAGTTTAAGTTCCGCTTGTTCTCTGTGGTTCGATATTAAACCTTGGAATACTCTAAGGGAAAAAGTGCTACAACTGTACACCATCCACTTGCGGTATATAAGTAGGTGCGTACAAACGACCAACAGATGCTTATGTAAGCAATAGGGCCGAAAAGATCCAAGCATCTCCAAAGGTTTTGTTGTTGTCATCACATTCTTGGCGAGATGTGGTGCTCCAACTTGCTTTCCCGCTTGACAAGCACTACAAATTCTATCTTTCTCAAAGAAACATCGGTTAGTCCTAGGATGTGACCACCCTTTTGGAGTTTGTGAAGATTTCTCATACCAACATGGCCAAGCCGTCTATGCCATAGCCAACCCATGTTGGTCCTTGCAATTAAACATGTATCAAGTTTGGCTTCATCCGTGGAGAAATCCACAACATAAAGCTTTCCCTTTAACACACCTTTAAAAGCAAGTGAGCCATCACTCCTCTTGGAGACAGTCACACCCTTATTATTGAACAAACAATCATTGCCCTTCTCACAAAGTTGTGAAATAGACAAAAGATTGAAGTCCACATTATCAACAAGCATAACTTTTGAAAGTGAATGTGAGGGTGTGATAGCAATTTTACCATAACCCATAACACGTCCACGTCCATTGTCACCGAAGGTGATGTACTCACTTCCACCTTCACATGGCTCAAGTGTGTCAAACATTTTCTTGCTCTCCGGCTATATGATTGGTGCATCCACTATCCACCACCCAACTCTTTCCACCGGAGGCATAGTCCTACAAAACAAGTTTAAGCCTTTGTCTTAGGTACCCAAACTTGTTTGGGTCCTCTCACATTAGTCACAAGAGCCTTGGGCACCCACACACAAGTCTTTGACTTCTTGTTGCGTGGCCCAACATACTTGGCAACAACATGGTTATGCTTATTTCTTATGAGAACATATGATGCATCAAAGTCATGAAAGAGAGCACAAGAGGCATTAGGCACATTAGCATAAAAATCATGAGCAAAAGAAGATTGGTTAGTTGCTTTGCTCTTGTCTTACTTCTTTTGGTAAGAGCCCTCCTTGGTGAACTCGATGAACTCCTTACCATTCTTGTTTTCTCTTGCATTGTGCTTATCACCGTCCACATAGCCTATACCACTCTTGATATGAGGAGGTCTAGTGTTGGTGTAAGCACATCTAGCATATCTTGCCTTCTCATCATCATGTTCTTTCTTGCTTGTTTGAGCCTCGGATATCAATACCTTAACTTGCTCTTTCAAGTCAACAATTAATTTTTCATTAGTAGCAAAGGCATCAATATCCATTTTGTAGCACCTATCACAACCATTGCTAGCAGAGGGGCAAGTCGAATCTTTTGAGGAAGAGGTGTCACTCTTAATTGCCTCAATTTGCACTTCAAGAGATTTATGTTCCTTTTCCAAGGAGCCATACTTCTCATGAAGTGTCACATTGTGCCTTTAAGAGTTTCACTCTCATTAGCCACATTATAGAGTGACTTTGTCAAGTCCTCATTCTTCTTCCTCTCAAGTTCTAGGAGCTTCTCAAGTTCAAGGTTTCTTTTCTTTTCAAGAATAAGCTAAGTCTTCTTGCCTTTCAAGAAGCTCCTCTTGCCTCTCATTTTCATCCTTTTGACTTTCAAGCAAGTTCATCATTTCATGTAGTTTAGGAAGAGAGACACTATCATCATCACTATCACTATCATGAGAAGAGCGCTTTGATTTAGATTTTACCTTGTGGCCCTTAGACATGATGCACTTGTGGATTGTATCATTGTCATCATCACTCAAACACCCAAAGAGAGAGTTGTTGGTGGGGAGAATACCAATGGTAAGAGTAGCTAGCCCTCCTTCATCCGAGTCGGATCCGGAGGATGATGATGATGATGATGATGATGATGATGATGATGAATCCGATTCCCACTCTTGTCCCACATAGGCTCTTCCCTTGTGATGTTTCTTGTGCTTCTTGTGTTTCTTATCTTTCTTGTCACGCCTTTCTTTTTCTTCTCTTTCCTTCTTCTTGGGACAATCCGCAATAAAATGTCCACTTTCACCACACTCATAGCAAGTTCTCTTTGATGTTCTTGGTTTGCCTTTGTCATAGCTCTTTTTCTTGTAACCATCCTTCTTGATGAATTTTGCAAACCTCTTCACTAGTAATGCCATCTCGTCATCACTATCTTCATCACTTGAGTCTACTTTCTTCTTTTTCTTCTTCTTGTCTTTCTTCTCCTTGGTGGCATTGAGTGCCACACCCTTGTTGGCTTCATTGCCCTCTAGCTCTAGTTGCTTGATCAATCTATTTACCTTCTCCGCTTCATCATTTTGTGCCTTTTGAGCTAGTAGTCTTCCAAGCACCTCATCGGTTGACAATCTTCTAAAATTGTCCTTATCTCTTATGTTTGAGCATATGTTTGCATCCCATGGTTGGAATGCTTTGAGCAATCACTTGTTCATCTCATAGTTGGTGATTCGAACTCCAAGGGCTCTTCTTGTTGACTATTGCTAAGAGCCTATCATGAACTTGTTGTGGCCCTTCATTTGGTCCCATGATGAAAAGGTTGAATTGGGTTTGGAGAGCATCATCTCTAGCTTCTCTTATCATGTCAATGCCTTCATATATTGTTTCAAGCTTTGTCCAAATCTCATGTGCACTCTTGATGCCGGCCACTCTAGCATATTCACTTGGACTCAATGCGGACACAATGGTGCTTGCCGCTTGTGCATTTCTTTGCATGTTGGTTTCATCCTTTAGAGTGGGATTGTATGGGTTTTCCAACTCATATCCTTCTTCAACAATCTTGACAATGGAGGATCCCATTGATCCCAAGTAGAAAAGCATCTTGCACTTCCAATGATCATAGTGATTTCCATCAAAGTGAGGAATCTTCCCGGAGCCATTTCCATAGAAATCATTCTTGAGACCACCATAGTTGAAACGAATGGCGGCCTTTATAATATTGGATGCATTGACATCTTCTTCACCTTATTTTCCACCACTTGTGTCTTGAGGACCACTATTGACGGTTGATGGTGGTGGCCCATGTTGGTTTGTTGGTCCTTGAGGATTTGTCACTTCTTGTGCACTTGCGGATGCATTATCTTGTTTCTTTGTTGCCTTTGGATCATTATCATTCCCTGCCATCTTTGATCTCCAAGCGGTGAGGCCTTGAAGGAGATACCGGCTCTGATACCAATTGAAAGTTGCCTAGAGGGGGGTGAATAGGCAAATGTAAAAATTTCTGCGATAATCACTAAGCAAACAAATTAGTCCAGTCGGAACTTCCGATCCTGGACCGGAAGTTCCGATACGGAACTTCTGGTATTGTATCGGAACTTCCGGTACAGAGAAAAATAGTGCGGAATCATAAACCCTAGGCACTTCTACTCACTTAGAAAGTAAACTATTTGCAACACTAATAGTCCTAGCAAGTATATATGAGAGATAAAGCAAGACTAGCAAGATATCAAGATCTACAACTAGAACAAATATGAAAGGAAATTGCAAGTGAGTAAAGCACACGGAGACAACGATTTGTTTACCGAAGTTCAAGTCCACAAAGGACTCTACATCTCCGTTGAGAGGTTCACAAAGAACCGGGTCTCTTTCAACCCTTTTTCTCACTTAAGTGATCACAAAGATCAAACTTAAGTTTTCCACTATATGCTCCACAAAGGCGAAGGGTGATACAAACTTCCCGGTCTCAACCAACAAGCTTGGGAGTTCCGAGCAACGCCTAATCGTCTAGGAGCCAAGCTCCAAGAGAAATGAACCCAAATCACAAAGCTTGATGAAGTTGAAAATGCTCTTGCTCTTGATGATTTTCTCACTCAAACCCTAGCTCAAATGTGAGTGTTTGGCTTTTGAGGGAGTGTGAGAGGAGTGAAGCTCAAGTATGTTTCTTTCAAAATGTGCAAGAGATTGTTAGAGAGGGAGTGGGGGTGGCTTATATAGCAAGAGCTCGAAAAGAACCGTTTGGTGCTCTGGCCGACCTTGGATATTTTGAGCATCTTTAACTTAACCAAAAATTGTCATTTGAGTCCCCCTTGATAGTACGGTGTACCTGCACTCAAGGAATTAAGATGAAAATTTGAGACGCCATCTTGAGTGTAAATCCACATTCGTTGACCTTGAGCATTATTCTTTTTGATTTTTCTTTCACTCCTTGCTTGTATCATCACCAAATATTGTCATATATTCATAAGCTCAATTTAAATCATTAGTCCTTTTTACTTGTATTGACGTCAATCACACAAAACAAAAATTAAGGGCCTAGATGCACTTTCAGGAAGGCCCAGGTTCTCCCGGCCATCCGCGCTGCCCAGCTCGTCGGCTACCTCGACGGGACCAAGACGGCGCCTGAAGAATTCATCACCTTCAAGTCCGGTGAAAAAGAAGAGCAAGCCCCTAATCCTGCCTATGCGACGTGGATCGCGCAGGACCAACAAATGCTCGGTTATCTCCTCGCCTCCCTATCGAAGGAGGTCCTCCAGGCCGTGGCGACGATGACGACGTCCGCCAAGGTCTGGGCACACATCGAGAGCGCCTATGCCTCTCAGTCGCGGGCGCACACCATCAACACGCGCCTTGCCCTCGCGACCACCCGGAAGGACAACCTCTCCGTCACTGAGTATGTGAACAAGATGCGCAGCCTCGCCGACGACATGTCTTCTGCAGGCAAGCGTCTTGACGATGAAGAATTGGTCGCCTACATCTTGGCCGGCCTCGACATGGAGTTCAACCCCGTCGTATCCGCTGTTGCTGCTAGGGTGGAACCCATCTCTGTGGGTGAGCTCGTCACTCAGCTCATTTCCTTTGAGTCGCACGTCGAAATCCTGCAGGGCACGCAATATCAGCCCTCTGTCAATGCCGCGTCTCGTGGCGGGCGCGGCAGACACATGCACGGTGGCGGCTCAAACATGCGCGGCCGGGGCGGTGGCTGCGGCCGAGGGCGCAATTAGGGAAACGCCAACAAAGGTCCCAGGTGCCAACTTTGCGGCTTCAACAATCACGTCGCCACCAAGTGCTACAAGCGCTTCGACATTTCCTTCACTGGTGAAGAGCCCAAGACGGCTGCTGCTGCGTCAAGCTCGCACGGCTACGACTCCCTTTGGTACGCCGATAGTGGGGCCACGGACCATATCACCGGCGAGCTCGACAAGCTGACCGTCCGCGACAAGTACAACGGCGGTGATCAAGTCCACACTACCAGTGGATCAGGTATGAGCATAAGTCATATTGGTCATTCTACTTTACACACCTCTGTTCATGATTTACATCTTAATAATATCTTGCATGTTCCTAAGGCCAACAAGAATCTAGCTTCTATTCATCGCCTAACATATGATAATGATGCTTTCTTTGAAATTCACCCTATTTCTTTCTTATAAAGGATCGCACAACGAGGAAAACTCTCCTTCGAGGCAAATGTAGGGGCGGCCTCTATCCCTTGACATCCGTTCCTGTTGAGCCGTCTAAACAAGTGTGTGGTGCGATCAAGCCTTCAACGTCGCGATGGCATAGTCGTCTAGGGCATCCTTCGTCGATCATTGTTTTGTGTTCTAGAAGGGAGTTGCATCAGCTGTTGTGTTCTAGAAGCAATATATCAACAGCCTGCTTGGCTGTTGTGTTCTAGAAGGGAGTTGCATCAGCAGCTACCCTGCTTGCTTAGTTACTTAGCTAGTAAGGTAACTTAGTCCAGTTAGTCTAGAAGTCAGATTTTGCTTTCTACTACTGCAGGCTAGCTGCATCAGTCGGTTCAGTTAAAAACCGACCTGTATCTCTGTATAAATAGGCCTCTAGGCCAATGCAATCAGATCAGCTATTCTAGCCTAAGATCAACAGCTCCACTGAAGTGAACCTGTGTGTGTGTGTGTAACCCATTTACCTCCAACATTGCATCGCTCAGTTTTGCACAAGAAATACAAAGGTAACTTGTCTAGAAATAATATTGATTTCGGTTCTTATAATCAATATTGTTAGAAAGTGGGATGCCTCTTCCTTTTCTATTTTCATCCTGACCCTACAGATGCTTTTGTGTTGACACTTATTATGTGCAACAGAAACTAACGAACTTTCAATACTTGATAGAAGACATTAAAGTTCTTCCTAACGTTGCGTTCTTGATGTTGTCGGTGAGCAACGGAGAACACACCTTTGGAGCTTGCGCATTTCATGTTCTCAGGCTGTGTGCTGGTATAAGAAGATTGTTGTTGTCCCTTTATACCAGTGGAGACTTGGAGGTAGAGCTGTTTTTTAGTTGTCGCTGTTCCTTCATACCAGTAGTCAACTCAATGCTTTTTGTTTATGCGCAATACCCAAGATTTATGTAATTTATAAAATAAGATCTCTGCTCTACCATTCTCTCTGAACATAACAATTCTATTCCTGCAATTAATTAGTAAATTTGCTATAAATGAACATCTGACGACAATATATCAAGGTGTTTATCATTACCATTTTACTTGTTTTCTTCTTCCTAATTTTGTTCAACGATGCCATTTAGATTTAACATGCTCCTCACTGCAGGCAGAATCAACATGCCCATCATGTTGCATTTGTGATCAACCAACTAACTAGAAAACAGAGGAACTGTCTCTGAATGATCCCCAAGAAGTAAAAATCGCTGGCTTCACAGGGGCTGAGCATGAAGTTGTTTTTCTGAAACTATTATTCAATTGGGCGGCAGTGCTGGAAAAGATAAGAGTTACTTTTGACTATTCAATCAGTAAGAGCAAGGCCAAAGAGTTGTGCCAAAAGTTATCAGGCTTCTCTAAGCCAGAAACGTGCGTGTAATTTTATGTGTATCAAAGCTGTGATAGGAAGTCAGTGCAGTTGCTCTCACTAGAAGATGAAGGCACTGGGGTGTGATTTTTAACTGTCCAATGTTTCTATTTTCGTTGCAGTGTAGGACAGTACTAAGCATTGCTTTTAGCTTGTAGTTTTCCTGTGTGTATGATGTACTATGCTGCAGCAACATGGTAGTGGTACGGTGTATTATTGGTTGGTTGGTGTGAAAGGTAACGATACTACCTATTAGTAATGGTATGTAATTATGCTTATACTAGCTTAAAATTTCTATGGTCTATTTGCTGGTTCAAGAGTGATGTTGCGTTCTATTCGCAAGATTAAGTCTACCATGCGCTGCAAATTAAGAAATCTGGTGAGACATGTTAGTATAGGATGATGATGATCCAATCTCTTATTGTTGGATGCTCCTTTGGACTCCCCTTGAACTGTGCTTCCTGTCTCAGTTCTGTTACCGTTGAATTGCCATGGAAATGGTTTTTAAATAGTGGCCTGCTAGGGGAAAATCCAGCAAGTATGTTGGCTGAGCGTATAGTTCCAGTTTTGTCCAATTATGTTTTCAAAATCGGATTTGCTAAAGACCACTCGAGTGTTCTGAACGCACGCAACACTCGATTTTTGTGGCCGTCGATCTTTGTCCCACGATCCCTCTGGCTCGTTCGATTCCGTCTGCGTCTGTCTTGTTGGCCCCACCTGTCATAGTACCACATCTTTTCAGCTTCCAAGTTTTGTAACCGCGCGTCTTTCATTTCCGCCTCTTTCTTCTACCTCGCGACGCAGAGGGCGAAGCCCTGGCGATTCCTAGGGTTCGTCGTTTCTGGTACGTTTCCTTCGATTGGTTCCATGGATTCGAATCTGCTACTCACGCTGATCCTGTTTGTGGTCAAGTTTTTCGTATTTGGGTTGCAGTTGTGTCATATTTTGGATAGATTTGGCTGCCTTCTAGGTTCTGTAGTTGTCTGTTCGTTTTCCCCTCCTTCCTCTCGATTACGACCTTTATACCCTGTCGTATATTTCGTGTTTTTGACCCGAATTTCGGATAGATTGGCGTCTGGTTGTGCTTTCATTATCTGTTCATTTCCCCATCTGTTTGCTCAATTACGACCTAGATGCTCAGTCCATGTTTGTTTGTAGTTGCTTGTAGATCCGGTATGTGTAACACTACTATGTTTTCTATGGTTGAATCATGGTTTGATTCGTTTCACTACAGATTTTTTGCCTAGTTTTGATGTTTAGTTCATGCAGTATGTGTAACGACACAGCCATGGTTGGATTTGATTTCCTAGATTTCATGCTCTAGTTGATGTAAATGCTTGATGTTAGTTGTGATAAGAACCAGGCACCAGATGTTAGTCAGTTGGTTCATGAACTGTTTTGCCTAGATTCGATGCTCTGTTCATACATGCTTCTTGTCAGTTTCGATAAGAACCAGTCTTTAGTTTGTATCGAATAAAGTAGATTAAAAAATTTATGTAGTTTAAAAAAATGTACTGTCTCAATAAAATGTATTGTGCTCACATATGTAGTGTTGTTCTAATGTCAAAACATAACCTATAGTTCTGATATAGGCTCATTTTTGTCCTTCATGCTAGTTTATGTTGTTGCTTTCATGTAGTAATTCTTATAATATAACTATTTGTAACCTTGCTTCTCTACAACATTTTCAGGTAACGTGTTGTTTGTGAACTTCAGTTCTAATCTGTGTCATGTTCTTTTCCTTTTAAAGGTATGTTGGTTCCTTTGTTCTTTAATTATAAAATGTCTGTAAAATTATCAATTTATTTTTCCCCATCATTTTGATTGTTTAGATGCTTCGTAAAAGGCCATCTCCTGTGGTTGAGATTAGTAGTAGTGATGGTAGTGATGATTCTGACTTTGAGAGACCTGAGAAGTATCGCATTCACCATAGAAAGAAATATGGCCGCCATCAGTTTTCTGGACATTCTAGTGAAAGTGATGTAAGTTTTGGTTGTTTTTCCTAAGCCTATAAATTCTTTTAATTATTTATGTCTCTCTTATTTAAATTTTGTTTATATGTAGGAGCTGATATCTAGTGATGATGATTCTTTGGATCCAGTTCTTTACCACCAGTACCTGAAAGAGGTGTCTTATATCTCTTATTTTAATTTTTTTCTTAAAGCTTTGTTTTGTTATATGTTTACATTCTGTACAAGATATTTTTTTCTGTTAACATGTTTGACTGATGCACAGCTTGTATGTTGATCTATTTTCAGCGCAAGAAGTTGAAGAATATGGAGCGTGAATTGTCGAGGTCTTTGCGTCATAAGGTATATTCATATTATCTGTTTCCTCTTATATTTTGGTTTATTCAAGTTGTTTCCTCTCCTTTGTGGCCCTAAGCATGCTGTTGCATTCAACATAACAGTCTTGTTGCAGTATTTATGTATTGTAGTTTCAGTTTTAGTATTATGAATATACAGTTTAATATACATGTACATTGTTTGTTTTATACATGTAACTTTAACAGAGATATCATGTAAATGATTCCTATTTTTTGAGTATTTGTACCTGGACGATGTTGCTTTGATGTGAATCAGTGCTAGTATAGTGTAGTTTTTTTTTATCCATTCTCTTACTGCTTTGTATAATTTTGTATATTTTTTCTAGGCTAAAAGACCAAAAGCTTCTAAGAGAAATAGAGACGCATTCACTAGATTTTCTGTTACTACTATGTCAACTTTGATTACCAACATGAGTTCAAGTTACAAGAAAGTTATACAAGATTTTGGATTCGGTTCTCTGTTGAAATTTGACAAGTGCTATGTCCCCAAGAAGTTTGTAAAGTGGTTGGCTACTCTAGTTGATTCCAAATCCGGTGATATCATTTTTGATGGCAAGGTTATACCTCTGAATAAGGAATCTTTGCATTTTGTACTTGATCTTCCGATTGGTGGAAAGCCATTCCCTTCAGATACATCTGTTGGCAAGGCAATAATTCTTTCCAAATTTGAGAAGCACGCAATTCCCCCAGTTACCTTTTTTGAAGAGAAGCTTCTCAGTGATGATTCAATGCCTGAAGAAGATGTTCTTATATGCTTCCTCATGGTGGTTATGCAAAGTTCCTGTGCTGCAATTCATCCCTTGTCCCCAGCTACAAGTACTTTGGCATTTTTGAAAATGCTTCCAAGGCTAAGGAGTTGTTGGTATTTCTTACACCACGAATAAATCCGCAAGCGCACGGAATACCGTTGTAGCACTTCACCCGGGAGTATTCCAAGGTATCGTATTTGTTTTCCCCAAGGAACGGTGATAATCTGCAGCAAGGTTAGTTTTACCCAAGGACACACAAGAATGGCAGTAGTATAGGATTGAGAGGATGAATAAAGATCTAGCTGTCCCGCAGGACGATCGCACTCTAGTTCTACTCGTTTACTTCGGGCACTGGTATAGACCTGGTCTGCCAAGTCACGCTAGCCTGTAGCTCTACGACGAACCCGAACGTGGAGGATTACAAGGGACGGACAGGGCTGTCACCACCTGCCGCCTACCTCTACAAATCGTGGGGCACGCTGCAAATAAAGGTAACCTCTAGCCTAGGCACCACGCCTATGCCGTCGATTACTACTCTAACCCCGGTCCTGGTACCAATCTGGAAGGCTAGAGCACCCCTCGCGGAGCGATGATCCCGTAAACAAGTATAACAAGAATAACGACTAGTATGTAAAGCTCGCTAGATCAAGATCACCACGAATACTAATCTTACGAATAAGAACAAGGTTCGTACTATGAACGAACGACGAACGAACGACGAACGAACGAAGAACGAACGATGAACTATTAATAAGATAAATATCCGCCAAGGGTACAAGATAAGGAAATAACTAAAAGGAAAGCTATCCCTCTCTTGATCCTTGCCCTCTCCTCTATTCTACTACTGTACAAGAGGCCCTTGGCCTGGATGGGAGTAGAATGACTTGTGTCTTGTGATGTGCTTTGGAGGAGGGGGGTACCCCTTTATTTATAGCCCAAGAAGGTCGGCAACTTGAGGCGGTTCCTTAGGTCGGTGGCATTGATTGCAGGTGGAACCGACCTCTGGAAGGCGGTGGCGAACCGCCATAGGAAGATGGGCCAGTGGGGCCACAACAGGGGGTCGGCCGACCTAGGATTTGGGGTCGGCCGACCTGTGGCTGGCCCCTCTGGTCCTGGGCCTTCTCAGGTGGGCTTCCCTGGCTTCCTTCTCCTCTGATCCACCTGCTGTGGGTGGACTTGAAGTCTTTTTATTGGGAGTTGGGCTTTATTTGGATAATTCTTTATGACGGGGAAAATTGGTGTTTCTAGGATGGGCCTTTTATGCTTCCTTTTCCCCGTTTTCCTATGAATTGCAGCTGCACTCACAGATTCACCAAGACTTGTGGAAATCATTAGTTTAAAGACCTAAGTCTACTTTTGGTGATTGTTTCATTATAAAAAGCGCAGCTAGTTGACGGGTAAATATTGGGTCTAAGAGCCGTCAACAACTCCCCCACACTTAGCTCTTTGCTCGTCCTCGAGTAAAGTTGCGAGCTTAAGGCGGGAGATACTCATCCTCATAAATGAGAGCCTGCACACAAGTTATTGCAAGCCACACTTCATACCTGTGAACTTTGAGGTGTCTAACATGCATTCCTTGGATGATTGATAAGTGGAACGGTCATGTCTCAAATCACCTCGCCTTCCCTATCAAGTACCTTGGGATTTTTGCATAATTTTCAGAAATAAAAACATAGTTTCATGCTCCTCAAATGACTCTCTCAAGTCGCTCATGGTGTTTATGTATTTTCCTCTCAAGGGCCATGATTTAGCCTCTTCCCTCCTTGTGTTTGATCAGGCTTTTTGTGGAGCTCAAGGTAGGGTAAAGTGGAGCATACTAGTGTCTCTTATTTTGCTAAGTCAAAGACTGGATCCAATGGAGAAAACAAGTCATACAATCTGATCAAGATGTGCATGTGTGGTGGTGGTATGAAGTGGAAAATTTATTTGTACTCCTTTTTATGGTGTTACCTTCTCTCTCTTTTTGAACTTTTGAGGAGGACATGGCTATCATACTTTTTCTTTCTTTTTCTTTATTTTTCACATCATCATTTTTTCATCATGCTCTACTTTTGTATGAGCAGGGATTATTCCTTTTCTTTTTGCATAGCCATGTCTCCAATGATATTTTTGAGAGAGAAAGGTAACAGAGATTTTTGGAGTATTTATTTGGTGGATGGATGATGGAATGTTGCTCAACTTCCAGTGTATAAGTGTAGCATGTGAGGTGGAGTGTACGTGATCTTGATCAAAAGAGTATGACAAGCTTCTCACTAGGGTCCAAGAATTTGACAAAGCTCAAATCAACAACTAGCAGCTTATAGGCTATCAAAGTATTCATGTAAAGTTCTTGGCCTTGGTAGGAAAATATAAATCAAGTGAGGAGCATCATACTATGGAATTTTTGATTTTCATAAAGATAAATTCCCAAGGACTTGAAGGTTAAGCAAAGATCATTTTGACAAACCATATCTCACATGCCAATTATCTAGGAAAAACATGGGTTCCTAATGATAAGGTGTTCACAAGCATTCAGTGATGAAGCGAGAAATAACAAGTGTGCAAGTCCATGAATGTGAGAGGTAGAGTTGTGGGCAAAAGATAAATCAATTATGATTGTCCCAAAAGATTAGTGCGTCAAGTTTTATTTAATTTTCAGATTATAAGAATGAACTTGACGGTGTAGCAGGCAAAAAGTGGAAGTGTGGTGCAAACTCAGGAGGCAGGAGGAGGCTGGAGCCTGGTGGGGACCACCAGGGGTCGCCTGACCCTCCTGGTGGGGTCGGCCGACCTGGCCTGGACCCCACTGGTTCTGTGTTTTCTCGTGGCGAACGTCCCTGAGTTGCCTCGTATGATTCTGGATGATTCGGTCGTGATTGTTCCAGATATGGCGATGTTTTCCCCCCACACTTGCCTTTTTGCCTGTTTCCTTCAAAAGCGACAAAGATATGGAAACACAAATATTGCTCTACCGGTATGCAAGCCCGGGGAGCACTATCATTGATTGAATTTAAAACTGAACTCACAGGCGCATTACAAATTTGAAGGGAAATTGGAATGGAAATAAACTAAGCAAAATGCGCCTAGAAGTAGATTTTTATTTTGGGAAGACTATCCCCTTCCCAGCCATGATCTCGTCGATTTGCTCCAGCTCTTTGTCGATGTTGTCCTCTTCCTTCCTTATCCGAGCCAAATCCCTTTCTAGTGTATTAGCTTTCTCAAGGAGTTTCTCCAGTTCCTTTGTGAGTTCCTCGTTGGTGAGACCAGCGAAAGGGTTCTCCTTACTGTAGAAGAGGTGTGGTGCAGCCTTGATCTTGGTCATGGTAACAGGTTTTGGTTCGAGGAGTGGAGCTTGGAAGAGATAGATGGAGAGGGGGTGCAATGGGTTGTATTTATAGTGGTTCTCCCTCTCCCGGTGAAGAAACGAAGGATTTATTTCCAAAGCATAGCTGGACGAAACAAGGAAAGGTTGGGTGGCAAAAGGAGCAAAAAATGGAAAGCAGAGGCTGCCAGAGGGGGTCGGCCGACCCAGATAGCCAGGTCGGCCGACCTGCCTTGGCAGGCTCTGGCCTTTATTTTTTTCGTGGAGCTTTGCTGGGAAAGGTATCTTCGAGATATACAGGGTATAGGAGGATATTTCAATGCAGAGGTCAAGAAAAGATATTTAAATCAATTAAGTGCATGACATCGAAATCTTTATTTGCTTCGGGTTCAAGATAAATTTTAAGGCGCTGACCATTTACCTTGAATACATTACCTCCGTCGTCCTGGAGTGTGATTGCCCCATGAGTCGACGTGTCGATGATGGTGTATGGTCCGTTCCATTTACTTCTCAATTTTCCATGCCCGAAGAGCTTTACCCTTGAATTGAAGAGCAACACCTTGTCTCCAACTTTGAATTCTTTTATCTTTATTCGCCGGTCATGCCAGCGCTTTGTACGCTCCTTGTAGATGGCTGAGTTGTGATATGCTTTGTCTCTCCATTCTTCCAACTCAGCTATCTCCATTTTTCTTCTCCACCCAGCTCCTTTCATATCCATGTTCCAAGTTCTCATGGCCCAATATGCTTTATGTTCCAACTCGACTGGCAAATGACATGTTTTTCCATAGACGAGTTGGTATGGTGACATGCCTATGGGTGTCTTGTAGGCTGTTCTATATGCCCATAGTGCATCGGGTAGCTTGTTCTTCCATCCCTTCCCCATTTTCAAGACTGTTTTCTGCAAGATCCGCTTGATTTGTTTGTTGGATGTTTCGGCCTGCCCATTTGTTTGAGGATGGTATGGAGTGGCAATGTTGTGCTTTGCTCCAAGCTCTCTTAGAAAGCTACGGAAGGTCTTATCAATGAAGTGAGACCCTCCGTCGCTTATCACCATTCTCGGAGTTCCAAACCTTGGAAAGATAGTCTCGTGGAACATCCGGCGAGCGTGTTTGGAGTCGGCAGCTCGGCATGGCATAGCTTCTACCCATTTGGATACGTAATCCACCGCCACCAATATGTACTCACAATCTTGGGACTTCACGAATGGTCCCATGAAGTCAATGCCCCATACATCGAAGAGTTCGACTTGAAGGTTGTATGTGAGGGGCATTGCATCTCGTGCTGTGATGCCTCCAAATCTCTGGCATTGTGGGCATCTTCTAATAAATTCTTTTGTATCTTCATACATGGTTGGCCAGAAGAATCCACTTTGCCAGATCTTTGCTTGGGTACGGAAGGCACCATAGTGTCCACCGTATGGGGCTGCATGGCATTTTTCAATGATTTGTGTGCTCTCAGGAGTGGGCACACATCGCCTAAGCAGTCCATCGGCGCAGACACGATAGAGGTATGGTTCATTCCATAAGTGACGGCGACTTTCATAAATCAATCTTCTTTTATCCGCCCCTGGTGGTACGTATCCTGTGGCAATGAAGTTCACGATGTCGGCGTACCAAGGGTGCGAATCCGTCACTTTTAGCAGCATGTCGTCGCGTAGGAAGTCATTTATGGGTAACTCCTGCAAGTTAGTGAACTGCATACGCGACAAATGATCTGCTACAGAATTTTCTACTCCTTTCTTATCTTTAATTTCAAGATCAAACTCTTGGAGAAGAAGGATCCATCTTATGAGACGAGGTTTAGCATCTTTCTTAGCAAGCAGATATCTCAAAGCAGCATGATCAGTGTAAACGATAACTTTTGCTCCAGCTAAGTAAGATCTAAACTTGTCAAAAGCAAAAACAACGGCAAGGAGCTCTTTTTCAGTGGTAGTATAATTCAACTGAGCTCCAGTCAAAGTTTTGCTAGCATAAGAAATTGCATGATGCTTTTTGTCTTTCATTTGACCAAGAACTGCCCCCACAGCATAATCACTAGCATCACATATTATTTCAAAAGGAAGCGTCCAATCAGAGGGTTGAATGATTGGAGCAGAGATGAGTGCATTCTTAAGAGTAGCAAAGGCATGCATGCAGTCATCATTGAAATCAAAGGGTGCATCCTTAGCAAGCAAGTTCGTAAGGGGTCGTGCAATTTGAGAGAAATCTTTTATAAAGCGACGATAAAAACCAGCATGACCCAGAAAACTACGAACACCCTTGATATTCACAGGAGGCGGAAGCTTTTCTATAACTTCTATTTTTGCTTTGTCCACCTCTATGCCTCTCTCGGACACAAGGTGTCCAAGAACTATGCCCTCTCGGACCATGAAGTGGCACTTTTCCCAATTAAGTACCAGGTCCTTCTCACGGCATCTCTGTAAGACCTTGTCTAGATTTTCTAAGCAATGATCGAAGGTTTTTCCATAAACAGAGAAATCATCCATAAAAACTTCCATAATTTCTTCGATCATATCAGAGAAAATAGACATCATGCAACGTTGGAACGAGGCAGGTGCATTGCACAAACCAAAAGACATGCGACGATAAGCATAAGTTCCATACGGGCATGTGAAAGTGGTCTTACTTTGATCGTCGGGGTGGATGGGAATTTGATGATATCCCGAATACCCATCAAGGAAACAGAAGAAAGAATGATTTGCCAACCGTTCCAACATCTCATCGATGAAGGGCAGCGGAAAATGATCTTTCTTTGTAGCCTTGTTAAGTTTTCGGTAATCAATGCACATTCGCCACCCCGTGACGGTTCGTTGAGGAATGAGTTCATTTTTATCATTATGAACAACCGTCATACCTCCTTTCTTGGGTACCACTTGTACGGGGCTCACCCAATCACTGTGAGGAACAGGATAGATGATCCCAGCGTGTAATAGCTTCAAGACCTCTTTCTTCACAACTTCTCTCATCGCATTATTCAGCCTCCTTTGAGGTTCCCTTGAAGGTGTACTTTCAGGATTCGTGGGAATGCGATGGGTGCAGAGAGCAGGGCTGATCCCTTTTAGGTCTTCAAGTGAGTAGCCAAGAACGGAGCGATGTTTCTCAAGCACGGCTATGAGTTTGGTGGTTTCTTCTTCCGAAAGCTTGTCACTTATGATGACGGGAGCTTGCGGATCTCCGTGCAAGAGAGCATAGCGCAAACCGGGAGGTAGCGCTTTGAGATCAATGGGAGGTCGTGGCGGTGGTGTGGTTTGTGGTAGCTCAAAGGTATCCTCCGAGTCGGCTTCTTCTAAGATAAAGTCTTGTGCATCTTCTTCCAAGGCCAACTCGGGGTCCATGTGAGGAAAAATAGCCATGACCTCCTCCACTTGATATTCCTCAAGTGGTTCATCGGAAAGAGTGTTTCGTGATGTGGTGATTGGTATGGAGAATGACTCTTTTCCGAGGGTGAAATTGAGGTTTCCAAATGATGGGGCATCAATGAGGAATTTTTCTATAGGATGCCTGATCATTATGTCGAAGTTTGGGACTTCGAAGACGTAGAAATCCAGGATAACCTCAAGGTCTTCATGATAGAGAGTTACATCTCTGACAATCCCCAAACTCTCAAGAATATGGCCTGATGGGTGCTTGAGGAGTTTGTTTGTTGATGTCCATGGTCGGTTGCCAAAGATTGACAACGCATATGTGTCGGAGAGGATATTGGCACCAACAAGAGGGTAGTAGAGTGCATTCACCTTGGTTCCTTTGATGGAGCAGCATATGTTGGTTGAGGGAGGGCAGAGCCGAATGATATCCATGGATAGCTCATTCTCCCTCAACCATTCATCGCTCATGATTGAAGTAAGCTCCCGAACAGTCTCCACAAGATATTCTTTTTCAATTGGTTCGGGAGGTGGCAAAGGAACAGGCAGTTTCTTTTGAAACAAATAGTTTGAGGTGTTTCCAAAATCTTCAAAAATTTCTTCCTCAAACTCAAATGGGAACTCTAGAGGTTCGTCATCCTCTGTCATTGTTCGGGAATCAGATGAGGACTCGGATGTTGGGTCTACCAAGGTAGACACCTTTTGTTGTGTTTCATCAATGAGTTCCTCATCTTTTGACTCCGGCTCCTCGGGTATTTCAGCGGAAAAAGGTGTATTTTCAACAATTCTTTCTAGCAAATCTTTTGCTTCCGCTATGGTCTTATGAGAAAAAGAACCACCGGCAGCCGTGTCAAGATAAAGTGCGGTGTCCTTGCTCAACCCTGAATAAAAATGTTGCAAAAGAACGGGTTCTGGGAGCAATAACTCTGGACCGGAATCTGTTAATGAACAGAACCGTATCCATGCCGTACTAAGGGTTTCTTCCTCCTCTTGGCGAAAGTTAATTATTTCCGCGCGTAGAGCAGTGATACGAGATACGGGAAAAAATGCTAGACAAAATTTGTCTCGCAATTCTTTCCAATCACCGTTCACTCTCTTAGCGGTGTAAGTGTACCATTGCTTCGCCTTCCCATTGAGAGAGAACGAAAACAATTTCCACTTTAAAGTTTCATGTGTCATGCTATTGATCAATCGGCATGCACACAATTGCTCAAACTCTCGCAAGTGTTCAAAAGGATTTTCATTTTTAAAACCAGAGAAAGAAAGTCCTTTGATCAAAGAAATAAAACTGGGGCCGAGCTCATAGCTTGTTGAAACAACAAGTTGAGATGAACATGGTGGCTCTAAGAGCTCGCCCCGTGGAGTGGAAAAAGATTGGATTGTAGGTGACGACTCCATGTGTGTATATTTTTTTTTCTTTTCTAATTTAATTGAACGGGAAATGTAAAGATAAGTTACGAGGGCAAACCTGGTCCGCTACAGAATTAGCAACCGTTCCCCGGCAACGGCGCCAGAAATGCTTGTTGGTATTTCTTACACCACGAATAAATCCGCAAGCGCACGGAATACCGTTGTAGCACTTCACCCGGGAGTATTCCAAGGTATCGTATTTGTTTTCCCCAAGGAACGGTGATAATCTGTAGCAAGGTTAGTTTTACCCAAGGACACACAAGAATGGCAGTAGTATAGGATTGAGAGGATGAATAAAGATCTAGCTGTCCCGCAGGACGATCGCACTCTAGTTCTACTCGTTTACTTCGGGCACTGGTATAGACCTGGTCTGCCAAGTCACGCCAGCCTGTAGCTCTACGACGAACCCGAACGTGGAGGATTACAAGGGACGGACAGGGCTGTCACCACCTGCCGCCTACCTCTACAAACCGTGGGGCACGCTGCAAACAAAGGTAACCTCTAGCCTAGGCACCACGCCTATGCCGTCGATTACTACTCTAACCCCGGTCCTAGTACCAATCTGGAAGGCTAGAGCACCCCTCGCGGAGCGATGATCCCGTAAACAAGTATAACAAGAATAACGACTAGTATGTAAAGCTCGCTAGATCAAGATCACCACAAATACTAATCTTACGAATAAGAACAAGGTTCGTACTATGAACGAACGACGAACGAACGACGAACGAACGAAGAACGAACGATGAACTATTAATAAGATAAATATCCGCCAAGGGTACAAGATAAGGAAATAACTAAAAGGAAAGCTATCCCTCCCTTGATCCTTGCCCTCTCCTCTATTCTACTACCGTACAAGAGGCCCTTGGCCTGGATGGGAGTGGAATGACTTGTGTCTTGTGATGTGCTTTGGAGGAGGGGGGTACCCCTTTATTTATAGCCCAAAAAGGTCGGTAACTTGAGGCGGTTCCTTAGGTCGGTGGCATTGATTGCAGGTGGAACCGACCTCTGGAAGGCGGTGGCGAACCGCCATAGGAAGATGGGCCAGTGGGGCCACAACAGGGGGTCGGCCGACCTAGGATTTGGGGTCGGCCGACCTGTGGCTGGCCCCTCTGGTCCTGAGCCTTCTCAGGTGGGCTTCCCTGGCTTCCTTCTCCTCTGATCCACCTGCTGTGGGTGGACTTGAAGTCTTTTTATTGGGAGTTGGGCTTTATTGGGATAATTCTTTATGACGGGGAAAATTGGTGTTTCCAGGATAGGCCTTTTATGCTTCCTTTTCCCCGTTTTCCTATGAATTGCAGCTGCACTCACAGATTCACCAAGACTTGTGGAAATCATTAGTTTAAAGACCTAAGTCTACTTTTGGTGATTGTTTCATTATAAAAAGCGCAGCTAGTTGACGGGTGAATATTAGGTCTAAGAGCCGTCAACAGGAGTTTGACTGGAGTGGATATGTCTTGGATTGGTCATTGGATGCTCTGAGGACTTATAATCAAGAATGTGCAGAAACTGGCACAGATCATCACACTTTAGGTGGTTGTTGGTACTTTCTAGCTGTAAGTCTTTTTTTCATTGTCTAAATGATTTTCTAATATTTATGTTTTCAGTTATACCTTATCCATATACAATATAATTATATATATATATATATATTTATTGTATTTTTAGGTTGTGTACTTGGACCATGTTGACTTCGGAAGTCGGCAACCATCTGATATTATTCCACGCATATCTGTTTGGAAACGGAACATGATTAAGAACTATTCTGATCAATATTTGTCCAGCACTGGCTGTTATGGTTTTAGACCTCTCTTACATCATTCTGAAACTTGCTATGCTAAGGTCAGTACATGCTTCTTGTTCTCTGTAGTTATTTTTCAATTACTTGATTTGTTTCATGAATAGGAATAATTTTTAATTTTTATTTCCAGAGTACTCCGTTATTTCATAGACCTTCATCATCTCTAGTTGATTGTGCTGAGTATTTGGAGAAATTAGATATTGCTTCTGGATGCAGCCTGCCGCAAAGCTTAAAAGTCTCCATCTGTGAATTAATTGAGAGGCATTCAATTAATAGCTCAATTTCTGTGAACATGAATTTAGCTTCTCTCTCATCTTTGCCTGGCGATATGAAGCTTATGTTTACAAAGCTGATGGAACATTGTTGTAAAGTAGATCAAAGGATTTGGTTTTGACTTTGTTGAAATTAGTCAGTGATGCTGTATGCGACGATGATGAAATATCTGACGATGGTCATATTGAAATACAACATTCTGATATTGACAAAGGCAATATTGCTTCTGGATCTAGAAATTTTGATAAAGGTAAATTGTGTTCTAGTCTTTTTTAAATCAAAGTTTAATTACTGTTACTTGTTTCTTTATATAATTTTTGTTCATTTTTTAGATATCAATGAATCAGGTGATGCAAAAGGACTGCAGTCTTCTTCCAGTAAAAGAAGCTTTCCTAATGATCCTATGGTTGTTATTTGCCTATGCTTTTCACTTATTTATTAGTTTTAAATCTATGTAAGTAAATTTTTTTTTTTTTTGCTTCACCAGAGATCATCTAGCCAAATGCCTGATGTAAATGTGCAGCGAGAGTTGCCTCTTCCTAATTTGAAATCTGATTTGGATAATCAGAGTGCTCCTCAAGTATGTTTTCTCGCATTACTTCAACTCTTTCCTAAATTTGTCTATCTTATGCTTACCATCCTGAAATAATGCTTTTCTAGGATGGATCTGTTAATGTTGTGGAGATTATGCGAAAGTTGACTAACAATGGTAAGTTTATTGATATGTTCTCTTTCCTTTTCGCAGTGGAGCATAATTTAGATTTCAATTGACACTTTGTATTTGTTTTCATAGTAACGGTTCATGAGAAAACTGCTACTCCATACAAGTCCGTTGTTCCTACAAATGAATACCATAAATCATGTAAGCTTTGTTTAGATCTTTATTTATGTTTCTGTTTTGTATTGAAGTTGAGTTCCTTATGTCTTCATTTTGTTTTATTTTTCCAGTTGTTGAAAATGTTATTATCAAGAGGAAGCTTGCCCTGACCATTGGTGGCAATTTAAGTTGTGTTTCAGCTACTGTTCCTGTTAAGAAGCCTTTAGTTGACCTTACCAATACCTATCAAAATATGCATGATGTTGATCCTGGTTCATCATCTAAGCATCGAGTTTTGCGTCAGTTCTATTCCCAAATGGTAATAATTTTAGAGTATATGCCTTTGATATTGTGTTGTTGTCTAATTTGTACTTTTCAGTTTTTTTTTGTCTTACTACCTTCTTTTTTCTCAGGCCACTCAAGATTCAGATGACCAGACACCTCCTTTGACCCAGCGTGTATGTTTCTTTGTTTTCAAAAATCCTGTTCTTTTTTGACTTTTCTTTATGTTTTTTTTTACCTTTTGTTTTACAGACTCCTTTCTCTATGCATTCTATTGATGACTCTCAAGAGAAATCTCGTGATGTTACACATTCATTGTCTAATTCTATGAGAGCCTTTTCAAATAGAATCAGTGGTGGTAAAAAGCAATCCTCTCAGCTTTTGAAAGATAAGGTATCTTTTTTTTCAAAATTGTTTTTACTTAGTTGTGACAACTATGTGTTAATTGACTTGCATATGCTATTTTCACATGTATTTTTGTAACTGTTTGTTACTAATTTTCAGGTTTCTCCAGAAGTTGTTATTACTGGAGAGCGTACTTTGTCTGATTCTGTCCGTGCAATGTCCAAGAAATCTGATGCACATTATGATGCCAAGTATAATCAACCATCTGTTGACAACAGAATTTCCTTATCATGCCAAATTCTGGTGTCCACAAAGAACTGATGTGGTGGATGACAAGGGAGAAGCTGATTTGCCTCCTGGTAAGCAACTCTGATCAGACTCAGGGGCCATCGGCACTCAAGATCGTTCAAGGGATAATTTCGGAATATAATATCTTATACTCCGAAACTGGGGGGCATGTGTTAACACCGGAATTTGACCTGTGAATGAGTTTATTTGGCAAGAAAGGCGATTGACGCAGGTTTGGGAATTGAAAGAAAGATGAGGAAAGGATGTGCGCTTCATTGGAAAGGAAATATTCATTATCTAACGTGATTAGCATCATTGCCGGATTATTTTAATATTTCCATCGATGATGAAGACTCCAGTGGACACACGAAGAGATTGACGTGGGCATATGGAAGCTACTCAGCGTACGTCTGGCCGAATAAAGAATAATTTATCCTATTTAGGAAGTAACAAACCAACTTGTATAGATTAGCATAATATCTTTGTACGTAGTTGGTTTTGCCTGGAGTCTTTTCTTGTACGCGAAGTCCACGCCACCCTATAAATATAAAGGGCCGTGGCACATTGTAACTATCTCTAAATCATCAAACAACTTCGGCGCATCGCCACCCTGTTCCCTCGATGGGTTCTTGTCTCGAGCGGGCTGCATCGGCTCCGATCTCCGCGTGAGATAAGGATTCATCACCCCCGGTAATTATGCCGACTTCTAGTAACCTTCTCGTCTGATGCTTTGATCGAATTATCTCACTGCATTGGGTTGATCGAATCTGCTAATGTTTGGTCGGCATAATTGCTAGTTATCCGGTATATTAGATCTATCTAGAACTGTTAAAAGAATCGGCATTGTTATTGCTGTCTCGGTTAAGTCCGATCCTACGCAGTGTCTGTTCGACGAACATAGTATAGATAGATTGAGTATATTCGAGTCACCATTGGATTATTTATTGGTTAAGTCTTCCACCTAATTATTTCTGATAGAACCTTATTGCTGTCTCGGTTGGGTCCGATCCTACGGGTTTTATCAGAGTAGTTCTGTGACGTGGCTTAACCGATAGATAGTTCTTTGGTTCTACCAGAGTATTTAGCTGGTTGTTTATCTTGTGTTTCGGTTGTATCGGCCCAGAATTCTATTTCTATTAACTGTGGCCGATGCGACATCATCATGTATTTTTCGTTGTATCGGCTCGGCATTGTATTTCTGTTAACCGGCCGATGCGACGTCACCTCATTATCTTGTCAGTTGCGGGATCAAACTGACTGGCACGCCCTCGAAGAAATCAAAGAGCTATGGTCCTGCACTGGAGTTAAGCAGATCTCCCAGGCCGTCAGTGTGTGATTTTCGGATCAACACACTTTTTGGCACGCCCGGTGGGACGCGTTCATTGAAGTCATGTCGCAAGACGGGACACCAATCGACAGGACCAAGATTGGGTCGCATAATGTCCTTCAAGTGACAGAAGAACAGCTGAGTGATGAACAGAAACAGCTGCTCATGAAGAACATGGAGGACTACAAAGAGCTGTGCCTGCAATCATTCAAGAAGACAAGAGCAGGCGTGGTTCAGTCCAATCCTTTTCCCATGCCGGTTGTCGTGGACACTTCCAAGAAACCGGCGGGGTCATCAGATGAGAAGGCAGCAGCTGAAGAGATTCAGAAGGTGGTCAATATTGCTGTTGAGAAAGCATTAGCAGAAAAGTCTACCCCCTTGGTGAACTCTATCAAGACTATGTTTGAAGATGCGCTCAAAGCTGCTAAAGAAGTCAGACCGACAGAAGAAGTACCAGAGCAACCACCACCGACGTCGGCTGCTGGGTCGTCTCAGGTCCCATCTGGAAATCTGAGTGATATGATTTATACTGCCATGCATCAAGCATTGATCAATCAGTCTCCAGTATTGGTCAATACATTGAAGGACCTCATCATCAAGACAGCTGATGGTACGATATACAATGAGGTAGGAGGTGGGCCGGTGTACTCTACTCCTCAGAGGAGTTATCGGCTGCCTCTTGGTACCCCTACAAGAGATGTGGGAGGTCGTACTTTTCAGATTTCAGAACAGTATGTGCCAACTGGGTCTGGAGGTAATCAAGCATGGCCGGATCAGCAAGGACCATCGTCAGCAGCGAGGAGCTCGGGGGCAGATGATTGGGCTGTCAAGATTGCTGACATAATGAGAGACCAATTTGGCTTGAAGGCGAAGGATCAGACTTCTGTGTACCGCCGCCCATATCCAGAGTGGTATGACAGGACTCCTTTCCCTCCACGGTACAAGGTGCCAGATTTCTCCAAGTTTTCTGGACAGGATAACACATCGACCATGGAACACATCGGCCGTTTCCTCGCGCAGTGTGGTGAGGCTTCGGCTGATGACATATGGAAGATCAGATTGTTCCCTTTGTCGCTGTCAGGCCCAGCTTTTACATGGTTCGCATCATTGCCGGCCGATTCCATTAAAGAGTGGCGTGATCTGGAGCAGAAGTTCCACAAGTACTTTTATGGCGGCACTACTGAGATGAAGCTCACAGATCTGACTGCTGTTCGTCAGAGGTCCGGAGAGTCGGTGCTGGATTACATTCAGAGGTTCCGAGATGTTCGTAGCAGATGCTACAGTTTGGCTCTGACAGACCAGCAGTTAGCCGAGTTAGCCTTTCAAGGGCTCATCGGCCCCATTCGGGAGAGGTTTGCATCTCAGGAGTTTGAAAGTATCTCCCAGCTGGCTCAGAAGATCTCAGCTCACGAGAGCCGATTCCAGAGTGCTGTGAAGGGCAGGCATGCTGCATATGCTGATTATGCATTTGAATCTGATTCTGATGAAGATGGAGAAGAAGTGGGACTGGCTGAATGGACCAGAGGCAAGAAACCAGTGGCGTGTCCGTTCATCAAGCAAGCTGCGGCCCAAGAAAGATATGATTTTGATGTGAACAAGCTGGACAAGATCTTTGATTGGTTGTTACAGGAGAAGCAGATCCAGTTGCCACCGAATCATGTTTTGCCTTCATCTGAAGAATTGAAGAAGAGGAGGTGGTGCAAGTGGCATAATGCTCCATCACATACTACGAATGAGTGCAGAGTCTTCAGGCAGAGTGTTCAGGCTGCGATTGAACAGGGTCGCATCAAGTTTGATGAACAAAAGAAGCCCATGAAGATTGATGGGAATCCTTTTCCTGTGAATATGGTGGAATTTGGTAGTTCATCCATGATCAACAAGTATCAGAGGAAGAGGGAAAGGGATGATTATGAAGAGCACAGATCTCGGGATGACTCGCATTGGGATTGTCCTTTCTTCAGGTACTGTTGGGAAGAAGGCATGAAGTTGCCACCGATCGAAGGGTGCCCAGGCTGCAGCAATCAGTCAAGGAGGCTGTACAGAGAAGTGCCATCTCATGTCTATGCTAGACAGGAGAGAGTTCCGGCTTTTGATCGGCTGCAGGAGAATGGGGCATCATATCGGCCAATGAGAGAGGTGCCGCGTCGACCAAACAGAGAATTCAAGCCTTCTGTTCATGATCGGCTAGGGCCAAAGCAAGACGATGAGGCTGAGTTCCAGGAGCTGATCGATGAAGAGCAGCAAGAATATAGGCCTAAACGCCAGCCACAGTGGTGTCCCACTGGTATCTTCTCCAAGAGCCAAAAGAGAAGGGTACAGAGACAGCGTTGCAGGGAGATGGAAGCCGAGCTCCATAAACGTGATGATGATGATGATCGGCGTCCGCGTACCAGGAAGGAATGGAGGCCCAAGGTGGCGTCTGAGGTCCAGAAGTTGGAAGCAGCAGTCAATGTTTGCATCATGCCGTATGAATTCAGAGCTGTTGATGATGAAGAATCTGACGATGATGCTGCAGAAGCTATGGCACAGTTGGTCCTTGATCCGCAACAGGCTGTGTTTGACAAGCCAGAAGAATCTAAGCGCCGGCACATGAAGGCTTTATATGTCAAAGGGTATGTGAATGGTAAGCCGATGAGCAAGATGCTGGTCGATGGAGGTGCTGCAGTCAACATCATGCCGATGACTACCTTCAGGAAGTTGGGCAGGACCGATGACGATTTGATCAAGACCAACATGATACTCAGGGACTATGGGGGCAAGACGTCAGAAGCAAAAGGGGTGCTCAATGTGGAGTTGACCATCGGAAGCAAGACGTTGCCCACTACGTTCTTTGTTATTGATGGTAAGGGATCTTATACCATGTTGCTTGGGAGAGATTGGATTCATGCCAACTGTTGCATCCCGTCCACTTTACATCAGTTCCTTATTCAATGGGTGGATGATGTGATCGAGGTGGTTCCGGCCGATACCGCGGTTTACGTCGCTTCGGCCGATTTGGGTCCCATGCGTTTGGAGTGCATGGATTGTTTCTCTGGCAAGGTTTGGGATGGAGAGTTCTTGGAGTTCACCGATGACAGCGTCGAATTGGTGGATGACTTGAATCCTAAAAAGTTGCTCTGACAGGCGCCGCAGAGGACGCCAAGGAGGAGGGCAAGTTGGGGCAAGGATTTACTTCGGCCGATGAGCTAGAGGAGGTAGATATAGGTGATGGTAGCAAGCCTAGGCCGACTTTCGTCAGTAAAGGATTATGTAAGGAATTTAAAGATAAATTAATAGAGTTGTTAAAGGATTACCGAGATTGTTTTGCATGGGAATATCATGAGATGCCGGGTCTTAGCCGATCGATTGTTGAACATCGGCTGCCTATCAAGCCTGGGTTTCGGGCGCACAAGCAAGCTCCAAGGAAATTTGAGGCTAAGGTTGATGAAGCGATTAAACAGGAGATTGCTAGATTGTATGAGGCAAAATTCATACGTCCGTGCCGGTATGCTGATTGGATATCAAATATTGTCCCGGTGGAGAAGAAGAATGGCAAGTTACGGGTGTGCATTGACTTTAGAGATCTGAACAGAGCAACGCCCAAAGACAGTTATCCGATGCCAGTAGCCGATACGTTGATTGATGCTGCGGCAGGACACAAGATTGTCAGCTTCATGGATGGCAATGCCGGTTATAATCAGATTTTCATGGCCGAAGAAGATATTCCAAAGACTGCCTTCAGATGCCCAGGTGCGATTGGTTTATATGAATGGGTTGTGATGACTTTCGGCTTAAAAAATGCTGGTGCTACTTATCAAAGGGCTATGAATTACATATATCATGATTTGATTGGCCGATTGGTAGAGATATACATTGATGATGTCATTGTTAAGTCAAAGGCCATTGATGATCACATAGCTGACTTGAAGGAAGTGCTGGAGAGGACTAGAAAGTATGGTGTCAGGATGAATCCCAATAAGTGTGCCTTTGGGGTATCGGCTGGGCAATTCTTGGGGTTCATTGTGCACGAACGAGGTATAGAGATTGGCCCAAGGAGTTTTGAAGCCATCAACAAGTTGAAGCCCCCAACAAACAAGACAGAGTTGCAATCTCTTGTTGGGAAGATAAATTTCGTAAGGAGGTTTATTGCTAATCTGTCAGGAAGAATTGAGCCGTTTACACCATTGCTACAGTTGAAGGCTGGTCAAGAGTTCAAGTGGGGCCCTGATCACCAGAAAGTGTTAGATGAGATTAAAGAATATTTGAAGTCTCCTCCGGTATTGGTGCCTCCTAAGACGGGTGTTCCGTTCAAGTTGTATTTGTCAGCCGACAAGAAGTCCATCGGCTCTACGTTGGTGCAAGAACAAGAAGGAAAAGAAAGGGTGGTATTTTATTTAAGCAGAAAGTTGCTTGACGCTGAAACCAGGTATTCTGATTTGGAAAGATTATGTCTTTGCCTTTATTTCTCTTGCGCCAAATTGAGGCATTATCTTCTTTCGAGCGAATGTACTGTGGTGTGCGGAGCCGATGTAGTCAAACATGTCCTATCGGCTCCTATTTTGAAGGGAAGACTCGGAAAGTGGATGCTTGCTCTAGCTGAATTCGATTTGAGGTATGAGCCTCTTAAAGCTGTTAAAGGTCAGATTTTGGCAGATTTAATAGTTGAGCATAATCATGTTGAGCCCTTGCCATGGATTTTATTCTTTGATGGATCTGTTTGCAAAATGGGATGTGGTATAGGCTTGGTTCTCATTTCGCCTCGGGGGGCATCATTCGAGTTTTCTTATTCTGTTGATGTTGGTACTAACAATCAAGTTGAGTATCAAGCTGTGCTAAGGGGTTTACAATTACTTGGTGATGCTGGAGCTACTCATATTGAAGTAATTGGAGATTCATTATTGGTGCTTGGACAACTCTCTGGAGAATTTGAATGCAGGGACGAAAATCTGCGGTTTTATTATGAAGAGTGCGTATTGCAGCTGCAGAAATTCGGGGATGTGAAATTCAAGCATGTTCCCAGAGAGCAGAATATGGAAGCTAATAGGTTGGCACAAAATGCGTCAGGGTATCGGCCTGATCATAGATGCATTGTGCTGGATGTTCCTGATGTTGAGGTTGAAGATTGGAGAGCGGAAATCATTTCATATTTGAAGAATCCATCTCAGTCCGTATCCAAAAAGGTTAGGTACCAGGCTCTTAAATATGTATTGTTGGATGGAGAGTTGTATTACCGAACCTTGGAAGGTGTGCTGTTGAAGTGCTTGGATCTGGAAGAAGCAAAATTAGCAATGGCAGAGGTGCATGAAGGAATTTGTGGAACCCATCAGTCAGCTTACAAGATGAAGTGGTTGCTGAGGAGGACTGGTTATTTCTGGCCGACCATGTTGGAGGATTGTTTTGAATATTATAAAGGTTGCCAGGATTGTCAGAAATTTGGTCCAGTTCAGAGGGCTCCTGCTTCGGCCATGAACCCTATCATTAAGCCATGGCCGTTTCGGGGGTGGGGTATGGATATGATTGGTCAAATTAATCCTCCGTCAAGCAAAGGGCATAAATACATTTTAGCTGTGACTGATTATTTCACAAAGTGGGTGGAAGCTGTGCCATTCAGGAATGTGACTTCGAAAGATGTGATCAATTTTGTGAAGGAGCACATTATTTATCGGTTTGGAATTCCTCAGACGATTACCACTGACCAAGGGTCCATTTTCATATCGGAGGAGTTTTTGGAGTTTGCTGCAAGTTTGGGAATTAAAATATTAAATTCTTCTCCGTATTATGCTCAAGCAAATGGTCAGGCTGAGGCGTCCAACAAGAGTTTGATCAAGTTGATTAAACGTAAAATCGATGAACAACCAAGGAAGTGGCACACGACATTAGCCGATTCGCTTTGGGCCTATCGGATGTCGTGTCATGGGGCTACACAAGTCACGCCTTATCAGCTGGTATATGGGCATGAAGCAGTTCTTCCTTGGGAGGTAAATATTGGGTCTCGCCGAATTTCATTGCAAGATGAGCTTACAGCCGATGAGTACAAAAACTTAATGAATGATGAGTCTGAGGACATAGTACAACTTCGGTTGCGAGCTACGGAGAAGATTGCTCAGAATAAAGCTCGAGTTGCGAAGCATTATAATAAGAAAGTCGTTTCCAAGCAATTTTCCGAAGGGGATTTAGTGTGGAAGCTTATTTTGCCGATAGGTTCCAAGAGTAACCGCTTCGGTAAATGGTCCCCAAATTGGGAAGGTCCGTTCAAGATTAGCCAATGTTTAGTTGGTAATGCTTACAAGTTGCAGAGTTTGGATGGAAAAGAAATAGAGCGAGCCCTTAATGGAAAGTATTTGAAGAAATATCATCCAAGCGTCTGGGTTAATTCTTGAAGAAGTAGCATACAAGAGCCGACAGCATGTCGCCTACAGAAAGCCGATGACTGCTAAGCCGATGCAACGGCTAGGCACATCGCCTCTAGAAGAAAAAATACAAAGAAGCCCAAATCAAAGTACAAGTTCTTACACCAAGAATACACACTGCGGCTGCTGTCAAGTGTCAACCAAGTGCTGACACAGGGTAGGATGGGTCGTTGCTCCAGTGTACGAGGAGAGGAGCAAATGCATGGACACCATCACGTCGAAGAAGATGTTATCCCTGAGAAGGAACCTTGTCTGACGAAGAACATGAGTTCTTCCTCGAAGTCTGAAGAGGAGCCGCTGTCTTCAGGGATTAGCTCAAGAGGGATAGCGTCGGGATAAAAGAGATTGGAGAGAAGCAAACGGAAGGCAAGAGGCCAGAGCATGGGTGTGTAAAGGGAAAAGAAGCTCATGGTTATTATCTCGCTGTTTGGGATATATTGCTGAGGTCTTGTGAAAGGGATTCTTCTTGCTGGCCATGGTGTTGTGATTTTGATGAAGGGAGGCATTCCTTTTATAGGCCAAGATGCGAAAGGAGATAAGATCGTGGAACAGTGAAAGACCTGCTGCAATTAAAGTAATTGGTACGGATTGTCTGGTGCACGCCATATGAAGACAAGGGTACAGCTCATTATGTCAGGTACTCCTGGATCTTGTCGATGGCGTTTTTGCGGATCTGCTCGATGCTGTTTATGAACTGGAGGTCTTGTTCCATTGAGCCGATATCCGGATGAAGCACTAAGAGCTGCTGACGTGCTAGATCCTTGGCCGATGATAGTATGCTTTCTTGAGTTGATATTTCATCGGGGAGAAGGGCTAGCTTGTCTTCTTCAGCCTTAATCTCTTGTTCTTTGGCTCTTACTGCGGCTTGGAGATCCTCAAGCTCTTTCTTCAGCCGATCTAGTTCAGTTCGAATTTCTGCGGGCCTGGTCCTTAGCTCGTCAAGTTTGGCTTGCTCAGTCTGGACCTGGGAATCGGCATTGACCAAGGCTATCAGACGATCTGATCTAGCAGCCCTTTCGGTCATACGTCTTTGGATCTTGATGATCTCCAGCTCATGATAGTCGATGTGTGCAGCGGGATGCAGAGCTTCTAAGAGATCATATGGGATCAGACGACGGATCTCATTGAATCGGCTTGAAACTGGGCCGATGTTGGATGTCAGCACGTCAAGAGTTGGCTCCGACAGTCTTTCTGAAATTTCCCTCAGGGTTGTCTTCACATCGTCAGGAAGATAGGGTTTTGAGGAAGCCGATGAGTCCAAATTGATGGCCGATGGTTGAGGGTCCGATAGCTGAAATGAGAATAGGGTGATGATGCATTCAAGATGAAATGATAAGAAGGGCTATATTGATTTTACCGTCTTCTCTGTATCGGCGTCAGGAGATGTTTGGATCTGCGTGCCTACTAGACCGGTTGGAAGGTTGAAATCCTGCCCGCTTTCTCCCTGAGGGGTAGAAGTATCTTCGGCCGATGCATGTGGTACTTCAGAGCCGATGGCGGTATGGTCCCGAGCTGGCGACGCCTGGGTGTCTGTGTTCGGAGGAACATTGACATTAAGGTCCTGCAAAAAAGAGTAAGTGTTATTTAATGGAAATATGAATTATTCAAAGTACATCATTAAGAAAGAGACCTGAGGAGTCTCATCGGCGGATGGAGATGTGAAGGCCGACATTGAGCTTTGTCGGACCTTGCGAGTAGTTTGGCGTGCAGGCTGTCGTCGTGGGGCAGGTGCGGGCCGCCTTGGTGCTTGAGGAGCTGTGCGCTTTGGAACTGGTGGCTGGTTTGGAGCTGCTGCTGTTTTTCTTTTCCTCGGCGCTGGCAAGATGATGTTTGGAGTAGCCGATTCCCGGAGATATTGCACAGGGTTGCCATCACGGCCGACGGGGGTTGCTTCATCTGCAGACTGAATCAAGAAGAGGAAATGATTAGCATGATTATTGCAGGCTCATATATAATGGATGCATATGAAATACTTGAGATTATTACCTCTTCGTCGGCAGGAAGATTCAGAGGGGTCAAGTATGTAGAGCACTTGAGGTGGAAGAGATGTTGTCGCCATTCTGCCCACCAGGAGTTGAAAGAGCTTGAACTGAAGGGCTTCAGAATGATGTCGGCATAGTTGCCGATGGGGATGACGTCGGCTAAGCGAGACAGTCTCAAGTAATCTGTCCTATCGGCGATGGGGGCTCTGATCTTCAGTTTGCCGATGAAAAATAGGCCGATGGGAAGTTGACCTAGGCCGAGCTGTCTGGCGCAGACAGAAGGGTGATACAGTTCATAAGAAGGTCTTTTATTGCGGCCTGAATGAATCTGAGTTGGAAGGATGCAAGGTTTGATGTATGCAAGGAATTGAGCTTGTGATTCTTCGTCTTGCAAGGGACTGTCAGGACGGAAAGAGGATGGGGTATCAAATTCCATCATGTTTTGGTATGGGAACCAGATGGTCGCTTTGGAGCGGAAGCCATAATAGAAAAGCCTAAACCAAAGGCGTAGTGATTCAGGCGATGATCTTTCTCCAGGAACAACGGCTACTGCTTCGCCGAAAGAAAGGCATCGGCGTCGAGTTTGTTCCTCTGACTCTGGCTGAACATTAGGAAATGTTCTGTTTTCAAGGGGAGGGAGAGTAGCAGCCTTTGAGGAATATAGGACAAGCCAGAGCAAAGGAAGTTGCGACATCAAGATCTGTGAGCATGGTCACATCCATAAGTGAAGGGGACATAGGGCCATGACCGAATGTATATGCGTTGAGGGCATCAGACCAGAAATAAGATGAAGAAATCAGCAAAGGGTCATTTCTGGTTGTTTCGGCAATAGACAAATTGATGCAATGATCTATGCCTAAAGCAGTCCAGTGAGCGAGTTTGGCCTGACGAACTCGGCAATACCAATTTTTCCAGCCAGGAAGGGTGCTCGGCCAAGATCTGAAACTAGCGCTCCAATGAGAAGGGTTGAGCAAGGTGTTTTTGAAGGGGATCCTAAAAGTTTCAGATCTAATAAAGTGAGTGGGGTCCTCATCGCCCATCGGCCCTAAGAAATAGAATCTCGAAGCAGAGGAGGGAATCACGAGCTGCGCCCTAAGGTTCTGGAAATAATGCGAAAAAGAAAAGGAGAATAAAAATAGTGAGGAACTAATGGCGGAAACAGTTAAGCCTAGGGTTGAGAAAAATAAAAGGGAAATCAGATTTGAAGGCGATGGATTACCTCAGGGATAGATGCGGTGAGTACCGGCGGGCGCTTCGTCCGAGCCTCGGCGTCGGAATCGGAAGAAGACTGACGCGCCATTTCTTGGTCGGCGACAGCGACGGCGCGGAAGAGAGAGAACCGATGAAGAGCGGCTTCCTTGAGAAGAAAGTGGAGGAGGAAGAAGATGAGGGGTCGGTTCCGTATTTATGAGGGTCGTGAGTGGTGCTTGCTATAAATGTGCACAAGGCACTAGGAGGCAAATTCGGCGCACAAAGATTTTGTACTCCGAACTTGGGGGGCATGTGTTGACACCGGATTTTGGAAGTCCTCTGACACGCGGCGAAGAGATAAGGCAAGGGGAGATAGTATCTGGAGAAGACGCCGCGTTGACCGGAACAAAAGGGAGATTTTGATTGTTACGATCAGAGGATTAGTTAAGATAGGAATAAAATATTTTCTTGTAACGAAAGTTAGGAGGAGTCGTGTTTGTTTCGAAGTCGGCTGCCTCGGGTGTATAAATATAAACCCAGGTGCTTGTAATCAGAATAATACACAATTCAATACAACTCTCGGCGCATCGCCAACCTGTTTTTCTCGACGGGTTTCTTGTTCGAGCGGGCTGCATCGGCACGATCTCCGCTAGGGCAGGGAATTCGTCACCCCACGGTAATTATCTCGACTATCTAGTAACCTTCTCGTCTCATGCTTTGATCGAATTATCTCATTGCATTGAGTTGATCGAATCTGCTAGTGGTGTTGGTTTAATTATCAGTTATCCGGTATATGAGATCTATCTAGAACTGTTAGCAAGATCGGCGTCGTTATTGCTGTCTCGGTTAGGTCCGATCCTACGCGACGTTTGTCTGATGAACATAGTACAGATAGATTAAATATATTCGAGTCATCTTAGATCGATTTATTAGTTGGTCTTCCACCTAATTATCTCCGATAGAACCTTATTGCTGTCTCGGTTAAGTCCGATCCTACCGGTTTTATTGGAATAGTTCTGTGACGCGTCTGGCTGATAGATTGATCTAGGGTTCGATCGGGACGTTTAGCCGATTAGTTACCATAATCACTTTGGATTTGTTTATTGGTCGATCTTCCACCTAATTGCTTTAGCAAAACCTTATTGCTGTCTCGGTTAGGTCCGATCCTACGGGTTTTGCTGGAGTAATTCCGTGACGTGGTCAGCCGATAGGCCGATCTGGAGTTTGATCGGAGTGTTTAGCCGATTAGTTATCACACAGATCTTTCCTTCCTGAAACTTTTATATTCTTTATTGCACTGTTTGGCTGGTTACGAAGTATTTATTTAATTATCTAAATCTTGCCGATAGTTTACTGTGGTTTGTTAGATCTGTTCCTTTACTGTTCAATAGCCGATGATAAGGAGCCGATAGGGCATAGCCGATAGTAACGGTCGATCGTTCTATTTGTCTTTATTCGTATCATCGACTGCTTCCACGACATTCAGTTGTCGGCTATACATCGGCCTGTTTCTCGGGCCGGTGACCAGGTGAATTTGACCTTTTTATCCTTTTGTTAGTTTTCAGGAAAAACTGACTGGCACGCTTCGGGATTCTCACGGCGTACGAGATTCGGTCCTGCACTGGAGTTAAGCAGATCTCCCAGGCCGTTTGTGTGTGATTTTCGGATCAACACACTTTTTGGCACGCCCGGTGGGACTCAGTCTTCTATCATACGGAGGTACTCTTATTTTACAATCGCCTAATTAGAAGTCAGATATACATTGTTAATTGCCGGCCCGGATTATTAGTGCATCGTGTTGGCTATTATATGGTCTCTCAGCCGTTGAGAATTAGCATCGGCTGATAGTACATCGGGTGGATATTGGATTATTATATTGTTAATATACCGGCAGTTGGATTGACAGTGCATCGTCAGGCTGATTAGATTATAATATTATTAATCAATCGGCTTGTGAAGAATGGCAGCGCATCAGGCTGTTATCAGTGCATCGGCTGCTGGTTGTTGTTTTCTACATCGGCTGGAACATCGGCTTCTGGACATCGGCTGGTTTGTCTCCCTGGTTTTTCCCTCTCCATCATCAACGGTAGTTTGCTATTCTGGGGCAGCAATCTCTTGGGGACCCGATCAAATATTTTATGTTGGGGACAGTCGACTAATCTAAAGAGACTGGTTTCTGCTGCTATGATCTTGGCATATGGATCCGGAGAGCATTGTTATTATTTTCTTGCTATCAATCTTATACATCCGGAGGCCATCATCGGCTATATGCTTTTCTGTTGAGTTATATAAGAAGGCTGGGCATCAGAGTGTTGGAGCCAATAAGAAGCTAATCTATTGCCGAAGACACACTTCATGGGCTTGTTGTTTTTGCTTATTGCTGACCACCTACTGCCAAAAGCTTTGGAGGGAAGACGTGATAAGGAGAAAGTATCGGCTGGGATTTTTCTTTTCACTACCTGGCATGTGTTTTTCGCTCCATCGACTGGCATGTGTATTCCACCATCGGCTGTTGTGTTGGTTTTCACCATCGGCTGACTTGAAGCCTTGCAAGATTACGTATCAATGAAGAAAGCCGATTTTCCTCTTGGTAGCCAAGTTTGACTGGGGGGCATCGGCAATTGATTGTGCAAGGAAATAATTTCGAAACATAATATCTTATATTTCGAAATTGGGGGGCATATATGTGTTGACAACAGAATTTCCTTATCATGCCAAATTCTGGTGTCCACAAAGAACTGATGTGGTGGATGACAAGGGAGAAGCTGATTTGCCTCCTGGTAAGCAACTCTGATCAGACTCAGGGGCCATCGGCACTCAAGATCGTTCAAGGGATAATTTCGGAATATAATATCTTATACTCCGAAACTGGGGGGCATGTGTTAACACCGGAATTTGACCCGTGAATGAGTTTATTTGGCAAGAAAGGCGATTGACGCAGGTTTGGGAATTGAAAGAAAGATGAGGAAAGGATGTGCGCTTCATTGGAAAGGAAATATTCATTATCTAACGTGATTAGCATCATTGCCGGATTATTTTAATATTTCCATCGATGATGAAGACTCCAGTGGACACACGAAGAGATTGACGTGGGCATATGGAAGCTACTCAGCGTACGTCTGGCCGAATAAAGAATAATTTATCCTATTTAGGAAGTAACAAACCAACTTGTATAGATTAGCATAATATCTTTGTACGTAGTTGGTTTTGCCTGGAGTCTTTTCTTGTACGCGAAGTCCACGCCACCCTATAAATATAAAGGGCCGTGGCACATTGTAACTATCTCTAAATCATCAAACAACTTCGGCGCATCGCCACCCTGTTCCCTCGATGGGTTCTTGTCTCGAGCGGGCTGCATCGGCTCCGATCTCCGCGTGAGATAAGGATTCATCACCCCCGGTAATTATGCCGACTTCTAGTAACCTTCTCGTCTGATGCTTTGATCGAATTATCTCACTGCATTGGGTTGATCGAATCTGCTAATGTTTGGTCGGCATAATTGCTAGTTATCCGGTATATTAGATCTATCTAGAACTGTTAAAAGAATCGGCATTGTTATTGCTGTCTCGGTTAAGTCCGATCCTACGCAGTGTCTGTTCGACGAACATAGTATAGATAGATTGAGTATATTCGAGTCACCATTGGATTATTTATTGGTTAAGTCTTCCACCTAATTATTTCTGATAGAACCTTATTGCTGTCTCGGTTGGGTCCGATCCTACGGGTTTTATCAGAGTAGTTCTGTGACGTGGCTTAACCGATAGATAGTTCTTTGGTTCTACCAGAGTATTTAGCTGGTTGTTTATCTTGTGTTTCGGTTGTATCGGCCCAGAATTCTATTTCTATTAACTGTGGCCGATGCGACATCATCATGTATTTTTCGTTGTATCGGCTCGGCATTGTATTTCTGTTAACCGGCCGATGCGACGTCACCTCATTATCTTGTCAGTTGCGGGATCAAACTGACTGGCACGCCCTCGAAGAAATCAAAGAGCTATGGTCCTGCACTGGAGTTAAGCAGATCTCCCAGGCCGTCAGTGTGTGATTTTCGGATCAACACCATCTTCTATGAAGGCCCCCATCCAGTCTTCTGCTGCTAAAGCGTCGTCTGAAGCTCCTGGTGAAGAACCATTTTCTTCTGAGTTTATATGCAGAGATTCATCTATGGGTGGAAAGGAGCCTCATTATGGTCCTAGGTGTGTTGTCTTTCCTCCTTCCAAGTTTCGTGAGGATTTTGTTGCAGTCAAAAAGAAGTACCATGTCTGCTCTTCAGAGATTGAGAATTACAATGCTATATGCAGTCTTGCTTCCTCTTGTCACCAAAAGTAAGTGTTAATATATTTCTAATTTTTTGTTTCTACAATAAATTTTATAATGATCAGTTCTGAATGTTACCAATTTGTTTGTAGAGAGTATGCTGTTGATATTTCTGGAGTTCGCTGTACTTATTGGTCTTTTGGCGAGTCTTTGAAGCCCGGTGGTGCTGTCATGCCTTATGTTGTTTCAGCTTTCTGTTACCATCTTTTTTCAAAATCTGGAGGACACCCAGATCTGTCCAATAAGTACTACTACTTCCCTAGCGTTGGTGTAAGTTGTCATCTAGTACAGTTGTTTTAGTCTTATTATCTTTTTGTTTGTTGCCCTAGTTTTATGTTCATTATGTTTTTCAGGAGAATTTACTTTGTGATCCAGATGTTGCCAAATTGGAAGTTTTAGAAAAAGCATTCAAATTGTCTAAGAAGGCTAGGCCTCTCCAACGTTCAGACATAGTAAGTTATTTTGACGAGTTTTGTTATTTTTCTCTATATTGTTTAGCCGCATGTTTAGCTGACAATCTAATACATTTTATTCGTGTAGCTTTTCTTCCCTGTTTTCTTTGAGAATCACTGGTTTGTGTTTGCTGTTGATATCAAAGACAAAAAATGGGTTTTTATTGATATTTGTACAAGAAAGACGACGCATACCAGGAGTATGTTAGGTCTAAATTGGTCAGTTTCCTATCTTTTTATGCTATTATTCTGATATCTTTAGTTTGTCCATTTAGACTCATATTATGTTTATTTATGCATTTTTATTTTTTATGTTTCTCTCTTTTAGATTCCAAATTTCCAGTACCATTGGTATGAAAATTGTGGCGTTCACATGCCATTTGATGAGTACACTGTGTTGTATCCTGATGTCCCTTTTCTTGATCCAGAACACGCGTAAGTCTCCATGCCATTTATAGATTTCTGTTTCTAATTAGAATACAATCTATCAAATTTGTTACAGTTAAGAGTTATGTTAAATACAGTTTCATTTCATTGCATTTACACTATTATGGTACTGTAATTTCAGTAAATGATTCATGTAAATTGTTGAGGATGATTACGTAACAGGACAAAATAGTTGCTTATCTTTGCACTTTTCATGCCATCTACTTGATTTTTTGTTATCTATCTAAGCATTATGATCTTAGTACTTGTTTAAAATCTTGTACCATTCCAAACCTTTTTTGTTCTGCAGTTTTGATGCTGGCATATATGTTATGCTTTTTCTTGAGCTTTGGCACTCTCCAAGAACCATACTGTCGCAATTGTTTGATAGTTCTGATATCCCCAACATAAGGATAAAGATCGCAAATACGCTTTTGTTTCTGCACCACAATGTTGGGAAGAAGTGTCTTGTCACTGATTTCAAACATCAGGCTATTATACTTTTTCTTTTTTGATACCTATGTTTCGAAAATTGCTACAGCAAATGAGTTAAACATGAATTTTAATTTAGTATCCTGTGCTCACTTTTTTCAGGAAGATAGCTAGACGTGGAAAGTGACCTACAAGATTCTGATTGTGGAAAACTGGTCTTATAGCTTGCGCATTAGAACATATTGTAGAAGCACCATACTCAAATTCTGTTCTGATCCAGCAATACATTGTAAAAGAACATTTGTGCCATACATTTCTGTTACATAGCAATATAGCACATAGTTTGGAATATTGAATCTACTATTGGTCTAAGCTTGTGATCTTGTTATTGTCGCCAGCTTCACGATTTGAATGTTTTTGCCTCCCCTTTTACCATGTCTTCTAAATCATTTTTTCTCTCCTCCATTCGTATTTGCTGCATCTTTTTTCATCTTCTTCTTTGACTTTCCCTGCGGACCTGTTGCAGTTTAGGATATTTGTGTTAGTAATTGTTACTTGCATAAATTTATTTTACGAAACCAGTTTTGCTTTGTGATGCGGACTTACTCGAAGATTCTGTTTTCTTTTGCTTCTTTTGCTTGCGCTTTTCTTGTTGCTTGAGCTTCTCCTTTACATGCTCATTCTTTTCCTTCATCCTTGATGGAAGTTTTGGTCGCCCCTTCTGTTGTATCTTGTTTGGATTTTGCAGATCAAAGTCTTCATCTTCACTGATGGACTCAACACTGGATGGGGGTTGGTTGTTAGATGTCACATTTGCGGTGCTTGAGGTCGGTGGTACATCAGCAGGTGCAAGCATTTTGTTCAAGTTTATGTCAATTCTTTCAAATTCTGATATCAAGTAATGGAAGGTATCATCTTTTCTAGATGCTTTTGATGTCAGCTCAGAGGATTTCCTTGGCAGTGCATTGAACCTCAGTATGTCATTGGTCTTATCATTATCTGCATCCCTCTGCACATTTAACTTCCTATCCTTCTTTCTCCATCTGTTTATAATGTACTTTTCTGGTATACTGCTTATGTCCTTTTCAACTATTATTTTCAGTATATGTGAACAAAGGATCCCATCCTTCAAGAACTTGCAACAGATGCAGCTGAACTCTTCATTACCTGATGTCAGGTTAGTATGAACGAAGTATGATCTCTGTCTGTGCTCTTTGTGTATGTTGTTTTTTTTCTGAAAACCTCGAACACCTGTCCTTCTTGTATTTCTTTGAAACTGAGGTTTGCTGTTAGTTGAAGCTCAAACTGAAACTTTTTGAAGATGTTCCTGTTATATAATTCTTGTGCCTGTTGTTCAATGCTATAGTAGAATATAAGTTCCTTTGGCCTCTTTTCTTTACTTGCTCGGTCCTCTAAGTCTTCATCCATTTCAATTGTATCCACAATTCTCTGATATTCTCTAATGAAATTCATGACGTTGTATGTAGGTCCAACGTTATCTTTGAATCTTGCATTTGTCCCCTCACTCCTTGCTGTGCTGGTCAGGAATGGGAAGAATTCTTCTTTGAAATACACTGGTATGAATCTCTCCTTCATTTTCCACATCTTGTTAAAGTATTTGTTATTTTCAAGGTTATGCTCCTTTACCATTTCTTGCCAAAGAAATTCAAACTCTGCTTTTGTTAGGGAGTTATTGACTACATCTTCAAACTCCTCATATAACCCCTCTTTAGTAGCAAAGCATTTTACATTCTTGTTGTAACACTTGGTCTTGATATGAAACATGCAGTTACGATGCTTTGTGTTTGGAAATACTTGCTCTATGGCTGATTTCATTGCCATATCCTGATCTGTGATGATGGTTTTAGGATGCTTGCCACCCATAGCCTCAAGGAAGCAGTTGAACACCCATTTGAAGGTTTCAGTGGTTTCATCTGCTAAGAATGCGCAAGCAAACAGACAGGTATGTCCATGTCCTGTAACCCCGACAAAAGGAGCAAATCTTAGGTTATATCTGTTTGTACAGAATGTGGTGTCGAAACTTACACAATCCCCATATTCTGCGTATTACTTGACTGAACATGCATCTGCCCAGAATATGTTTGTCACCTTTTTCTCACGATCGACATCGAATCTGTAGAAAAAACTAGGATCTTCAGCTTTTCTTTTTCTGAAAAACTCCAACACTTGCATCATATCATTCCCAGTGACTTCTCTGTTAATTTTGGTTATGTAGTTGCTTATGTCCTTCTTTTTGATAGGCAGGGCAGTAGTTCCTCCTCTCATGTATGACAGGATAGCTAGCATTTTCCTTGGCTCAATGTTGCAGCTGTTACGTGTCCTTATCAGCTTTTTTTCCATTTCAGTCATGTACTTGTGTCCTCCAAAAGCTTGCCTCTTTGAGCTTGCATTTAGCTCATGATTATGATCCAAGTCGAGCCTTGTGATTGTCCAGACCCCTACTGTTTTCTCTGTTACAACCATAACACATGGGCAGTCTGTCCTCACAAGTACATTGGTTCTTCTTTTTGGACCTTTGTTCTTTTGCTTACTAGCAGATTCCTCTTGTTCCTGATTCACATTTGCCTGCGTTTGATGACTTCCTTTTCCATGCTTGGTGCACTTGATTTCGACTTTGAAAATTTCATTGTTCCGTTTCTTGCTTGTAGTTCTGCCAACATGTGTAATGGTAGCTTCAAATCCTGCAAGCATTGCATAGAAATTGAATTTATGGTATGCTTCATCTCTGGTTTTGAATTGCTGACCGATTTGTGGGACGTATTTGCTTTCAATGGGTGCATTGTTGCCTTCACTCGCTGCAACTCTTTCACTCTCAAGGAAATCCTCAATCTGCTCTTCTGTTAACTCTTCGTCGCTATCTTCATGATTCGTAGGATTTTGCTCTTGCAAATTTCTGTCATCATTGCTTGTGTTTGTGCTTGTAGAAGGTCCTGTCTCTTTGAATGATGTTTCATATGCAGTACGGTTTGATGCTTCTGCCTGTAAAAACATGAAAGGTGTCAAAAGTTTATAAATTGTACATTGATTTGCATTGTTTAATTTGAATAGTGCTCATGGCATTTTAATTACCTGTTATGCCTGATAGCTTGTGAATATGTCATTGTCCCAATTGTTGCTCAACTGTTCAATTCTGTCTCTTCAAATGGCCCCATCAAAGGTTCCTCATTATGAGCAGTATTGTTCTGATTGCTGAATGTGCTGTCTTCATTGCTTTGCAGGGTTAGCTTGTTCCCCTGTGAGTTTATCAAATGTTATGTGATGCTATGAAGAACCAAATTGTAAGTATTGCACTTTTAAACATTCAGATGAGGTCAAAGTTTGTATGTACCTCATTTCTTTGAAGCAATCTGTTGTGCTCTGATATTTCATTAACATTTGGTTGTATGTTTGGTCCTCCATAAGATATATTTTCCTGCAATATGAAATCAGTTGTGTGTCAGAGTTTTAAACTCTAAATGCAGTGACATGTATTTATGTATATAGTTGATTGTAAGATCATCTCTTTACCACAAATGGATTCTCGCTAAGCAGTAGCTGAGTGAAAGATTGTGGTCCTTCCTGCCGTTTGTCAAGTGTCAGAATATGTTTGTGAATGGAGAAATACATATGGTTTTGAATTGCAATACAAAAGTTCCAATGAAATTTACCTCCATGATGTTGCCCCACTTCTTTTCCTCTTGCGAGTTTCTGATTTGCTCCATAATCAACCCAGTGTACCCTCCCTGCAATTTGTAATTTGTCAGTATAGTCTTCTAATAAGCTTTCAAAATACACTATATGCAGTGTTTACGAACCTGATTGATAAACATTGAATCAACATATTGCTGGAACTCCCATGTATTTTGTGTTGAATGTCCAAATGAATTGTCTGGCATAATTGACTGGATGCCTTCTGTGTGCTTCCATATATGTGCATCATCATCCTGTTCAGATCATGTTTCTTTAGAACTAAGGAAATATGGGGTTCAATCATGATGATTTATACAAATTTCTGCTTCTACCAGTAATACTTTGTTCATATGCTTCAACCTGCCAGTGTTTATACAAATTTCTTTTCTACCAATATTACTTTGAGTTATACAAATTGTGCATATGCTTCTATCTGCCAGTGCTTGACTATGCTGTGATACATATGTTGCAGGATCTAATATTTGCACCAGATTAGAAACTGAAGGGCACATCTTTGTACGAGAGGAAAGTAATTCTGCATTAGTTAATAGTGGTATGTACCTGATCCTCCATGCCTTTGATTTGATTCCTGTCACCCCTGCCTTGATCTTGATTTTTGCTGGATAGATTGCCCTGCCCCCGTGTTCTTCTTTTCTGGTGTTGTGTTTGGCTGATCGAGTATTCGATCTAATCGACCAGGCTTCTGTGACCTTCTTGGAGCTTAAGTTTTCTTCATCTTTACTATTTTGCCTTTGGCACCACATGCTTCAGCCTTAGCTGGACCTTGAGTTAATTGGGCTGTTACCTGCTCTATGGTGGGCCTAATGGGCTTGTTCTGTTTTCTGGGCTCGTACAACATGTTCAGGTTGCAGATACAGTCTCAGTTTATTAAATATACATGTTTCAGTGAGTGTAAATTTAGGTTTGACTATATGTAAATTTTCTAATTTGAACATGTATATGTTAAATTTGAATTTGGTATGTCTGTTATTTTGCGAATGCTTTTTATTCTGAGGATTTACAATAGGTCCCACATATTTCTGATTGTTTGTTTCCATAATACATTTTTGTCTATTTGTTTCTAAATATTTGTATTTCTGAATATGGTTTCTCTTCTGGGGATTTTCACTAGTTCCCAAACTTTTTTGTTTCAGTGTTGTGATGATCTGTACAAGTTCCAGTTTTTAAATTTTGATTATCTGTTTTAGTTGCCTTTAGTGCTACAAATCAGGAGTCTGATCAAGTATTTGGTTTTGTTTTCCTGTGTCATCAGATCTCAACCAGATTGCAAAACCAAAATCTGACGGTTAATTGGGCTGTTACCTGCTCTGTAGTGGGCCTAATGGGCTTGTTCTGTTTTCTGGGCTCGTACAACATGTTCAGGTTGCAGATACAGTCTCAGTTTATTAAATATACAAGTTTCAGTGGCTACAGTTTGAGAGAGGCGAAAAGGGGATGACAGCTGATTCCGGCGGCGATTCCGCTGGTCCCCTCCATCTCTGGCGGCCGGAAAGGCGCCGGAGATGGGGGTGGACCAGGGAATAGCCGTGCGGATGTTTATAGTGTAGATATGCTTAGGTTTTGCTTGCCGGCGGAGGTCGTCGGCGAAGCTAGGGTTAGGTTTAGGCTTTGCTCGCCGGCGGTAGTTGTTGGTGGAGCTAGGTTTAGCCGGGGGGATCTTCCTCTGCGGCTTGTTTTCCGTGGCAGCGACGACGAGGCGATGGCGCCGGCCCTGCTCGTCGGAATAATGCTCCGACTCCTCCTCGCCCCGATGATGCTCCACTCCGGCTTCATCGGCGAGTTCGGGAGCTGCTGTACAAGAGTCCGGGCTTGGAGCTTCGTCGCCTGGCAGGTGATGTGGTTCCATCCCTTTTGCTTCAAGGATGTGGGATGTGGTTCTGTCCCTTTTGCTTCTGGTGGTTTGCATCTCCTTCTGGATCTTCTCCTCTCGGCGTGTGGGACTTGATGTTGTCTGCGGCGTCAGTCTTCTCTTCTACTCCGACGAAGAGATGGCCTTTGGCCATTTCGTTCGGCTTGTTCGTTCAGCGATTAAACGGCATGTTGGTTGATCCAGTGTGCTACTCATGGTGCCATTACAAAACTTTATTGTTTCGCCGGAAGGGTGGACGGCTCCAGGACGTCTTCTCCGACCGCCGGCGACGGGAACAGCTGGGAGGTGTCTTACAAGGACCTGATTGTAATTTTTGTTTTCTTCAAGGGTGTCTTTGTAAGTTGAATGATGTAATCCATCAGAAATGAATGTTAAGCCTGGTTTTTCTCAAAAAAAAAAATATACATGTTTCAGTGAGTGTAAATTTAGGTTTGACTATATGTAAATTTTCTAATTTGAACATGTATATGTTAAATTTGAATTTGGTATGTCTGTTATTTTGCGAATGCTTTTTATTCTGAGGATTTACAATAGGTCCCACATATTTCTGATTGTTTGTTTCCATAATACATTTTTGTCTATTTGTTTCTAAATATTTGTATTTCTGAATATGGTTTCTCTTCTGGGGATTTTCACTAGTTCCCAAACTTTTTGTTTCAGTGTTGTGATGATCTGTACAAGTTCCAGTTTTTAAATTTTGATTATCTGTTTTAGTTGCCTTTAGTGCTACAAATCAGGAGTCTGATCAAGTATTTGGTTTTGTTTTCCTGTGTCATCAGATCTCAACCACAAAACCAAAATCTGACGGTTAATTGGGCTGTTACCTGCTCTGTAGTGGGCCTAATGGGCTTGTTCTGTTTTCTGGGCTCGTACAACATGTTCAGGTTGCAGATACAGTCTCAGTTTATTAAATATACAAGTTTCAGTGGCTACAGTTTGAGAGAGGCGAAAAGGGGATGACAGCTGATTCCGGCGGCGATTCCGCTGGTCCCCTCCATCTCTGGCGGCCGGAAAGGCGCCGGAGATGGGGGTGGACCAGGGAATAGCCGTGCGGATGTTTATAGTGTAGATATGCTTAGGTTTTGCTTGCCGGCGGAGGTCGTCGGCGAAGCTAGGGTTAGGTTTAGGCTTTGCTCGCCGGCGGTAGTTGTTGGTGGAGCTAGGTTTAGCCGGGGGGATCTTCCTCTGCGGCTTGTTTTCCGTGGCAGCGACGACGAGGCGATGGCGCCGGCCCTGCTCGTCGGAATAATGCTCCGACTCCTCCTCGCCCCGATGATGCTCCACTCCGGCTTCATCGGCGAGTTCGGGAGCTGCTGTACAAGAGTCCGGGCTTGGAGCTTCGTCGCCTGGCAGGTGATGTGGTTCCATCCCTTTTGCTTCAAGGATGTGGGATGTGGTTCTGTCCCTTTTGCTTCTGGTGGTTTGCATCTCCTTCTGGATCTTCTCCTCTCGGCGTGTGGGACTTGATGTTGTCTGCGGCGTCAGTCTTCTCTTCTACTCCGACGAAGAGATGGCCTTTGGCCATTTCGTTCGGCTTGTTCGTTCAGCGATTAAACGGCATGTTGGTTGATCCAGTGTGCTACTCATGGTGCCATTACAAAACTTTATTGTTTCGCCGGAAGGATGGACGGCTCCAGGACGTCTTCTCCGACCGCCGGCGACGGGAACAGCTGGGAGGTGTCTTACAAGGACCTGATTGTAATTTTTGTTTTCTTCAAGGGTGTCTTTGTAAGTTGAATGATGTAATCCATCAGAAATGAATGTTAAGCCTGGTTTTTCTCAAAAAAAAAATATACATGTTTCAGTGAGTGTAAATTTAGGTTTGACTATATGTAAATTTTCTAATTTGAACATGTATATGTTAAATTTGAATTTGGTATGTCTGTTATTTTGCAAATGCTTTTTATTCTGAGGATTTACAATAGGTCCCACATATTTCTGATTGTTTGTTTCCATAATTCATTTTGTCTATTTGTTTCTAAATATTTGTATTTCTGAATATGGTTTCTCTTCTGGGGATTTTCACTAGTTCCCAAACTTTTTTGTTTCAGTGTTATGATGATCTGTACAAGTTCCAGTTTTTAAATTTTGATTATCTGTTTTAGTTGCCTTTAGTGCTACAAATCAGCAGTCTGATCAAGTATTTGGTTTTGTTTTCCTGTGTCATCAGATCTCAACCACAAAACCAAAATCTGACGGTTACAAAATTCAAGTGTTGGTTTTCTTTGAAACACTCGAATTCCAGGATGGTCAAAATCGAGTGTTTTCCCACCTCAAAACACTCGAGTGTTCACAAACCTCAAAACACTCGAGTGGAAGGTAGACAACCCCTTTCAAAATTGATTGCTCAATCTGTTCGTATATATGAAGACCGCTTGTGCTTCCTGGCATGTATCATTCAGACACTACCTTGGTTTTCGTTTGATAGTCTGGTCATTCTAATGCAGTAAATTGGATACAAGAACTATTGACATTTCGACCAGTCCCGCCTGACATATAGATTTCTGAAACAATTGGATCCTAGACGCCTCTTCAAAAGGTGAAAACTTTATGCAACCTGCAAAAGAGAATTGGACGAAATTGGAATTGGTCCAACTGTGCAGGATCGATGAGGGGCCAGACTGAAGGAAGTTAACCTTTTTTTGAAATTGAAATTGAAATTGAAGGAAGTTAACCTGGCCTTATAAACCTGATCGGTCAATCAGATGGGCCTTGAAAACTAGATAGAACGGCCCATAATCTCACCTCGCCTAACCCCAAATCACTCCCTCCCCTGCACTTGCACACACCTCTATGGCGCAGATCGGCGGCGAGGTCGCCGCCAAGCGCCGGAATCCCTCATCCTCCGGCGAGGAGCGCGTCAGTGCTCTGCCCGACGAGATTCTCGTCCTCATCCTCCTCAGCCTAGAAACCATCTCCGAAGCCGCCCGGACCTGCATCCTCTCCCACCGCTGGCGCCGCATCTGGACCCTCCTGCCGAAGCTCACCTTCAACTTGGCCCCCGACTACCGCCATATCCCCGAGGTGCTCGGGGCTCCTGAAGCCCGGTCGCCCCGAAGCATCTTCGTCGTCACCCAATACGACGCCCCAAACTCCGTGGCGGCCTGGCTCCCCCTCGCCGCGCACCGCCTCTCTGGTGATCTTGTACTCCACATCTTGGAGGTGGGGCTCGAGGACGATGAGGAGGAGTTTGACGCGGTTGTTCCGCTCCCCTGCTTTGGGAATGCCACCAGAATCCACCTCGCTCTAGGGTTTCTCGCCCTCCCCTTGCCGTCCTCCGGCACGTTCACCAGGCTCACGGAGCTCTGCCTGATGGGCGTTCGGTTTCAGGGCTCATGCGAGCTCAGCGACGTTGTCTCCTCGTCGCGGAGCCCACGTTTGAGAAAGCTCAGGGTCCGTGGCATATGGGACTGACCAGACTCGCTGTTCAGTCAAAGTCTCTCTTGAAAATTGATCTGCGGCATCTGGGGTTGCAGCAGCTCAACATCGACGCGCCAGCGCTAAAGAAATTGATATTGGTTTCTTGCTTTGCCCGGAATCAACCAGTCGCTGTCATTTCTGCCCCTCAGCTGGTGTCACTCAGGTGGAGGAATGCGTATGATCCAAGCTCTGTTCAGCTTGTCAATTTGGGACAGCTGCAACGGCTGAACACCTTACTTTGTGCTGGGGTCTAGGCAACGCTATGGTATACACAATCATGGCGCTCTGCAGCTCTTGCATCGGTTTCAGGGCATCCACAGTCTTCATATTTCACTCTTCTATCGGAAGGTGAGTTCACATCCATCCGTTGCTTTGTGTCATTATACCATCGAAATAACTTGCTTCCAAGTTTTTGTTGCAACAAATCTAATTTGTGGCTAGTTAAGCTTGGGTTGTGCTGCGCAGCTAGATACTACCGTGCCATATTTTCTTAGGCTTCACGTCTAATTTCGGGCAGGCACACATTATTCATCAACAGAGCAGTAGAAACAAAGATATCTGGACATTAGAGAACAGTACAGGTTGTGCCTCATATTTATTGGACAAAAACATAACAACTATCCGTTCTCTGATCAGAGTTTTGCAGGTCAGAAAATCAAGTTAATGCCATAATATAACTTCGGTATGCGATAATGAGTCTTAGTCTTAGGTTAGGACAAGTTGCTTGACCTTATCATTGATACCAACAAGTGTTGAAGTTAGTTACCATGTCATAGGTTCATACAGACTTGTTTAGATAATGGTTTGGGTGTAACCATGCGATGGAGTGGAACAGCCAAATATACACATAGGGAGTACACATTTTTTTTTTTACTAAAGCGTAAGGACATGAACTCTCAGGGATCATGCAAAAGGCGGCCTGAACTCTTTAGAGTTAGAATCTGAACGACAATGGTTTTCTATATGGGAAGAGACTTCCGGAGAAATATTCATATAGTATTAGCATATTGAAATTGGATTTGCATCTGCCTGTTTTGCACAGGAAATACATAGCTACATGTCTAGAAATATTAATGATTTTCCGTCTTATGATCAATTATTTGAAAACGAGATGCCTGTTCTTCCTTTCTTATCCTGATCTCTTGTGTTAACACTTACTATGTGCCAACAGAAAATACAAAACTTTCAATGCGTGATGGAAGACAGAAAACTTCTCCCTAATGTTGCTTTCTTGACGATGTCGGTGTTCAACGGAGCACACAGCTTCGGAGCTTGCTCATTTGATGTTCTCAGGCTGTGTGCTGGTATAAAAAGATTGTCATTATTCTTTCAGACAAGTAGAGACTGGGAGGTAAAGCTAAGTTCTACTTGTCAGTGTTCAGTAGTCAACTGAATACGTTTTGTTTATGTACAATAGCTAAGGATTTTGTAATTTATAAAGTAAAATTTCTGCTCTACCCCTCTGAACGTATCACTAGCATTCCTGCAATTAATTAGGAAATTAGCTATGTTTTTCTTTGATAAGACAAATGATGAAATTATATGTCGTTACCATTTTACTTGTTTTTGGCTTCCTAATTTCATTCAACGATGCCATTTAGACTTAACACTCATTGCAGGCAGAATCAACATGCCCAACAGGCTGCAGTTGTGATCAAGCAACTAACTGGAAAACAGAGGAATTTTCACTGAATGGCCTCCAAGAAGTAAAAATCACTGGCTTCAGAGGAGTTGAGCATGAAGTTGTTTTTCTGAAACTATTGTTCAGTTGGGTGGCGGCACTGGAAACGATGATGTTGAATTGGAAAAAATTCTAGAGCTTGTTCTTTCTCTCTGTAGCTAGATACATATACAAAGGACACAACCGACTTGTACAATGGGCTGCAGTTTATGGGCCTAATAGCCACATGACCCAACACTCCCCCTCAAGATTGGGCGATAGATATCTATCATCCCCATCTTGATAGATATCTATCATCCCCATCTTGTTACATGCTACCTCACACCCTTTTAACACTAAACCTTTGGTTAAACAATCAGCCACTTGATTTTTTGAAGCTACATGACTCAATACTATGGTACCATCATCTATCTTCTCCTTGATGAAAAAGCGATCGATCTCTGTATGTTTAGTCCTGTCATGCTGGACCGGATTATTGGCGATGTTGATAGCTGATTTGTTATCACATTGCAACTTGGAAGGACCTTCTCTCAGCACCTTCAACTCGAATAAAAGGTTTCTTATCCATAAGATCTCACAAAAACCTTGCGACATGGCTCTATATTCAGCTTCAGCAGTAGATCGAGACACAATTGATTGTTTCTTACTTCGCCATGACACCAAATTGCCTCCAACAAAAACACAATATCCTGATGTTGATCGCCTATCATCGACGCAGCTTGCCCAATCAGCATCACAATATCTTTCAACATTTAGATGACCATTGCTCTTGAAAATAAGTCCCTTTCCAGGACTATTCTTCAAATATCTCAAGATCCGATAAACAGCATCCAAATGTTCACTTCTAGGATCATGCATGTACCTGCTCACAAAACTGATGGCATACGAAATATCCGGTCTCGTATGACATAAATAGATGAGCCTCCCAACCAATCTCTGATAGCTCTCGTTGTTCACTGGGTCACCTGATTCCGCACGTAGCTTATGGTTTGGATCAATGGGTGTCGATGCAGGCCGACACCCAAGCATGCCTGTCTCACTTAGTAAATCTAGGACATATTTCCTTTGAGAGAGAAGTATGCCCTTTGGGGATCGAGCAATCTCAATGCCAAGAAAGTACCTGAGTTGACCAAGGTCTTTGACCTCAAATTGTTTACTCAAATTGTCCTTCAAATGTTTAATCTCTATTGCACCATCACCTGTAATGATAATATCATTAACATACACAGCCAATATTGTGATCCGTCGTCCGAAATGTCGGTAGAAAACTGTATGGTCTCCATTGCATTGTTTGTAACCCATGCCACATAGTGCACATCTAAATCTGTCGAACCATGCTCGGGGAGATTGCTTGAGGCCGTACAAAGATTTTTTTCATTCTGCATACCATGCCAGTTGTGTGTGGCTTAGAAAAACCTAGTGGAATCTCCATATACACTTCTTCTTGAAGATCACCATGCAAGAAAGCATTCTTGACGTCTAGTTGATGCAAAGGCCAACCGAAATTTGCTGCACATGAGATTAAAGTTCTCACAGTACTCATCTTAGCCACAGGTGCAAATGTTTCATCGTAGTCTATGCCATATGTTTGACTATATCATTTTGCAACAAGTCTTGCTTTCTATCTTTCCACCTTTCCATCTGGATTCTGTTTCACTGTGAAAACCCACTTGCAGCTAACAGCTTTCTTTCCCGGTGGCAATTTTACAAGATCCCAAGTTTTATTCTTTTCAAGAGATCTCATCTCTTCCAACATAGCCTCTTGCCATTTAGAATCATGCTTTGCTTCTTTCCAGTCTTTGGGCACAACAACAGATTGTAATGATGCAACAAAAGCTCTATATGATGGAGACAAGGATGCATAAGAGACATAGTTACTGATGTCTTCCTCAAATCCCTACCTCGATGCATCTTTTCGCTGTGCAATAGGCAAATTAGGTGAAGAGGAACCTTCAATCTCGGTCTCGGAAGTTGATGACACATCAACAATCTCTGGGCCATTATTAGGCATTGAAGGTGAGGGGCATTGTTCAGTGGTTGATACTGGAACCACCTCTGCAGCTTGTGTTTGAGATTTAAACATTTTTCTCGTATACACTATGTTCTTCCACCTCTCACCTATCGAGCTATCTTCCTTCGAAGATGTTGAACCAGGCACTACCTCCACTCCCTTTGGTTGGGGAATAAAACCACTAATCATCGCGTCCATCTTTCTAGGTTGTTGCTCACTTGAGCTACTTTGCACATCACCATTCTCCCCCTCTTGCTCATCCCTATCCATGCTAGGAACAAAGAACTTAAATCTGTCTTTTCCCCATAAAAAGGATCAGACTCCCTAAATGTAACATCCATACTAATAAATAAACGTCTCTCGGTGGGGCACCAACACTTATACCCTTTTTGACTTGATGAGTAACCCACAAATATGCACTTAACTGCTCGAGGATCCAACTTACCAACTGAAGGCCTATGGTCCCGAACAAAGCAAGTGCACCCAAATACTTTAGGTGGAACGACAAATTCATTCACTCCTCTTAACATCTCGTAAGAAGTTTTCCACCCAAGTAATCTTGAAGGCGTGCGATTTATCAAATAAACAGCTGTTATCACTGCTTCACTCCATAAAAACTTTGGTACATTCATAGTATACATAAGTGAACGCGCAACCTCCAAGATATGACGGTTTTTCCTTTCAGCTACTCCATTTTGTGGAGGTGTATCAGGACATGTGGTTTGATGCAATATTCCTTGAGCTGATAAATAACTTTCAAACTCATTGTTCAGATACTCCGTTCCATTGTCTGTCCTTTATATCTTAACCCGAGCATCATATTGATTCCCAACAACTGAGCAAAAATCTTTAAAACATTTAAGAACCTCATTCTTCTGCTTCATAAGATATATCCTTGTCACCCGAGAATAGCAATCAATAAACGTTACAAAATACTTCATTCCACTTATCGAAACAACTGGGCATGTCCAAACGTCAGAGTGAATAAGCACAAAAGGAGATATGCTCCTAAGTCCCCTGCTTACATACACTGATCTTGTATGCTTTCCGTACTCACATGCGTCGCAAAAAAGCTTTCTTTTGTCCACCTTACTCATGATCTCAGGGAATACCTTGACCATAGTATGAAATGACAAATGTCCTAGTCGACAATGCTCAAGTATTACCTTAGCCTCATTCTCACTCATAGCGACTGTCAAAGCAATGCATGAGCTATCTGCTCTTCGATCTAAAAACCATAGGCCATTACGCTTTATGCCACTGCCAAGCATTCTCCCAGTCTTTCTATCCTCAATTAAACAGTTCTCTCGATCGAGAGTAATACGACAATCCATATGATCTACCAAAGCACTTAAAGATACTAGATTAACAGGAAAAGATGGGACATATAAAACTGACGATAATGTAATTAATAGAGTGCATTAGACTGTGCCCACACCTTTAATAGGTTGAGAAGTTTCATCAGCAGTTTGAATAGTTTCGTTTTGCATAGGAGCAAGAGGATTATATGATGCAAATTCACTTATTGCACCCGTAACATGCTTAGATGCACCTGAATCTAGTATCCAATTTGCAAGGGATGTACCTTTATTAGGATGAGCAAGGTTGACAAGATTTCCAAGGATTGTCTTTGTCTCCTTCAATTCTCTTGTATTTGACATTAATTCTGAACGCTTTGCCAAAAACCGTTGGGCTATCTTCTCGAATTGATTTGCTGTGAGGATGTCACCTAGCTTCTCAAATACCTGCTCAATTTCTTTGCTCTCTGTCATTATTTAACTTCTCAAGTAGCCACAATTTTCCTGCATTTTATCTCCCCCTGGAAGACTTTTCTCCTTACAGCCAGCGGCAACACAGCACTGTCTTCTCGCACACACAACCAACACGTGCTTCTCTCCCAAGTTACTCCTGCTGGTTCCCCTCCACACTTCCAACGAATGCTCACAACAGCCAAGTTCACAACCTCTGCACTGGACACTGCACTAATCTGAATCACAGGTGGCAATCTCTGGCCGAAACAAGCACCAATTCCTCTTCAATAGCAGCTCACGACCACTATAGCCTCACCAACACCTCTCTGTTCCTTGCCGTTGAATGCAATTCCAACAAAATCCAAGCAAGCTGGCTGCCAATCTCCTAAATTCCAGGCAGTCCGCAGCTCCTCTTGCAAAATCCAAGCATAATAGCAACCTCACACGGCAAGCTAACAGGCTAGTAGCACAAGCAAGCAGGCGCAGCAAGCTAGAATATGCAACTCGTTTCTCCTTTCCTCTGTTCCCTTGCAGCTTCCCTCCTCAAATCAGAGGCAGCATAAGCATAGGGAACTCTTCCCTCTCCTCTTCTGCTCACTCGCCACCAGAGCACCACGGCAAACAACTTTGCCCGTGATATCTCCTTCAGTCAACACAAATTGAGCTGTCTAGCTCTAATCGAACAACACCTGCCCCTGTTCCTCTCGTCCTACCTTCAATTGGTGCCCGCTGGTCTCAATCCTGCCCAAATCGAGCTCTTCGGCCGCACCCGCTACCCACTGCTGCTCGTCGGAGCTAGCCCCACGCACTCGTGCCGCTGCTCCGCGCACACGCGAGCCTCCTCTCTCCAGAAGTACGCCTCCACAAGCAAGGGTCCTGATTGCCTCACCCGTCGATCTGAACGCGGCGTCGCTTCTGTGCAGTTCCGACTCCTTCACCTGTCTCTCCCACTTGTATTCTTGCCTCCAGCACAAGCACGCCCGCCCCTTCTCCAACTCGCTCCGTCACCACGGCAGCTCACCGCTCGTCGTCGGTCGCCTCTGCTCACCGTAGCCCTGATAGCATGTTGAATTGGAGAAAATTCTAGAGCTTGTTCTTTCTCTCTGTAGCTAGATACATATACAAAGGACACAACCGACTTGTACAATGGGCTGCAGTTTATGGGCCTAATAGCCACACGACCTAACACTCCCCAAGATAGACGATAGATATCTATCATCTCCATCTTGTTACATGCTACCTCACATCCTTTTAACACTAAACCTTTGGTTAAACAATCAGCCACTTGATTTTTTGAAGCTACATGACTCAATACTATGGTACCATCATCTATCTTCTCCTTGATGAAAAAGCGATCGATCTCTATATGTTTAGTCCTGTCATGCTGGACCGGATTATTGGCGATGTTGATAGCTGATTTGTTATCACATTGCAACTTGGAAGGACCTTCTCTCAGCACCTTCAACTCGAATAAAAGGTTTCTTATCCATAAGATCTCACAAAAACCTTGCGACATGGCTCTATATTCAGCTTCAGCAGTAGATCGAGACACAACTGATTGTTTCTTACTTCGCTATGACACCAAATTGCCTCCAACAAAAACACAATATCCTGATGTTGATCGCCTATCATCGACGCAGCTTGCCCAATCAGCATCACAATATCCTTCAACATTTAGATGACCATTGCTCTTGAAAATAAGTCCCTTTCCAGGACTATTCTTCAAATATCTCAAGATCTGATAAACAACATCCAAATGTTCACTTCTAGGATCATGCATGTACCTGCTCACAACACTGACGGCATACGAAATATCCGGTCTCGTATGACATAAATAGATGAGCCTCCCAACCAATCTCTGATAGCTCTCCTTGTTCACTGGGTCACCTGATTCCGCACGTAGCTTATGGTTTGGATCAATGGGTGTCGATGCAGGCCGACACCCAAGCATGCCTGTCTCACTTAGTAAATCTAGGACATATAGCCACACGACCCAACAGATGAGAGTAACTTTTCATTATTCAATCAGTCAGAGCAAGGCTAAAGAGCTGTGCCAAAAGTTATCAAGCTTCTCTAAACCGGAAACATGCGTGCAATTTTATATCTATCAAATCTGTGATAGCAGGTCGGTGCACTTGCTCTCACTAGAAGATGAAGGCACTGGGGTGTGATTTTAAAGTATGGAATGCTTCTATTTTCGTTGCAGTGCAGGACAGTACTAAGCATTGCTTGTAGCTTGTAGCTAGTTTTCTTGTGTGTGCGATGTACTATGCTGCCTGTTAACATGGTAATGGTACGGTCTATTGGCTGTTTGGTCAGTGAAGATGGTAATGGTACAACCTATTTGGCAATGGTAATTATTGTTTTAGTAGCTTGAAATTTCTATGATCTATTGGCTGGTTGAGTGTGATGTTGCCCTCTATTCGCAAGATTAAGTCTACCACGCGCTGCAAATGTAAAAATCTGGTGAGACCTGTTTGTATAGGATGATGATGATCCAATCTCTTAATGTTGGACGCCCCTTGAATCTTTGGACTCCCCTTGAACAGTGCTTCCCGTGTCTCAGTTCTGTTTACCATTCAATTGCCATGGAAATGGTTTTTGAATAGTGGCTTGCACAAGGTGGAAATCGTGCGAGTATTTTGGCTGAGCATATATTTCCACTACTGTTAGTTCAGTCCCGTATATATGCAGACCGCTTATACCTGCCATCTAAAGACAGGTGTTTCATGCAGTCACTATCTTAGATTTCTTTGGATAGTTTGGTCATTCTAATGCAGTAAATTGGATATAAGAGAACTATTGACATTTCGACCAATCTAGCCTGACATACAAATTTCTCAAACAAAAACAAACTAGACTCATTTTCAAAAAGGTCGAAACTTCATGCAACCTGTAAAAGAGAATTCGACGAAATTGGAATTGGATCGATGAGGCCAGACTGAAGGAACTTAACTTTGCCCTATAAACCTGATCCAGTGGGCTACGATTGGAATTGGAACGGCCCATCAAAATGGAACTGGAACGGCCCATAATCTCATCTCCCCCCTGAAGCCTGAACCCCAAATCCCTCCCTCAGTCCCTCCCCGTCCCGCGTCCCCTGCACCTGCACACCTCTGTGCTATGGCGCAGATCGACGGCGTCGGCGAGGTCGCCGCCAAGCGCCGGAATCCCTCATCCACCGGCGAGGACCGCCTCAGCGCTTTGCCCGATGACATCCTCGTGCTCATCCTCCTCCGCCTAGATACCATCTCCGAAGCCGCCCGGACCTGCGTCCTCTCCCTCCGCTGGCGCCGCATCTGGACCCTCCTGCCGAAGCTCGCCTTCAAATTAGCCCCGGACTACCACCACATCCGCCAGGTGCTGACGGCCCCGGAAGCCCCGGCGCTCCGCCGCGTCCACGTCGTCACTAAAGACGACGCCCCTGATTCTGTGGCGTCCTGGCTTCCCCTCGCCGCGCGCCGCCTCTCGGGTGATCTTTTATACCACAACTTGGTGGAGTGGGAAGAGGAAGAGGAAGAAGAGGAAGAGGAGGAGGAGGAGACTACACCACGAACACCCTTTTTGCAACGGATATAAGCGTTGCTAGATGTTCCAATAAGCGTTGGTAGAGGCTTTACCAACGCATGGGACATGCGTTGCAACAACTGGCGTTGCAAGGATCTACGGCAACGCATACTTAAGCGTTGGTAAGTGGACACAAAAAACGTTGCAAAGTAGCAACGAATACCAATTGGAAACAGCAACGCTTATATGTGTTGGATGTTGTACAGAGCACATGGAAGTAATTATTGCTCACGGCTTCCTTAATATTGTAGAAAAGACAGAACAGTCGGACAACAAAATCATATAATTCCAATTACTTGTATCATTAATTTCGTTTCCAGTATGTTACAAAGATATGTCAGGTACATATACCATACACAAAATGGGAAATTGAATCTAATAACTGAAAAGCTCTAGGCCATCTTTGAAACATAAATCGTAGCTACTGCTATCCCACTATGAAGTATCTGTTTCCTTGCCTCGCGTGAAATCCATGAGTAAGAAGTATTCAACTGAACTCCTGGATCTGCAATGGCAATAGTTACACTGTAAGTGGCAGAAGCTATGAGGGTAGTTGTGTCAAGTATTTAACTACAAAGATAAGAAAATGATTTTCATTACTGAACTTCATTTGTTAGTAAATATCTAGACAAATACCTCTATATCTATTATTGAAACTGGAAAAGTAAAAACATAATTCAGCTGGGAATACAGAATGAAAAGCAGAGTTCTAGCCTAAGTAGATTGTTGTCTACTGGATACTAAGCCTAACTACTAATTGTTCACACAGTAAACTGGATTCCTTATGAAGCTGCATGCATCAAAATTTGGATCTACTATGACACTGAAAATATATATATTTGCAAGTTTTATTGCAATGTATTAGACAGTGTTGGTATTTCCATCTCAAGCTTGCACATAGTTCTGAAATCTGGTGATAACAGAGCCAGGATTGTAGATGCACAGCAACGTTTTCTGAAAATATATTACCGTGGTGAACCGTAGCATCTGAAATCATTTCAATAACAGAGCTGCCACATATCTCAGAGTAATCTTCAATTAAAGTTAGATTGAATGCAGAAATAAAAGGCATACTTCTTACTGCAACCCTGTTATTTTTTGAAAGAACATACATTCTTGCAAATAGGTATCCAGACCTTGCTATCATCACACTGATTGTGATTACTTTCTTGACACCTTATATACAAGACTGCAACCCTGTTACTTAGGGAAATCTGAACACAATGTAAGTTACAAAGGCCAGCCCTACTATGAGTTAAGAAATCGCAGGAGCAGTTGCATCTAAGAAATCGCAGGAGCAGTTGTATATAAGAAATTGCAGGAGCAGGAGCATATACGATAAATAAGAAAATAATGAATGAAGAAACAGTAACGAAAAGGGAAGAAGTGAGAGATTGCGGATGATTTTGTTACTCCCGTGCAGCGACAACCACGTCATTGATCTTCCCTGCGAGGCCACCCGTGACCACCATGACTCCTCTGCTTTGCTGTCGAGTTACAAATTCAGAATTAGGGATCCATGAGAACCTATGAGAAATTCGAACGAAATAAACAAGAATCAGTTGAGGATCGAAAGAGAAGCTAATGCTTAGGAACAAGGGGATGGGAATCGCATAGATTAGTTACAAAATGAAATCCGATCCAAATGATTCGAGGAGAATTACCTGGGAAGGCAGCAAAGCTCATTGGTGAGGAACGACAACTTTTCTCCAGATCTGGACGCCAATTTCACCGCCCTTGTGCTCTCTGATCTTAAAGAACTCGCCGTGGAGGTGGAATCTACCCGAATGAGGGAGGCGTCGTCGAGAAATCAGAGATCGGATGGAGACTGGTAGGATGCAGGCTCAAGGCGCGGCCGATGGGAGGGCGCAGGCGGCGGCGCTGACGATGGGAGGGCGCAGGCGGCGGCGCGGCGCAGCGTGAGGTGGAACCGTCGCTGGGAGGAGATGGCACTGAACAGGATAAGGATGGGCCGTGGTGGAGGGACGACTGGGTCCAGGCGGGGGGATATATTGAGCTGATCGAATGGCCGCAACACATTTGGGTTCCGTTGCAGTCCAAGCGTTGCTAAAGGGTGGTTGGTGAGGAGGAGGTGGTGGACGGCCATTCCGCTGCCCTGCTTTGGGAATGCCACCAGAATCCACCTCGACCTAGGGTTTTTTGCGCTCTCCTTGCCGTCCTCCGGCGCGTTCACCAGGCTCACCGAGCTATGCCTGAAGTGCGTCCGGTTCCAGGGCCCATGCGAGCTCGGCGACGTTGTCTCCTCGCTGCGGTGCCCAGGTTTTCGAAAGCTCAGAGTCCGTGACACCAGGGGACCGGCCAGACTCGCAGTTCAATCGAAGTCCCTGTTGAAAATTGATCTGCGGTATCTGTATGGGATGCAGCAGCTCGGCATCGACACGCCAGCGCTCAAGAAATTGACATTGCTTTGCAGCTTTTTGTATAATCAACCACTGGCCAACATTTCAGCCCCCTCAGCTGGTGTCCCTCAGGTGGACTGATGCGTATGATCCAACCACTGTTCAGCTTGGCAATTTGGTACAGCTGCAACGCCTGAGCACCCACTTCATTCAGGTGTATGGGCAACATGGCAACATACACAATCGTGGCGTTCTACAGCTATTGCATCGGTTTCAGGTCATCCACACCCTTAATATGGCGCTCGCCTATCCGCAAGTGAGTTTACATCATTTGTCTTTTGTGATTGTGCTATTAAACTTACCTGCTAACAAGCTATTACTGCTAGATAGCTAGCTTGCGGTTCAAGAAGTAGTTAAGCTTGTTTCAATTTGGTAGTGGTCACTACGGGAAACCCCCCGTTTGCCGTGTGCCATAGAGTTTGCCGAGCGCTTTATATCGGGCACACGGCAAAAAGGCTATTTGCCGAGTGCCGCACTCGGCAAACAATAGGCACCCGGCATAGAGTGGGTTGCCGAGTGCCACGTGGCCGGCACACGGCAATATCACACTTTGCCGTGTGCCACGTGGCCAACACACGGCAAACCTGCCGGCCACCACTCGGCAAACAAAAACACTCGGCAAACTTTGACGCCCGTTGGAATTTTGTTGACGGACGTTGAGCGAGGTGGGCCCGGGTACTCGGCAAAAAGGAACACACGGCAAAAATTTTATTTTTTGCCGAGTGTCCACAACGAGGCACTCGGCAAAGAAACTACTTTGCCGTGTGCCCCTTGCCAGCACACGGCAAAATGGCTTTTTTGCCGAGTGTTAGCCCCATTACACTCGGCAAAGATAATTTCAATGAATTTTTTGGGCCTCTAAATTAATTCAAATAAAAAAGTTTTGAACTGCAAAGTTGTATATTTTGACAACCTCTACACTTCTTATTTTGGTATTTTTTCATTCGACAAAGCACTAGTAAATTTGTTCAAAAATCCTAGAGCTCCCGGATAGTTTTCCAAAACTCGAAGAAGGATGTTTGGAATATGTAGACAACGCGTCTATAATTATTTTTGAAAAACAAAAGATCAAAATAAAAGTTGTAGATCTGCATAAGTTACACATCTTTGCTGTTGAACACTTTTTTATTTGAATTCAAATTGTCAACGGAAAAATTGTTTGAATTTCTCAAATTTGAAAATTTGAATTTTAGAAACAATTTCGGATGGAGAAATACTAAAAGTAGAAGTCGTAGATCTCGAGAAGTTATGAAACTGTCATGTTGACAAGTTTTTTATTTGAAATCAAATTGTCGACTTTTGAAATTTGACGTAAAGTACGTTTGAATTTCTCAATTTTTAAAATTTGAATTTTTTAAACAATCTCACAATCTCGGATGGAAAAATTGTGAAAATAAAGTTGTAGATCTCGAGAAGTTGTTAAACTTTCATGTTGACAGCTTTTTTATTTGAAATCATATTGTCAACTAAATAATTATCTAAAACCGAAAACTATGTGTTGTCAAAAAAAAAAAAGAAAATTAAATCTTTGCCGTGTGCCACGTGGAGGGCACACGGCAAAGATTTGAGTTTGCCAAGCGCCGGATCGCCGGCACTCGGCAAACACGGAGGATTTGACTTAGCGCCGCACGGCTCTTCTCCCTCCTCTCCTCTCTCATTTCGCATCGAGCTGCTTCTCTTCTACCTAGCTACCGCCCGCCGCCGACCGCGCGTGGAGCTGCCGTCGCCCCCCCGCCCGCCGCCCTCCGCGCCGTGCGCCGTCGCCCCCGGCCTCCGCCCCAACCCCGGCCGGCCTCTGCCCCGCCCCGGGCCGCCGTCCCCGGCCTCCGCCTCGCCCCGCGCCGCCGTCCCCGACCTCCACCTCGCCCCGGGCCGCCGTCCCCGGCCGGCCTCCGCCTCGCCCCGGGCCGCCTCCCCCAGCGCCTCCTCCTCGTCGGCTACGGCCCGGCCGGCACCGCCTCTGCCCGGCCCGCCCTCCTGCGCGCACCTGCCAGCCGTCCCGCCGCCCGCCGCCGCCCGCGCGTGGAGCTGCCGCCGCGTTGGAGCCGCCAGGTACGCCTCCTTCCAGAGCCTCACCCTTGCGTTGATAAACCAGTTCGACACCTGCACATCGAATGCCCAAACTTCTGATCAGTTCCATAATAATATTTCAGCAGTGTTTGGTTGGAAAGAAATTGGGAATGAAAATGCAATAATATGTTTAGACATTCACAGGAAATTCTAGGTGAAATTCCTTGCCTGGTTCCTTGTCAAGCCTGTCTGTTTAGCTAGCATTTGCTTATCACTATCAGTAGGATACCTGGAAAACAAGAGCTAAACATGAGACTCAAACGGCTGTAGCACATCTCTTTTATTTAGTAAAATAGTTCATGGTTTATTTCATTTCCAAACAACAAAAAAATTGTACTACATAGCATTGATCATGAAAAATTCTCCTTGACATTATCAACCAGATTCTCATGTCATTTGTGGAATCCGAGACAATGCAACAAAATTCCCAATGATGCCACGCGTCAATTAAGCAGAAAAGGCTCAGAAGAAGAAATAGCAAGGAAAAGCAAGAATGTTTGATGTGGCGAAATAGTAATCATTCAACAAAAAATTCTTCATAATGGCTTTTATCTCTTAAACATATGCACAGAAAGCATGGTTATTATGCACTTGTAACAAGCAAAAAACACACTCAATGTGAACACAACGATAAAAGTTTTCATTAAAGCTAATGAGTTTTGGCCGTCGGTTTGAGAACTATTAATTTAGAATTATTAATTATTACTATTTCCTTCACTTCGATCAGTAGTAGGCTACACTGATGGACATCATGCTAGTTTCTGTTTCGTTCAAATTATGTTGCGATAACTAACCAAATGAACCAAAAGAGCGTTGTGTAAGATCAAGTAAGCCATCCGTCACACAACTTAATTTGGGAATGTGCCAAATATGTGATTAAACAGAATATTATCATGTGCCTCTTTCTCTATATATTTATTGAAATAGATAGGAAATTCTAGGAAAAGTACCATTTTCTACACCAGATTATTTGATCCGTGTAAGCAGGATAATATATATTAGTGACATATATGTGGGCTATACCATTGGATGCGTGTTGTATGCAAAGAATCATTTCTATGTCGAAATTTGGAATTGACTCATTTATGTTCCATTCTTTGCAGGAGAGGCTTGTGCACACCGTCTTCCACTCGACACTTTGCAGACAGCAAGGTGAGACATAAAAGCCTCCTCTTTTTCCATTCATGTCTGTAGGTCACGCGTAACCTGGTTAGGCGTCTCCCGTTCGAAAGAGATACAGTTGGAGATATGTAGACTTTGCATATCTATGACCGTATCTGTTTCGAATTGTCCATGTTTTTTGGACAGCCCGAGGATGCGTAGGTGGGGTTAGTTTCCATGGTTTACTTCGGTCCGAGACAGAATTTCGGCAGCACCTCCCTGTTGTTCTCTGGATACACAATCTCCCTGCGGGGACGTGTATTTGGAGAACAGCGGGGAGATGCTGCCGAAATTCTGTCTCGGACGCGGAATAAACCATGGAAACTAACCCCATCTACGCATCCTCGGGTGGGATTAGGACCTATCTTCACCTATTAGATAGTTGGAACATCGTGTAGATCGATGCAAATGAATTAATTTTATATTACTCGTTGATATATATCTGTTAGAGGATGGAAGACCGTGAGTGGATGTACACGGGCCGCTTAAGTCGGACTGAGTTTACCGACGAATAGATCGAGAAGTCAGAAGCTTTCATGGAACTAGCATTTGCCAAGGCTAAAGGAGCGAGTGCCACTTGGTGTTCCTGCAGCCGTTGTAACAACATGCGGCGAAAAACAAAGGAGGTCATGGCTAAAAATCTATGTCTGAATGGATTTACGCCAGGCTATACTCGGTGGTTGTACCATGGTGAAGCCGAACGTGTGAGAGACGACGTCGTGAGACAGCGCGTCGATGATTATGATGCTGATGGTGGGGTAGAAGACATGTTACATGACTACCATGAAGCACATTTCAATGTGGATGAAGAACGTAGAGAGGAGGAGCCAGAGGAGACCGCAAAGGCGTATTACGACATGTTGTCTTCTTCACCTCGACCTCTTCACATGTATTCCAAGGTTTCTCAGCTGGATGCCATTGCACGCCTAATGGCCGTAAAGTCCCGGTTCAGCTTGAGTCGAAACGCCTTCGATGTTATGTTGATAGTTATTGGCACTTTGCTTCCGGAAGGTCACATTCTGCCAAAGAACATGTATGAGGCACAGAAACTCCTTCGTGCACTTAAGATGCCATATGAGCAGATACATGCGTGTCCGAAGGGATGCATCTTATTTAGGAAAGAACACGCGGAAGCAAAATACTTTCCAAAGTGTGGATCCTCTAGGTTCATGGAGGTAGACGCTGCTGATGGCCAAAAGAGGCAGCTCGCGGTCTCCACGAAAATCCTACGGTACCTTCCGTTCATACCGAGGATTCAACGCCTTTACATGACCGAGGAATCCGCGAAACAGATGACATGGCACAAAGATGGAGTCCGATACAATCCCGATAAGCTTGTACATCCATCTGATGGTGAAGCCTGGAAACGTTTTGATGAGATTCACGACATAAAAGCTCTGGAGGCTCGTAATGTACGTGTGGCGTTGGCAACAGATGGGTTCAATCCTTATGGAATGGGAGCTGCCCCGTACAGTTGTTGGCCCGTTTTCGTTATACCCCTGAATCTCCCTCCCGGCGTCCTCTTTCAACGACAGAACATATTCTTGTCGCTGATAATTCCTGAAAACCCGGGGAATAATATGTCTGTGTACATGGAGCCTTTGATCGATGATTTGGTCCGTGCTTGGGAGGAAGGGGTATGGACATACGATTCATCTAAAAAGGAAAACTTCAGAATGTATGTTAATTACCACTACTCTCTGCATGACCTGCCGGCGTCTGGGACATTCTGCGGCCATGGTGTTCACTCCAAGTTCCCATGCCCAGTATGCAAGACAATTGTGAGGTTCATTTGGTTGAAGAAGGGTGGCAAGTTTTCTTCGTTCGACCAACACCGACAATTCCTCCCTCCTGACCCTCCATTCAGAAGAGACAAAAAGAATTTCACGAAAGGTGTCGCAGTGCACCACCAGGCACGGCCGTTCATGACTGGTGCCGAGGTGCATGCTCAGTTAGATGCTCTCGTGGTTGATGAACAAGAAGGTGGTTTTGTGGGATATGGTGAGCTACATGCCTTCACTAAGATCTGCGGCTTGTGGAGGCTTTCCTATATGGAAGACCTTCTTCTTCCACATAACATTGACCTAATGCACACTGAACATGGCATTGGCGTTCCACTTTTCGGAACAATCATGGACATTCCTGATAAGACAAGGGACAACGTGAAGGCAAGAGTCGATCAAGCAGTGTTATGCGATAGACCTAAGCTAGACATGGCGCCTCCTAAATCCGGCAAGTCATGGAGGAAGCCTCCGGCCGATTTCGTCCTTACGAGGCCTCAAAGGAGGGAAGTATTAGAATGGTTCAAAACGTTAATGCTCCCTGATGGGTTTGCAGCGAATCTGAGTAGAGGGGTGAACTTAACAACTATGCGAATCAACGGGGCAAAGAGTCATGACTACCACATGTGGCTTGAGCGGCTTCTTCCGGTAATGGTTCGAGGCTATCTCCCTGATCATGTGTGGCTAGTGCTGGCAGAGTTGAGCTATTTCTTCCGTCAGCTTTGTGCCAAGGAGGTATCTAAGACCGTGATCGCAGACATGGAAAAAATGGCGCCTGTGTTGCTCTGTAAGTTGGAGAAGATATTTCCACCCGGCATGTTCACTCCGATGTTTCATATTATTTTGCACCTCCCGTATGAGGCACGAATGGGGGGGCCTGCACAGAACCGTTGGTGCTATTCAATTGAGAGGTGTCAAAAGGTTCTTCGAACGAAATGCAAGAATAAATGCAAAATTGAAGCTTCCATTGCAGAGGCATATGTTCTGGAGGAGGTGTCAAACTTCACATCAAAATACTATTCAGACAACCTTCCGAGTGTGCATTATCCAGCTCCTCGTTACAATGCTGGCGAAAACGAATCGAAGCTCAGCCTTTTCCTAGGGCAACACGGAACTGCAAGTGAAGGGACCAACAAAACCTTGAAACATGAAGAGTGGCACACTATCATGCTATATGTGTTGACCAACCTTTCCGAAGTGTTGCCGTACATGCAGTAAGTTACTGTCCAATTTTTTTCCTAGTATTGAATATTCCGCGTCCAACCAACTTGTTCCTTGTTGGTACAGGGAGTTTATTCATGAATTCTGGCGTGGATCAAGAGAACCAACCGCACAGGAAGTTGATACCCTTATTTCAAAGGGTGCGGGAAATGAAATGCCTGATTTCATTTCTTGGTTCAAACAAAAGGTATTTAGCATTTTTTCGTATCGCTTACAAGTTGCTCGTACGTGCGAATAATATAACTAACGATCCTGCTTGAACTTGCAGAGCCAAACTGATGCGTCTATGAGTGCCGATCTAAGACAGGTTGCCGATGGCTGTGCCTATAGGGTTAGGTCATTTCGAAGCTATGAAGTTAATGGGTACCGCTTTCACACAACAAGCTACGAGCAGAGTCGGCCCAATCGAAGAACCACCAATACCGGAGTTTTTACGCCGGGGACGATGGGGTCGAGTATTACGGAAGAGTTGAAGAAATATACGAACTCAAGTTTCATGGGTCCAAGCCTCTTACTCCTGTCATATTCAAATGCCATTGGTTTGATCCTCAAGCAGTGAGACGGACCCCTAATATTGGCCTAGTCGAAATTCGACAGTCATCAGTGTACCCAAGAGACGATGTATACATTGTGGCGCAACAGGCCACACAAGTTTGTTATAGCTCATACCCGTGCCAAACCGACGACCGTATCAAGGGTTGGGATGTTGTGTACAAGGTAGCGCCACACGGCAAACTACATGTCCCAAACAATGAAGATTACAATATAGTGCCAAACCCAGACGACGGAGAGTTCTTTCAAGAACATGGGCAAGAAGAGGGTTTTCAGATAGACTTAACCGAAGAGATCGGAATGGAAGTAGAGAATGAAACGGTTAGTGATGACGATGCTGGAGATGAGGTTCATAATTTGAACGATTTGAAATTACTTGAGCGGTTACATTTAAACATTGAGGACGAAGGCGACATTCCTCCTCCGGCGAATGTGCAAAATGATATCGACATGCCTGATAGTGATGATGAGGCATATGATGAAGCTAATCCCGATTATGATGATTATTTCTGATACATGTATGGTCTTTTTAAATTACTTTCATATTTCTAATAATATATATATGTTACTTTCTAATTATATATGTTTTATTTGTTTTGCATCTATTTGGAAGTACTGATGGATTTCATCTTTTCAATTGCAGGTGATTGATCGAAGATGGTGGGCAGAGGTGGTGTGTTGAGTTCGGTGTCGTCGCTTTACAAGAGAGCGACTGGCAAGGGGAAGAGGTCCGATGAAGCTGAGGGGTCCGGGAAGGGACGAGGGAAGGGGCGAGGGAAGGGGCGAGGCAGAGGTGGAGGAGCTGGAGGCAGGGGTCGAGGAGGCAGGAGGGACCCGTCGCCTACACCTTCCGCGCACGAGGAGGAGGAGGAGCACCAGGGAGAGGAGGAGGAGGAGGAGGAGTTACCTTCTGCTCACGGCTCTGAGGAGGAGGAGGACGAGGACGAGGAGGGGGAGGCAGAGGGGTCCGGTTCCGCTTCCGAGGACTTGCAGAGTGTGTGGTTGCGAGGTCCCTCACAGCTCCCGACTCGGCCGATTCCTCCTAACAGACAGCCGATGATTCGACCCATACCGCCTAGGTACGTAATTTTCTAATTTTTATCACTAACTTCTCATTTCATATGTTCAAAATCACAATAACATCTATTATTTTGTCTCATTCATTTGGGCAGGGGTTGGGAGGTGATCGAGGCAGGTGATCACAAGCGCATTCCCAATGGCATCCTGGGTCTTTTGTGCAGGCTACACTTCCCTGGCATGGTGCTCTACGCCGGCAAGCAGGTGCCGGCCTTGACGTGGGACCACTACAGAAACGCCGCCGATCTCCCAGATCGTGACAACAGGGTTTTTCAGCACAAGGCGGAGAGGGTGATGGAAGAGCTGTGGGTAAGTCTTCGTTGCACTGCATTGGTCAATACATCGCATTCATTGGATATTATTCAAATAATGATAGTGTACATTGCGTCTTGATGCAGGATTTCTACAGATGCGAGCCTGGGCAGGAGGCGTTGGCGGTTCGTGTGACGAACAATGCATGTCGTAAACTCGTCAGAGACATGCATTACGAGTCGCGCGTCCAGGCCGTCATAACTTACTACGCTACTGTCCAAAAAATGAAGGTGGAAAAAAAGGAGGCACGAACCATTGAGCTTACCCGAGAGCAATACATGCTGGTAAACACGAATACCGAACTCTTATGAGATTAAGTACGCTTAATTTGATCTTCTCATATTTCTATACTTGATGACGTGCAGGTGCCTCCGTGGTGGTGCGCCTCCCATTTCACGGCCTGGTCCTATATTGTCAACAAATGGTGCGAGCCCCAGTGGCATGAGACACACAACGCTTGCCGGGAGCGGCGCTTGATGATGCCAGGGGCACCACACCATCAAGGCAACCTTACCCTTTCCCAGTACGCGGCTAGATGGGTACGTGAACTCAACTTCTTTATTTAAACACTTAATATTCTCCATAACTTCTAATCATCTTTCTATTTTTCTTGCAGTCGGCGGCACATGGTGGCCAGCCTTGCGGGCAGTTGAAGGCCTTTGCTCTGTCCCACAAGGGCAAGGCGACGGCTGACATCGACTACAACCCAGAGGACCCGCCCGAGACGTACAGCAACGCTACCGTCCACAGCCGCCTCAGTGAGTACACCTCGGCGGCAAGGGAGGTCCATGGGCCAGAGTGGGATCCGAGCACCGAGCCCCTTGATGGAGAGGTCGTGATGAGGGTGGGTGGAGGTAAGAAGCATGGCCGGTACTGGATTGGCGACAGCACAATCGACACGGCCTCTACTCCCACCCTCTCCGAGATCCGAGCAAGGAGCACGGGCTCAGCTCCGCCCATACGCCCACGGCCTAGCGCTACACAGATCCAGATTCAGCAAATGCAGGTAATCTTGGTTTAATTCGTTGTTCATTGATTTGTACATGGTATTGCCTTGCATTGTAATATTGGGATCGATGAAATATTATAGGCCCAGATGGATGCGAAGTTGGAGCAAGAGCGGCAGAGGATGCAGGCCGAGATGGATGCGAAGCTGGAGGCAGAGCGGCAAAGGAATGACCAGCGGATGGCGCAGATGTTCCTTTACATGCAGACTCATGGTACGGTGCCACAGCCAGGGCAACTCCCTCCTCTACCACTACCTCCTCCTTACGGCGGTCCTCCTCCCTTCGGCGTTCGTCTTCCCTTCGGCGTTCCTCCTCCCTTCGGCGTTCCTCCTACTTTCGGTGGTACTTCTCCTGGCACTCCTTCTGCAGGCACTCCGGTGAGTCACTTCAAATCTTTTGTACTTTAATTTCTTACCTTCAAGTATGATATAGTGAAGTAATTGAAGGGTTAGCTATGCTAGCTTGTAACCAATATTTTGTCACTTCTATTACATTTTAGTTTATATGCTTCTAACCTACACATTTTAGCTTATATGCTTCTAACCTACAATTTAAATACTTGTATTGCTTTGCTCGTGCAGAATCAATCGGCGGGATCCAACAATCCCTCTCCGCAGAATGCTTGGTCGCCGTGGCCGCCTCGTCAATAAACCTGTAATTGTATTTCAACTTCTATAACTATGTGTCGTGATCGTGTGAGACTTTGTGATGACGGTTGGTGGACTATGTGTTTGTGATGATCGTGGACCTCTATGTGATGTGTTTGTGATGACGGTTGATCGTGGACCTCTATGTGATGTGTTTGTGATGATGGTGGAGCTTTTTATGTGATATGTTGAGTTTGTGATGGTGGTGGAGCTCATTTATGTGATATGTTCAGTTTGTGATGATATGGGCTCAAATATGTGATATGTAATGATGATTTGGCTCATATATGTGATGTATGATGTTTTTTTGTGACTGTGGTCCAGGTTGTAGTCGATTTGAAATGTTTATTGCAATCTGGAACAATTTTTTGCCGAGTGTTTTAAACCTTTGCCGAGTACCAGAACTAGACACTCGGCAAAGAAGCCATTCTTTGCCGTGTGCCTGACGTGGCACACGGCAAAGAGTCCAGGCTTTGCCGAGTGTCGGGGCCCACGGCACTCGGCAAAGAGGCCAGGCTTTGCCGAGTGCCGTGAGTGGGGGTTGACGCCTGACGGACGTCAACACCTTTTTTTTGCCAAGCGCCACGTGGGGCACCCGGCAAAGTGTTTGCCGTGTGCCCGACAAACGGCACTCGGCAAAGTACTGTTTGCCGGTACCGGTTTTTCGTGTGCCGTTTGCCGAGTGTTGCACACGGCAAACCCTTTGCCGTGTGCTTTTTTTCCCTTTGCCGTGTGCCCTGGGCACACGGCAAACGGTGGGTTTCCCGCAGTGGGTGTGCGGCTTGATATATACTACCATGTCATATTTTCTTAGGCTTGTGTAATTTAGGGTAGGCACGCATTATTCAGCTACACAGAAGTAGAAGTAAAATAAAGATATAAACATCACAAAGGCATTACAGGTTTTGACTCATGTTTGCTGTCTTATAATTAGTTATTTGAAAATTACATGCCTCTTTGTTTCATCCTGACCCTACATATGATCTTTTGTGTCAACACTTGCTATGAGCCAGCAGGAAGTACTTAAACTTTCAATACTTAATGGAAGAAATAGAAGCTCTCCCCCGCATTACGTTCTTGACCATGTCGGTGATCAACCAAGGACACTCCTTTGGAGCTAGCTCATTTCATGTGCTCAGGCTTTGTACTGGTATAAGAAAATTGACGCTAATCCTTCATACCAGTAGAGACTTGGAGGTAAACCTATGTTTGACTATTTTACTCAAGTAACAAAGAAACGGAGATCATTTTCCTTCATTTTTTTTTGGGCACATCCTGATCTTTGAGAATTCAAATTTTAGGAGTCGGTTGGCACTGATACTATCCAAAGCTTGTATTGCAAAGTATTATGTCTTAAGGGAATACTTGAAAATTTGACCAAATGATACATTTTTATTTCCAACATAATAAAGGTCATCCTCTTGTGTTATGGAAATAAGGCAATGAAGGGTGGATTTTATTTTACAACTATATATGAATGTAGGATACAATACTTAATTTTGGGTGTTTTGTTCATATGATATGATGGAGTATCTGGTGTATGTATTGACACACAATTAATTAGCTTCAAACAAATTCTATATGTTTTCTTTGATAAAATATACTTTTGATGACAATACATCCAGGCGTGATCATTACCGTTTTACTTGTTTTCTTCTTCCGGATTTTGTTCAACGATGCCCTTTTGTCTTAGCATGCTCCTCATTGCAGGAACAATCAGCATGCCCATCGGGCTCCACTTGTGATCAACCAACTAACTGGAAAATTGAGGAACTCACATTGAATTACCTCCAAGAAATAGAAATCACTGGCTTGAGAGGAGCTGAGCATGAAGTTGTTTTTCTGAAACTATTATTCAATTGGGCGGCAAGGCTTGAAAAGATGAGAGTTACTTTTGACTATTCAATCAGTAAGAGCAAGGCCAAAGAGTTGTGCCGAAAGTTATCAAGCTTCTTTAAGCCAGAAACGTTCGTTAAACTTTATATGCATCAAAACTGTGATAGGGAGTCAGTGCACTTGCTCTCACTAGAAGATGAAGGCACTGGGATGTGATTTTTAACTGTCAAACATTTCTATTTTCGTTGCGGACAGTACTAAGCATTGCTTTTAGCTTGTAGTTTTCCGGTGTGTATGAGGTACTATGCTGCCTATCAACATGGTAGTGGTACGGTCTATTGGTTGGTTGGAGTGTGAAGTTGTTAACAATACTGTCTGTTGGCAATGACAATTATTCTTTTACTAGTTTGAAATTTCTATGGTCTATTGGCTGGTTCAAGAGTGGCGTTGCCTTCTGTTCGCAAAGATTGATTTTACCATGCGCTGCAAATGTAGATATCTGGTGAGACATGTTTGTATAGGATGACGATTATCCAATCTCTTAATGATGGATGCCCATTGAACAGTTGAACCGTTGGATTACCCTTGAACTGTTCTTCCCCTGTCTCAGTTCTGTTTACCATTCAATTGCCATGGAAATTGTTTTTGAATAGTGGCATGCAAATCGAAAATTCTGGAAGTATTTTGGCTGGGCGTATATTTCCACTTTTCCGAATTATGTTTTCAAAATTTGTACCTCATTATGCTCGTATACATGCAGACCGCCTATTCCTGCTGCCATGTATCATCTAGACACTACCTTAGGCTATCTCCACCGGAGAATACCTAAATTGGAGACCCAAATGATAAAATAGGTGCCTGTGGGCTAAAAACTATAGGATCTAAAAACATGTATCTCCAAAGGGAGTTGATAACTAGGTCTCCTTCCTCTTGTTTGCCCTCAAGCTTGGCTACGCCGCCGCTCCCAGCCCTTCCCGCCGCTCTCCTCTTTCCTACTCCCCTCCGTGCATCCGCCTCTGGACCCTGGCTCGTTGGCGCCCGCCTCCGAGGTGCTCTGCGCCCGTAGCCGCCGAAGGTGGCCGATGACGGTGACGGCGGCTCACAAGCAGAGGTGAAGGAGACCCATGGGGGCGGCGGGCCATTGCGGCGAGGGGCGATGAGCGTGGGGCTGGGCAGCGCGAAGGTGGCGGAGGGCGAGGAGCTGGGGCGGCGTGGAGAAAGGCGGCGGAAGCTCCATGGCGTTGCGTCGGCGTCGAACAAGCGAGGGAGGGGAGACGCAGTGGGGAATAAGAAACGAGAGACGCATGCAGACGGCTGTGTCGTGAGAGGAAGTGCTCCATTTCTGGGTCGCGAACTCGATGAATCCCAAAATGGATCTCTCCTTTGGGTCATCGACAGAATGCCAATTTTTACACTTTTACGACCTATTTGGGTATGGGTCACCATATGGGTGACCCATAGCGTAGCGATTCCGTTGCGTCTTAGACATTTCACTGATGCGGGGCGGGGAATCGAGTCTATTCAGGAAGAATTGCAGCAATTCTTCAATCATAACGAAGTCATTCCGGAGGAATCCAATGAACAACAACGATTACTTAGGATCAGCTTGCGAACCGTAGTAGAATCATTACCAACGACAAAGAAATCTCTGATTACTTAGGAGATAGCCCTAGTTTTCGTTGGATAGTCTGGTATTCTAATACAATAAAGCAGATATAAGAGAACCACATATATATAGGCCTGTTTAACCATCCACTATTAACCATATATAGGCCTGTTTGAATAGGGACATGATGTTACACTTGTTCTCTGCAACAAAAGGTAACCAAATTGAAATTACGTTAGTAGCCATTCAGCCAACCATGAGATGGAGCATGCACAAGGATACCATCATACCACCATTTCTATATTTTTTTATCAGATCATGAAGCTTTAGTGGCCAAATCTTACTGCCTAACGAACTATGCCAACTATTTGCGCAAAGAAGATTCAATAACCGCAGGTTGGGGTGCACAGATCCACAAGGCACCTCAATGGTACAACTGATGCCATGGCACATTATTTAATAAAAGTGAAACTCTCATTGGGAGTAGCTAAAAATTAAAGAAGTAAACCCCTTCATTGGAAAATATAATAAATCAGTTTGGAATTTAAAGTATAGAGTTCTCAGTTTGGGGGAAAAAGTCAAATTGGATGCCAAAAAAGGAGCAAAAATGGAATTACAACTTGAGGAGAACACGATACCGTGTACTCTAATTAGACGTTTATTAGGAGAACACTACTATTGGATTTTTCACGTCATGCATCATGATAAGAGCAACTCTAAGAGCCTAGGTAAAAATGAATGGCCAAACTCTTCATTTAGCTATTATGTAAAAGAGTGAAATGCATTCGGGGTACATGAACTATTTAGGGATGGTCATCTAGATACATAGACTCTTAAAGTGACCATCTAGATTCACAAACTATTTAGAAGTGATCATCTAGATACATAAACTTTTAAAGTGACAATTTAAGTCTACAACTAATTATGTTGTAGCTGCCTATGTCCAAAGCCCTTCATGCGTGTAAAAAATCCTATGTGGGCATGCCATCGTGTGGAGGGACAGGAAAATCTTGATGGGGGGAAATTGAAGAAAGGAGACCCTGCTCGGCAATCAGAAGGTGAGACTTTGATCGGGAGGAGACGACCTGACAAAAGAAGCAAAAGGCTCTCGTTCGATCCTGCTGATGAGCGGAGCTGTTGGTCACAACGATTTTCCTCACATATCGCCGCCTCGCCTCCCAAAGGGCTTTAAACCTGGTTAGCTAGAGCATAATTAGTTTGTGGACCTAAATGATGACTTGGAGTTTATGTACCCAGATGATCATTTTTAAATAGTTTGTGGACCTAGATGGCCACTTTGGGAGTTTATGTACCTAGATGAACATACTTAAATAGTTCATGTACTCCGGACGCATTTTCACTCTATGTAAAACTGAAACAGTATAAAAAATAGAGCAAATTCAACAACCTCTATATTTTAATCCAAAGATATTCAAATTGTTTCGCGCTGCGGATTTTAGAATTTTGCTTGGCCCATAGTTGAACTCAAGGCCAAACTGCCAAAGGCCTGGACGTGATCTCACAAATGCTGGACGTGAACCTGACCAATCGAAACAATGCCTGGACGTGATCTTCTGCTAACGAAGCCTGGACGACGAAGCCTCATCTGGACGATTCACCATGACTTCGATTTGATCCCAAATCGACTGGACGCTGCCGCGACGTCGACGCCTAAGCACAGCGCAGCGCACAGGGCCGCAACGTTGACCTGGGCGGCACGCACAGCTGGTGGTCGCGGTCTCGTTTGCCCTGGCCATGAGGTATGTCTTTCAGCTGGATTGATCCAGGTCTGCAATCGAAGCCCGCCTAGCATATGCATATGGAGTCATATGATGAGTTCAATGAGTTTGTAACGAATGAATTGATTGATCCCTCCTCTTCGGATGATGACGATGAGGTATTTTTTGGTGTCGCGCGCATGATTATTGAGGATTCAGTAAATCATCCCGGTCTATTTGGTTCTGTTGAGGGGCATGATGTAGTGGATCGTGAAAGACTGTTCTGGCATGGTCTTCTTTACAATGACTATTTCTTAGATAATCCTACGTTTCGAGTGAAGACTTTTAGACGTAGGTTCGCATGTTTTCTACATTTTTATCTGATTCTGATGTGACGTGTATTGAAGTAATGCTAATTTTTTAATTGCATCGTGACATAGGTTTTGGATGAGGTGACCTGTATTTCTGCGCATAATGAACGTTGTTGAGGAACATGACGACTATTTTGTGCAGAAGCGAAATGCAACCGATGTCTAGGAGGTCGAAGAAGGTCGTTGCGGCTTTTCGTATGTTAGCTTATGGAGGACCGGCTGATGTTTTAGACAAGTACATTCGTATTGGTGAGAGTACTGCTCTAGAAGCTTTGAGGAAGTCCGTCGTAGTTGTTATTGAGGTATTTTGGACCGGAGTACATGAGATTGCCTAATGAACAGGATACAGCTCGGTTACTTGCAATTGAAGCTAGCAGAGGATTGCCTGGTATGCTTGGGTCCATAGACTGTATGCATTGAAGCTGGAAAAATATCCCTACTGCATGGCATGGAATATATAATGGACATAAAAAGGAGCCTACAATTATATTGGAGGCAGTTTCATCTAAAGATCTATGGATATGACATGCATGTTTTGGCATGCCTAGTTCACACAATGACATAAATGTGCTTCAAAGATCTCCTATATTTGCATGGCTTGCTGAGGGGAAAGGTCCAGAAGTTAATTACAACATCAATGAACATGATTATTCAATGGGTTGTTATCTATCAAATGGCATACATCCATCATGGGCAACTTTTGTTAAGACCATTCCAGAGCCACAAGGTAATAAGGAAAAATATTATCAAAGGCACGTGAAGCACGTCGAAAGGATGTTGAAAGGGCATTTGGGGTTCTACAATCTCGCTTTGTTATTTTTCATGGGCCGGCTTGTTTGTGGGATGAAGACACGCTCCAAAATATTATGATAGCTTGCATCATATAATGCATAACATAATTGTTGAAGACGAGCGAGATGAGCATGGGGATCATATGATTACAACTTCGACAATATGGGACAATATGTTTGCAACTATGACGACATGGGAGAAAGGGTGTCAGTTTCCCATAATTCTGCACCTGAGCTTGATGCTTTCATTCAGAATTACAAAAACATCAAGAACAAGAAAACTCTCACTCAGCTTAAGGCATACCTAACACTTACGGCACAACCATCCAGATTTATACAATTATTGATTATTGTTGATTCATTTTGTGTACTCCATCTGATAATTACTCAAGAACATGGTACTGTTATTTATGCAATATTTATTTTGACTACACCATGCCCTGGTCAGTATTATGGTTTTAATACTAGGAGAGATTTCAGTTCTTTGTGCTGTGCCGGACAGGCTATATAAATCTAAAAAAAAATTTGTCATTCACATGCTGCAACTTGAGTCATGCCTGGCTGCAATACAAGCAGTCATGAACAACTGAAATAGAGGCCACAGAGGGATACATGGTTCAACAAAGCTCATATAATTCCCAGCAATACAAGAGCATCCAGATGGCAAAAAATAATGAAAAAAGGACTCACGTTCAAGTGGACAGCACCGTGAACTTATTGAACAATACCTTGATCAAGTAACTCAAACAATTTCATTACTTAAAAAGGTGGACAAATCCAAATATTGAAACGTCTTGCAAGAATCTCATTCTGATGGACTTCATAATATTACTTTGTTTTTAGCTTATAGTTGTCAAATCCAAATTCAGAATTCTCTCCTCTCCAGCTCTCTTTGGAACTCAAACTTTTCTTTCTCCAATTTGATCCTTTCTTCCTGCAGAGCAAATTCTTTGTTGCACCTCTCTTATTTCTTGAAGTCTTTCTCAAGATCAGCTTCTTTCTTCTTTGCCATTAGATAGTCCACTGCGTCGATGGTCGCCCGTTGTTGTAGCTTTGCTTCTCCTTCTTCTTTCTGTCAGGTCTTCCTGATGGTTCAGCATCAGTACCACCAGCAGCAAGGGGCATAACACCAGACATTCGGTTCCAATTAATTATTAGCCCAGCTCTTATCATTAGCACAGCCAATAACTAAATTTGCAAGATCCAGTCAGGACTCTTCTGTAGCATAAAATGTCATCTAAGCATCTCATCAGTCATTTGGAATGCACAGATTTTCAGCATCATCTAGTGACAGGTTCAAGCAGTAATTCAGTCATACAACTAGAATATTCAGAAGCGCTAGATTCCAAGTTCCATTTTCATATTCAGGCAAACAATTAAAATCGAGTATTTAGTAGTAATTCAGCCCCCGAATACATTAGATGAAGCGATACTAACATTATGATATTGGAATCTGAGCAGTTTGATTAACATACTTAATAAAAATTGCAGCTGCAGGAGCCTGGGAAGAGGAACTCACCGGACTCCTCCTCATCAACGTTGGCCTAGGCAGCATCAGGGAAGACAAGCTGCGACGGCCGACCATCTAAGCTAGTGTGAGGAACCACCTGACGGTGCAGCAATCCAACCATTCCATTCTCCATCCAATCGAAATCAGCCGGCTCCCCGTTTCCACCCAAGCCCTGACTTCCATCACCTTCGCAAACTCCGGCGAAGTGGGGCATCACAAATTGATGCGCCGCAACATGGGGACGAGGCGCCATAAATTCACTACAACAAATGTGACTTTCTACAACATACCGTTTAGTCATAAAGTTTATTGGGTTTATGACATTTTTGAGGAAATAGGGTGTTTTATGACAAAAACCAAGATCCGTCATTAAATTTGGCCACAAAATTGCCATAAATCAAGACGCCATTATATTATGACGAACAAATGTCATAATTGGCAAAAAATAAATGTCACAACAGTTATGATAAACATGAATTGTCATTAGCAAATTTTCTTTATTTTACACCAAAATTTATGACAGATATGAATTGTCATTACGTGGCACACTTGTAAAATACTTATCACACGGGACCCACATATAATTTTTGTTCAAAAAATAAAAGCAACATGTAATTGATAAAATGGGAGTTTTGGTAAATATTTTTTTAGATCATGCACACGTGGCCCACCTGTGGATTGGTCCCACAACATGTCAAGTGGGACCCACATGTCATGTCTTATAAAAATAAAAAATTGCAAGTAATGCTAGAGATTAAGCCCAAGAGCACTAGAAAGGCAGCATCCTTTAAAAGCAAAATATGATTTATGATAAACGAGAATTGTATTAAAAAAATTTTATATCATACATGTTAAGTGAGATGCACATGTTAGATTTCAAACACAATATAACTCGAGATTCACCTGTCTTTTGTTTTAAACGCAATATATCATACATGTTAGGTGTTGAACCTAAGACTTCATGAGAAAAAAAAAATAGATGATTTTGTACCATTGTCAAACACATTGTGGTGTGGCTCACAAGAGGGCTCGGCCCAAGAGGAAGTGCAGAACGCAGAACGAAGTGGGCTCGGCTCAAGCGGAGGGGATGAAGCAGGCCGGTTAGTAGTTGGGCTGGACGCATGCCAGTTTCTTTTTTGTAAAAAATAGTAAGTCCTCTTAAACTCAGAGGGCTCGAACCTGTGACCAAGCAATAGCAGCCCAGAAGACTTACCACCAGGCCACATTCGTCCTGTCGAATCAGAATGGCGTATTTTTATATTCATAGTTTCGGCAAATCTCATCAATCCGGAGACTGGGAACGGATCTGCCGCTCACGTGTGGATCCCACTTGTCGACGCCAAGGATTACATTCCCGCGGATGCGGTTTGTCCGGTAGGCCGGTTTTTGTTTTAAAATTTTTAAAACTTTTAAAATTTGAAAAAAAATTGAAGCAAAAAATATGTAAAAAAAACTAGATCAAATTTGCAGCCCAATGGTGGAAACCAAACACGTAGATTCGACTGTTTCATGTGTCAAAAAATTCGAGGAAATTTGCAGCCCATGAACTTTTTCAAATTTAAAACAAATTCAATTAAAATAGAAGTCAAATTCATGTTAAATTTGATTTTTTTTAATTTTAAACATGCATGAAACCACCATTTTCATATTTGAATTTGCATGTTTTAATTTATGTGTTTGTTTGGTTTTTATCCTTTTTAAAATTTGAATTTCATTCGAATTTGTATGCAAACACGAAACTAGAAAAAGAAAACCCTTTCTCCATTTCGTGGGCCGCCCTTTTTCTTTCCTTTCCTGCCGGCCCACTCCCCGGCCCAACTCCACTCCTCTCTGGCCCAGCAGCAGCCCAGCCCACTCTCCTCTCACCGTGCCACCGACATGTAGGCCTCACCTGTTCTTCTCCAGTTCTTGGCCCCCTTTTCTCAATTTGATTCATTGCTGAATTTTGAAAGTTGTATATATTTCGCATATGAATTCCAAATGACCTCTTTTTTTTCATCTGCGTTGATAAAAATATTATCTACCCATTTGTAGAATATATGAAACTGCTTTATATGATATATCTGTGCCGTATCTCCAAATAACTATTGGACATTTTTTATCAAAATTTTGTTATTTTTGTAAATCTCGAAAGAAAATGTTTTCTGGACATGAAGGTTTGTGGAGATGGACAACTTAAGCACCTCTACACAAGAGAATTATGTTACAATTTTTTTGAAGCTTTTGTTGAGGACATTGTTCACTTATAGTTACACTTAGGTGATAGTTTCATGAGATATGTCTAAAGTTGTCCACTTTGAACACACTTTAGTGGATTTTCTTTCAAAAAAATTAACAAAAAATCCCATGGGTTTGAGTTGACATGAAACAGCCATAAACCAAAAATTAGCTCAAAATTCGTTATATTTCGAGAGATAAAATTTGACAAAACAATTGGAAAATTTACTCATTTCTTCTCTTTTTTATATCTCACGAAGTTTGTTGTAATTTTGGGTGGAATTTGGTAAGAATGTGTATCTGGTCGATCCAAATGAACACTAGTTTTGGTGAAATTTTTGAAAATTATTTTTATATGTATCCTTTTCAAAATACTAATTTTTTATATTTCTCACATACCTCATTTTTGAGTAAACATGATGTTCCAGTGTTTCCGAAAAATCTCAAAACATTATATGTGATGTTCATGAAAATGATACAAATACTCAATAAACTTGAGGCCATAAATAAACTTATTTCTAGCTATAAAAAAAGATAAACATAAAGCAAAAACAATTTTTTTAATTAGAAATTTTCACAGACCTGGGCTGGCTGGGCCTAGCAAACTACAGTCCAGCCGGCCTTTTGCCTTTCTTGGCCCGCTCCGCGCTCTTTGATAGCCATCGGAATCCGACGGCTCTCTTTTCCTCTCGCTCGAATAAATTCGGTGACTGGCCTGCGAACCCTACGGTGCTCCCTTTCCCCGCCTCCACTCCTCCGCTCTTCGCCGTCGAGCTCCTCCAATTTCGCGGTCTCGTCCGGCACTGCCAGAAGCCCTTCTTCTCCGCGCGCCGCTCCTCCATCCCCTGGGCCGCAGACCCCTCGCCCTCCCAACTCCTTCCCCATCCCAAGTCTTTCCCCTATCCCTCTCTCCTCCCGGCCAGCTCCTAGATCCGGCGGCGTCCGCGGCCCTCGCCCCAGCGGCTAGGCAGCAGCTCGACCCTTGCTCGGGCTTAGGCGGATCCAGCGGCCATGAAACTAGAGGAGCCAGACCTGGGGTGGGGGACGGCGGCCTCCGTCCCCTTCCCACGCTTCCTCGACCCTGATGCGACGGCCTCCCTCTCCTTCCCTGACGTCTCCTCAACCCCGGCACGGTGGATCTGAACCTGCTTCCACGTACGGCGGTCCGCTGTGCGACAGCACGCCCGTCGCCGTGAAGCGGCTGGGCAAGACGTGCTGCTGGCAGGAGGAGGCCTAGTTCCTCAGGGGGCTCAAGCTGCTTGCCGAGCTCCGGCACGACAACGTGGTGTTGCTGTGTGGGTTCTGCTGCTCCAGGGCGCGCGGGGAGTGCTACCTCGTCTACAACCTCGTGCCCAACGGCAGCCTCTCGCAGATCCTCCACGTCGCCGAGCGTTCTTCAGTATGGTGAGATCACCATTCCCTCTCTGATATACTGCGCCGGCCAAGTGTTCAACGTTTTGCCGCAGCGAGTGTATGCCCTGATCCCTGCTTGAGACGTTTTCTTAGGATTATGACTGGATACGTAGCACCATCCAGATCTTCGGACATGCTATCGTGATTTGTTTGCTGTTGATTAGACCACTAAATCAGTTCTTAGTAGTTCTAGCATCATCATCACTGTCATTTCCCAGCTTGCAGGTGGTTTCTACTGGTGTAACAATCTGTATGTGCACTTAGTACAATGTTTATATTTCAATTAATTCAGTGCAGATTTGATGAGTGTCAAAATTTACCTGTCTAATACAGAGAATTAAAATGCATGTTGAGTTTCATTGTGATTCATGGCGATGTACCAATGATTAGCCAAATAGTTTTTCCTTGTAACTATTTAAACTATAGTAGCTTAGCGACACATTCTTGCTAATTGATCTTAATTTTCTATCGACATACCTGACATGATTTCCTCAGCTAGAATGGTACTGTATATGAAGGGCTAAAAAAAGGTTAGAAAACTAATGGGCTGAAATAATGGGCCAAAATGTAAAAATCTTGTGAAATTGATGGGCCAAAAGTTAAAAGGCTTGCATATTAAGCTGGCGGGAAGTAAAAAGACCTATTAATTAAGCGGGCCGAAAGTTCAACGGCCTGCGAAATTAATGGGCCGAAAGTTAAAAGGCCCGCGAAATTAATGGGCTAAAAAACGGCCAGACAGGCTAGGTCCAGTCCAATGGGCAATTCTATGACAAATTTATGAGTGTTATAAACAGATTGTGACAATTTTTGAAGTGTCAAAAACAGTTATGACATTTCTGTAAAAAGTCATAAAGTTATGACAAAAACAACGAAAATGTCACAGAAGGTATTTAGCTACACACCTTCTATGACTAAGTGATTTTCGTCACCGTTGAGTCATAGAAGGTCAGTTGTGACAAATTTCAAACCTTCTGTGACAAAATTGAAATATCATAGAAAATCAAAATTGTTGTAGATGCGCCACAAATTGGGAGACTTGATTGGGGGCCCCTCTGCGAGTAGTCGCCACAGCACGGGGATGAGGAGGCCTGATTGTGGTTGCAGAGAGATCGGAGAGCGAGATTGGATTTGGGGAAGAGTGATGCGCCAGAGGGCGGGGCAATGCAGGCGCGCGGGCGGGAGCAGAAATTGGCGTGCCGCACGTGCAGGAGGAGGTGGATGGCAAGGCGAATTGCCTCGCAATAAAAGGCTAGCCATGATTAGCATGGGAGATCATGAGTCTGTGTGAACGTTGTTTGACTGACGGAATTTTATTTTTAGCGATGCGGAGGGAGATGGGTGAGTCTCTTGGAGTTGCTCTAAGAGCATCTCCAAAAGAGCCCCAAAACATCTCTTAAATTAAAATAATGGGATTCAATCAAAAAAACCATCTCCAACAGCACCCCACAACTACTCCCAACTTTTTCATACCCCTTAAACTCTCCTCATTTGTAGCTACCAATAGGGGAAGAATTGGGATCCCCATTTCTTCTTCTTTCACTAGAATTAATGATTTTGTAGCTCCAAATGCTGACGTGGACCAATCAAAAGTGTTTTGATCTATTTTTAAGGAGGAACTGCTGGAGAAGGGAAGGAAAATTATCCTGCGTAATTTTTTGGTTGCTCCCAAAAACAAGTTTATGGGGCTAATTTTTTGGTAATCTCTTGGAGATGCTCTAAGCGTGCATATGCAAACATAACTGAAATTCAAATGTCGTTAAATAATTTAGGACCATCATCTATAGTAAATATAGATAAAGAAAAAAAAACTATCTAGTAAGGACTGAAGGTTTACACTAAAAAGAATATTAGAAAATTGAAGGACCCCTACAGAAAGACAAATTGCAGAGCGGCTCTTCTACTGTCCGGCCTGTGGAGTGAGGTTAGGTCTAAACTTCAGTGTGGAAGCGAAACCCTCTCGCACAGATCCCCAGATCGACCCCTTCCCCATTCCGTCCCATGGACACCAACAAGCTGCTGGCCGCCAAGCGCTCCAAGCCCAGCGATGCCGCCGACGCCGGCGGCGAGGACCGCTTGAGCGCGCTCCCCGACGACGTCCTGCTGTTCATCCTCCGCCTCCTCAGCGCCGCCGAGGCGGCCCGGACCAGCGTCCTCTCCCGCCGCTGGAGCCGCCTCTGGACGCTCCTCCAGGCTCTCCACTTCAATTTCCTCCCGCCACGCGAGCCCAATCGGATCGCCGCCGCGCTGCATGCGCATCAGGGGAACCTCCAAACCCTCATCGTGCTGGAGCAGGACGCCGCCGCCGAATCCATGGCGGCGTGGCTCCCCGTCGCCGCGCGCCGCCTCTCCGGTGATCTGGTATACCGCAACATGGTGGAGGGGCACGAGGAAGATGATGAGGAGATCGAGGTGGAAGGCGTCATTCCCGCTGCCTCGCTTTGGGAATGCCACTGCAATCGACCTCCACCTAGGGTTTCTTCTCGCCCTCTTCTTGCCGTCCTTCGGTTTGTTCGCCGTGCTTACCGAGCTCTGCCTGAAGAGCGTACGGTTCCAGGGCCCCTGCGAGCTCGGCGAAGTTGTCTCCTCGCCGCGGTGCCCATGTTTACAAAAGCTCAAGGTCTGCGGCTCCCGGGGACTGGCAAGACTCAATGTTGAATCAGATTCTCTCGTGACGATTGTTCTGCAGTATATGAATGGATTGTAGCTGCTCAGCATCAACGCGTCCGTGCTCAAGGAATTAATATTGGTTTGCTGCTTTGGCATGAATCAGAATCAACCAGTTGCCGTCGTTTCCGCTCCTCAGCTTGTGATACTCAAATGGAATGATCTGTATGATGCAAGCTCTGTTCATCTCGTCAATTCGGAACAGCTGCAACAGCTGAGCGCCTTCTTTACGCTGGGGCTTCTGCAACAGTATGATATATACAATCGTGGCATTCTGCAGCTCTTGCATCGGTTTCAGGCCATCCAGATTCTTCATATTGGGCTCTGCTATCCAAAAGTGAGTTCACATCCTTTCGCTATAATTAATAATTATACCGTTAAAATAAGTTGCTATCAAGCTTTTATTGCAACAAAGCTTACTTGCGGTCTTGCGGATCAAGTTGTTAGGCTTGTTTCAGTTTGGTTGTTGTGCGCAGCTAGATACTACCATATCATATTTTCTTAGGTTTATGTGTGATTTCGGGCAGGCACCCATTATTTATCTACAAAGCAGTAGGAAAAAAAAAGATACATGAAACAGCAGGAAGGCATTTCAGGTTTTGACTCATATCTATCGAACAAAACTATCTGATCAGAGTTTTGCATTAGATAAAGTCAAGTTAATGTCATGAAATAACTTCGTCATGTCATGGCGAGCAGGTTAGGACAAGTAGCTTCACCTGACAATTGAAACCAACCACTGTTCAAGTTAGGGAGTGTGTCATAGTTTCCAAAGAATAGGTTCGTACAGAGTTATTTAGATAATATTTTTTTAGTAAGCCATAAGGACGTGAACTCTCAGGGATCACGCAGAAGGCAAGTTACACACATGTACCCCTTATTTTGATTACAAGTCCACGTATCCATGGTGCTGCTAAAGCGACAGTTAAGGGAGGCAAAATAGTAAAAACTCTTCTTCTTCTCTTCATGAAAAATATTAATTATCCTTGCCCTAGCAGTATGTCCGCGCTTTATTGGAAATATTGGGCAAACATATATGATAAAATCATTTTTATACTCATGCTCAACATAGTTTAATGGATATTCATGCATGAGTGCAAGGTGATACTTACGAATACTAATTTTCTCATACTTCCAAGAATTTGAAATCTCTCCTGCTGGTCTTCTCATATTAAATTTTGCTTGATGAGTAACTGAACAATGAAATGCTCTGTAATCATTCCATAGCCGTGTGGTACCTTCCTTGCTTTGGCCATCGAGAACACCTTTACAGTAGTTGCATGCTGCCATGGCCTTCCTAATAACCTTGACATTCACTTTTTCTTCAACAAATGTTTCAGTGAAATGTTGCCAGAAGTTGGAGGTTTCTTCTTTAGAGCCATGACTTTATTGTCTTTAGCTTTTTTTTTTTTGAAACTTCAGCACCACCTGCACTGGTATCTTGTGTAGCACTTTAATTTCATGTACAACACTTTGACCATTCACATTACTGGCTCTATCCAATGCATTCTCATTACTAGCACTATCAGTCGTTTCACTTCCAGTTGCAGACGCCATTGTATTTGTAGTCTACAAAAAACTGATAAATTAATTAATTTGCTACACATTAGTCAACGTAGACATAATGATTTATCCAATATATAAGGTTTATTTTAGAGTGAAGTGCATGGCCGGTCCCTAAACTTGTCCCGCTATGTCACTTGGGTCCCCATACTTTCGGAATGCAGACTAATGGTCCCTAAATTTGTCCTGTTGTGTCACTTCGGTCCATGTACTTTCGAAAGCAGACTAATGGTCCCTAAACTTGTCTCGTCAATGCCATTTTAGTCCCTAAACTTGCTCTGAGTGCTGACATGGCAAACCAACGGGGGATCCGACATGAAAATGCAGGACCTTGGCCAAACCTTTGCCGCCTCCTTCATTTCAGCCAACCACATTACCGTCAATTTTATCGTCAATATCCGCTACTACTGCGAGAAGAAGTCCAATTATATTCAAATTCCCTCTTCTGGCTATCCTCAACATCAACAAACACCATGTCTAGCTCTATCATCGCAAGGTTAAGCTCGCATGTCACTCTCGCGTCGCTTCCATGTCATTTTCTTCATGCACGGCGATGCCAGAGTTGCACGGTTGGCCCGTCGTGCCCGTGAACGCTCGGCAGGAAGCTGGCTGTGAGCTTCTAGAACAGACTCTCCAAGCTAATTTAATTTTAAGTGTGAGTTTACCTTGTCAAACCATGCTTTTGTTTAGTGCGAGACTTATGACATTGCCATGTCGTTCGTAGAGGTTCAAGACCCGATTGGACCAAAGTGACACATCGGGTAGATAGGTGTAAGACCTGATTGGACCAAAATGACACAGCGGGACAAGTGAGACCATTAGTTTGCAATTCGAAAGTACATGGACCAAAGTGACACAACATGACAAGTTTAAGGACCATTAGTCTGCATTTTGAAAGTATAAGGACCCAAGTGACACAGCGAGACAAGTTTAGGGACCGGCCACGCACTTCACTCTTTATTTTTTGCTGACTTTGCAGATTTAGGAACCATGGTTGATCGAATTCACTAGTTGCCTCCTTAGTCCTAACATATAGAAAACAACACAATGTTAATGGTATTCAATACGGGAAACCCGTTATATGCCGAGTGTCCTGATCTTTGCCGAGAGCAATCCGTCGGGCACTCGGCAAAGAGGTTATTTGCCGAGTGGCCCGACCCAGGCTCTCGGCAAACACCTGGCACTCGGTACACCCTAATTTTGCCGAGTGCCAGCTGGCACGGCACTCGGCAAACAATTAATTTGTCGAGGGCCCTACTGGCGACACTCGGCAAACACCACGAGGCTCTCGGCAAACATCACGGCACTCGGCAAACATGAACACGTGCCACGCACATGTAACAGATAGCGGGGACGGAGCCGGGTCCGTCCATGTTTGCCGAGTGCCACTAACGTGACACTCGGCATAGTGAGTTTTTGCCGAGTGCAGAGCTGTGCACTCGGCAAACATTGAGTGTTTGCCGAGTGTTTCCATGGGCACTCGGCAAAGAAATATTTTTTTTTTTTGTTTTTGGCCTCCAATTTTTTTCTGCCGTCATTAATGTATGCATCATACTTCATGTCAAAATTTCATTTTTTCTCGATCCGTTTATTATATTTAAGTTATTTATTTCATTTGAAGTATTTGTTGAAGATAATTCAAATTTGAACCACAAGTGATTCAAATAATGGAATATTTTGACTCGAAAAATGTTATTCATGTTTGTGAGTCCAATATGAGGCCGTAATCATTGAAATGAGTGGAAAAATCGCGAATGTTGAACATAAATATAAGCGCGCACATGGGGTGAAATAGTATTTTAATATTATAAAATGCAAACGAAGTCGGAAAATTACGAGACTCGCCCTGGTTTCATGAAATCATACGTGAAGGAAAAGTTTCGCAAAAGTTCGTACGTACATTGTTTACAAACCGGAGCTTCTCCGAAGAAGATCCATAGAGTTTATAAGTGTTCATTTAGATTTCAAATCAAAATGACGGTCACATTATGGTTTCGCTCTAAATCTTTTTTTGTAGGCAATAGAACATATAAAATGGGGCACTACAAAGTTTGGTGAATTTTTGAATTTGTTTGATATTTTTAATTTTTTTTTAAACTTCAGATCTTTAATGTTTGCCGAGTGCCGTCGGCGCGGCACTTGGCAAAATATAGTTTGCCGAGTGTGGGTCCGCGGCGCTCCGCAAACATAAGTTTGCCGTGTGCTCCACTGTTTGCCGAGAGCCGTAGATCGGGCACTCGGCAAACGTTTTGAATAATAGCCGCGCGGACCCCGGCCTGGCCTTCTTCTTCCCTTATCCTTTTTTTCCACCGCGCCGCGCCGCCTCTCCAATCCACCGCGCCGCCGCTTCGATCTACTGCGCCGCCGCCTCCGCCCTTGGCCCCGCCCCCGCGTCGTGTTCCCGTCCCCGTCCCCTCCCGCAGCTCCGCCCCCGCCCGCGTCCCCGTCCCCGCCCGCGGCCCCGCGCCTTCCCCGACGCCATCGACGAGCTAGGGGCAGGAGGTCCGCCGCCGTCGACGAGAGGCGCCGCCACTCAACGCCGCGCCTCCCCCGGTGTCGGCCGCGGCCCCGCCCCCCCCCCCCCCCCCCCCCCCGCGGTTAACGGAACCGCGGCCTCGCCCCCGCCCGCCCCCTCCCTCGGCGCACCCGCCTCCACCAACGTCGGTGAGGCCGCCTCTCCCCGCGCCGAGCTCCGCCCACCCCGACGACGCGGGGCACTGCCACCCGACGCCGGCGCCTCCCCCGACCCCGACGCCCGCCTCCCCCCACCCCTCCCCCGCACAGGGCCCCGCTCCCCCGGCCCGACGCCGCGGCCGACGCCGCCACCCCCGTCCCCAGGGCCCGACGCTGCCGCCCCCGTCCCCGGGGCCCCGACGCCGCCGCCATGACCCACCGCCCCACCGCCGCCGGCCGCCGACGCCGCGGCCCCGGCCCCCGACACCCTCCACCGGCCCCTAAGGGCTCCCGGCCGTCGACGTCCAGGAAAGGTGAGCTTCTTCTCTTTTTTTTTCTTTTTTTTCTGTTTTTGTCAATAATGAAATATGAAATATATTGCTTCTATGTTTTCTGTTTTTGTTAATATTTGAAATGGATAGCTTGTATGTTGTGACATATATACAAATGAGGAATAGGTTGGAAAGGAGGAATTCGAAAATAGAATTGCTTGGAAACGAATTGCTTGGAACTATTTGATCGGTACTTGTGAAATATTTGTGAAATGAGGAATTGTTTGGAATTATTTGATCGGTCATTGCTAAATATTTGTGAAATGAGGAATTTCTTGGAATTATTTGATCGGTCAGATTGAAATTGGACCAAGTGATTTGGTTGTTTGAATTGGACCAAGTGGTTGTTTCAATTGGATGCGGTTGTCGGCCATCGTGCCGTTTATTTGTTGTTAGTGGTTGTCGGCCATCGTGCCATTGTTTGTTGCAGGTTTTGAGAACCTCACCGTACAGAGGAGGTGCTGTCGAAATTTTCAATTGACGGTTTTTTGTTCCGTTCTTTGCAGGAGAGGAGAGGCTTTTCCACCGTCTTCCACTCGTCACTTTGCAGGACAGCAAGGTGAGACTAAAAGAACCCTCTTTTCCATATATTCATGTTTGTAGGTAACGCGTAACCTAGGCGTCTCCCAAAGAGATACAGTTGGAGATATGCAGATATTTGCATATCTATGACCGTATCTGTTTCGAATTGTCCACGTTTTTTGGACAGCCGAGGATGCGTAGATGGAGTTGGTTTCCATGGTCTATTCCGGTTTGAGACAGAGTTTCGGCGACATCTCTCTGTTGTTCTCCGGATACACAATCTCCATCCCCAGACGTGTATTTGGAGAATAGCGGGGAGGTGCTGCCGAAATTCTGTCTCGGACCGGATTAGACTTTGGAAACTAACGCCATCTACGCATCGTCAGGTGAGATTAGGACCTATCTTCACCTAGTAGACATTGTAAACATCGCGTAGATGCCAATGAATTTTATATTGCTCGCTTATATGTTAGAGGATGGATGACCGTGAGTGGATGTACACGGGCCGCCCAAGTCAGGGTTCTGAAACAAGTGAATGGATTGACAAGGCCGGTGCTTTCTTGGAACAAGCATTTGGCAATGTTAAAGAAGGTGGTGTCACTTGGTGTCCCTACAGCCGTTGTAACAACATAAGGAAAAAAAATCAAAGTTGGAGATGAGTAAACATCTTGCTAAGAATGGATTTACGGCAGACTATACCAGGTGGATCTACCATGGTGAAGCCGATCGTATGAGAGAGGAGGTCGTGAGACAACGAGTTGATGGAGGCGAAGCTGGAGGCAGAGCGACAGAGGACGCAGCAGATGATGGGTGCGATGTTCCAGTATATGCAGAGTGTACCCGGTCTCCCGCCACCGCCTCCAGGGCTGTTTCCCGTACAACCTACTCTCGGCACTCCTCCTTTCCCCGATACTCCTACAGGCACTCCGATGAGTCACTTGAGATCCTTGTAGTTTCATTTCTTACCTTAAAATATGATACGATGAAGTAATCGAATGTTTTAGCTTGTATGCGTCTATCTTAAAACTTGTCTAACACAAACAATCTCTTTTTCGTGCAGAATCAATCGGCGGGATCCAACAATCCGATTTCTCCGCCAAATGTTTGGTCGCCGTGGGCACCACCTCGTCAATGAACCACTTGTGTATTGAACTTCTATAACTATGAACCCACTAGCTATTTGTGCTTTCATTTGATAAACTTGTGCCTGTCGACTTCTATTTGAACTTTGGACACTTTCTTTGTGAACTTGAGGTTGTGGTCATGTGGTTTAGTGTTTGTCATGATTTATGTGCTCGTGATGATGATGATGGTGATATATATGTGTCTCTGATGATGGTGAGTGTATATTTCTGATTTGGTGCGAATTTGGTCCAGGTTGTAGTGAATTTAAATATTTTATTGCAATATGTAACAATTTTTTGCCGAGTGCCCCAGATATTTGCCGAGAGCCATGGAAAGGCACTCGGCAAAGAAGCAAGTTTTGCCGAGTGCCTTGCGACGTGGCTCTTGGCAAAGAGGAGTTTGCCAAGTGCCTGGAGACGTGGCACTCGGCAAAGAGGAAGGGTTTGCCGAGTGCCTGGTGACGTGGCACTCGGCAAACATGGTGTGACGGCTGTTTGGGGTCGTCACGTTACTTTATTTTGCCGAGTGTCTTGCCGGCACTCGGCAAATACTTTGCCGAGTGCCCGACATTTGGCTCTCGGCAAAGAACCCTTCGCCGGCAAAATTCTGCCGTAGGCTCTTTGCCGAGTGTTACACTCGGCAAAGTATTTGCCGAGTGTAATGGTCCCTTTGCCGAGTGCCTCTGGCACTCGGCAAATAAGGGGTTTCCCGTAGTGATTCTTTTAATAGCTACCAAAGACTGGAATATTAAATGAGTTAGAGAATGAATGCCTATAGTTAACTGTGTATAGGAGTCACGAACAAGCAGTTCTTACGTGGTGATCGCCAGCTGATCGGCATGACAGAATTTCAACCTTGGTGTGCCTGGCCTTGATGAGGTGATCGCTAGCTGATTGTCACGTATGGCAAGGAGATTGACATGTGTTGTGTAAGACTTGACAACACGCTGGTGGCGCCGGTGATGGCTCCAGGTTTTTGCCTGCTTGCTGGGTGCGGCTGCTCTAGAGCTAAGGCGTCGGCATGACGTCGTTGCTGTGTGTAGAAAGAATGAGAGCACCGGTTATAGAATGTGGTCTGGGCCTTAACATTGTAGAAGAGCAAGCTGGGCCAATGAAACTGATTGAGAGGAAAATATTTGAGTAAATTACTATTTATATTTTATATGGATATGGTATTTTTCATATTTGACAGGATTTCCAAGTCACATCGAATTTGTATCAGCCAAAAAAATTCCTGATATATGTGAATTTGAATACGCTTTTAAATTGAGTACGGATATCTTGTACTACATTAGCATTTGTTGAATGTGAATGTCGGATTATGCACATCCACTTTCCACCCCTACAGAAGGGGTGCTTGCAATCTTTAGAGTTAGAACCTTAACAACAATGATTTTGTTACCCTACAGAGGGGCACGAGGAAGATGAGGATGTGGAGGTGGACGGCGCCATTCCGCTGCCTTGCTTTGAGAATGCCACTGCAATCGACCTCGACCTAGGGTTTCTTCTCGCCCTCTTCTTGCCGTCCTTGGGTGTATTCACCGTGCTTACCGAGCTCTGCCTGAAGAGCGTACGGTTCCAGGGCCCATGCGAGCTCGGCGAAGTTGTCTCCTCGCCGCGGTGCCCATGTTTACAAAAGCTCAGGGTCTGTGGCTCCCGTGGAGTGGCCAGACTCAATGTTGAATCAGATTCTCTCGTGAAGATTGATCTGCAGTATATGAATGGGTTGCAGCAGCTCAGCATCAACGCGTCCGTGCTCAAGGAATTGAAACTGGTTTACTGCTTTCGGCTGAAGCAACCGTTTGCCGTCATTTCAGCCCCTCAGGCCTCAGCTTCTGATACTCAAATGGAGTGATCTGTATGATCCAAGCTCTGTTCATCTGGTCAATTCGGGACAGCTGGAACAGCTGAGCGCCATCTTTACGCTGGGGTTTCTGCAACTGTACGATATACACAATCGTGGCATTCTGCAGCTCTTGCATCGGTTTCGGGCCATCCAGATTCTTCATATTGCGATCTGCTATCCGAAGGTGAGTCACATCCTTTGCTCAGCTGTGTAGTTAATAGTTATACCATCTAAATAACTTGCTATCAAGCTTTTATTGCAACAAAGCTGACTTGCGGTTCAAGTTGTTAGGCTTGCTTCTGTTTGGTTGTGGTGCGCAGCTAGATACTACCATATCATATTTTCTTAGGTTTATGTGTGATTTAGGTTAGGGTAGGAACACATTATTTATCTATAAAGCAGTAGAAACAAAGATAGATGAACAATGGGGAAGGGCATTCAGGTTTTGACTCGTATTTTGTAGAACAAACATATTACAACTAGCTGATCAGAGTTTTGCATCAGATAAAGTGAAGTTAATGTCATGAAATAACTTCAGCCATGTCATCACGAGCCGATTAGAACATGTAGCTTGACCAGACATTGAAACCAACCACTGTTCGTGTGTCATAGTTTAAAAAAAATAGCTTCATACAGATCAGTTGTCTAGATAATAATTTTTTTTAGTAAGTCGTAAGGACATGAACTCTCAGGGATAATGCAGAAGGCAAGTTACATACATGTACCCCTTATTTTGATTAGAAGTCCCACATATCCATGGTGCAGCTAAAGTGACTGTTAAGAGAGGCAAAATAGTTAAAAAAATCTTCTCTTCATTAAAAATATCTATTATTCTTGCCCTACCACTGTGTACACGCTTTATTGGAAATATTGGGCAAAAAGATATTTTTTTTTTTGGGGAAACGGCAAACATATATGATAAAATCATTTTTGTACTCATGCTTTACGTAGTTGAATGGATATTCATGCATAATGATTGCAAGGAGATACTTACTAATACTAATTTGAATTCATCTCTCCTGCTAGTCTGTTCATATTAAATTTCGCTTGATTAGTAACTGAAGCATGAAATGCTCTGTAATCGTTCCATAGCCGTGTGGTACCTTGCTTGCTTTGACCATTGAGAACACCTTTACACTAGTTGTGAATGTCGGATTATGCACATCCACTTTCCACCCCTACAAAATTGTGCTTGCAATCTTTAGAGTTAGAACCTTAACGACAATGACTTTTTTACCCACATCTTGTATTCTATATTTCCATGCTTCACATATGGGAAGAGACTTCCGAAGAGATATTCATCATATAGTATAGCATATTTAGTTTAGATTTGCCTCTGTCTGTTTTGCATAGAATACAAAACTAACTTGTCTAGAAACATTAATGATTTCCTGTCTTGTACTCAATATTTTGAAAACTAGATGCATGTTTTTTTTTCGTCATGACCCTACACTACAGATGATCTCTTGTGTTAACACTTATTATCTGCCAACAGAAAATGCAGAACTTCCAATTCTTTATGGAAGACAGAAAAGTTCTCCATAATATTGCTTTCTTGACCATTACAGTGATCATTGGAGCACACAGCTTTGGAGTTTGCTCATTTGATGTTCTCAGGCTGTGTGCCTGCATAAGAAGATTGTCGTTATGGTTTCAGACTTGTAGACACTTGGAGGTAAGGCTATGTCATACTTGTCAAGTTTCCTTCATATACCAGTAGTCAACTGAAAACATTTTGTTTATACAATAGCTAAGGATTTTTTTTATTTATAAAAGAACATTACTGTTGTAACATTTTATTTGAACATAACAATGGTATTCCTCACAATTAATTATCAAATTAGCTATGTTTTCTCTTTCATAAAATGAACTTATGATGACAATGTATCAATGTCTGTATCATTACAATTTTACTTGTTTTCCTCTTCCCAATTCCGTTTGGTGCCACAAAAGCTAAAAGATAAATTCTATAGGACGACGATTCGCCTAGTGATGTTAGAGCACCCGTAGTGTGGTCGTAAACCGAACCATGGGGAGAGAGAAACGAGTCCAAAGTTCGATTTCTACACTACAGCTATCGAACCGTGGGAAAGTTTTCTTCCGTTCGAATGTCTATCTCGGTTCGACTCGTGGGAATTAAATATTTCAGAAACGGCGGAGAGAGAGAGGCTGCCTCAGCCTTGTTGGTCCATCCCGCACAGAGCGAGCAGCGTTTTTCTTCCTTTTTTCTACTATGATGTGGGTCCAACCAAATCGAATGGTACACTGCAACAACCGAATTGATAACAGAATGTGAACCATGAAATCCAGCTCGTCTCCAAAATCGAACCAACACTACTGGTGCTCTTATATAGTGCTAAATGTTGGCCTACGAAAAGGCGAGATGACCAGCAGTGTAGCAGAGATGCATATGCTGTGTTGGTTTTGCGGGCATCCAAGAAGGGATCAGGTCCACAATGAAGATATTCGGGACAAGGTAGAGGTGGCACCAATTGAGGAGAAAGTAGTGGAACACATCGGTTGAGATGGTTTGGACATGTCCAGCAGAGGCCTCCCAAGAAGGGTGCATGGGGCATTGTAAAGCTAGCCAATAATATAAAGAGAGGTATAGGTGGACCTAACCTGACTTGGGACTAGTCGGTTAAGAGAGACCTAAAGGAGTGGAATATCTCCACAAAATTAGCTATGGATATTAGCGCTTGGAGACTAGCAATCAATGTGCTTAAGATGTGACTTTTGATTACCTCTAACTTTGCATTTTGCCTTGTGTCCTTTTGTGTTTCTCTTGTCGTTTTTGTGAGTTTTATCTCTAGCCTATCTCAATTTGCTTCGGACAAAAGGCTATGATGTTGTTTGATGCCATAAACTTAACATGCTTCTCATTGCAGGGACATTCAACATGCCCTTCAGGCTGCTTTTGTGATCGACTAATTAACTGGAAAACAGAGGAACTCTCACTGAGTTGCCTCCAAGAAGTAGAAATCAATTGTTTGAGAGGAACTGAGCATGAAGAAGTTTTTCTGAAACTGTTATTCAATTGGGCGGCAATGCTGGAAAAGATGACAGTTACTTTTGACTATTCAATCAGTCAGAGCAAGGCCAAAGAGTTGGGCCAAAAGTTATCAAGTTTCTCTAAGCCAGAGACATGCGTGCAATTTTTAAGTATGAAAACTGTGATTGGAAGTCAGTGCAGTTGCTCTCACTAGAAGATGAAGGCGCAGGAGTGTGAGTTCTACCTGTCAAATGTTTCTATATTGGTTGAAGTGTAGGACAGTACAAAGCATTGCTTTGGCTTGTTGTTTTCTTGTGTGCGTGATGTGACGTTTGCTGCCTATCAACATTGTAGTAGCCGGCTGGTTGGAATGTGAAGTTTTCTATACTGGTTGGAATAATTTGCAACATCACTCTTGATGGGGACAGCATGCAACATCACTCTTGAACCAGCCTATTGCCTGTTCGTAGTAATTATTCTTTTACTAGCTGCAAATTTATATGGGATATTTGGCTGGTTCAAGAGTGATGTTGCATGCTGTCCCCAGATTAATTGGGTTGTTAGGCATGGCTTCAGCTCCATAAAATTTTGTAGAGTTTTTGGAGTTTTTCATAGCCAGCTCTATAAATTCTTGGAGCCGAAGCTGTAAATAAATTAATGATCTTTTGTTGAGTCGTTGCCTTTTTGTTTGAGATTAAAACTAATAAACTAAAAGATTTTAATCTATTTTACAAAACTTAGCTCTCACATGGATCTCAGAGCTGGAGCCCTAAAAGACCCTAAGTCTACCATGTGCTGCAAATGTACATGGGTTTGCTTCGATGGTAGCCACACTTCACCACTGCAAAGTTGCGGTGGAGCTGCAGGGTGTGGCACTAGTCATCGGGAGCCAAACTTGCCACAACGCTGCAAGCGAAATGAAGTAGGAAAAAAACGGTGGCAACTGAACTTTTGTCATCAACCAATCACGTGATGCTATTCTGCCGTGCCCTTCGGTGTGGCTTTCTGAGGCTGGCAACCAAGCAGCGTAAATCTCTTAATGTGCGGCAACTGAATGGGATGCAGCAGCTCAGCATCGACGTGTCAGTGCTCAAGAAATTGTTATTGCTTTGCTGCCTTTTCCATTACAACCAGTTGCCGACATTTCAGCCCCTCGGTTTGTGTCCCTCAGGTGGAGGGATGCGTATGATTAAAGCTCTGTTCAGCATGGCAATTTGGGACAGCTGCAACGGCTGAGCGCCTACTTTAATTTGGGTGTATGGGCAACATGTCGACATACACAATTGTGGTGTTCTATGGCTCTTGCATCGGTTTCAGGTCATCCACAACCTTAGGGGGTGTTCGTTTGGTTTAGGCCTAGGGCCTAAACCTGTCACATCAAAGAGAATCTTGTTATTTAGGAGCATTAAATAAAGAGGTAATTAGGCTTGTTTCAACTTGGTTGTGGGGTGTGTGTGTGTCTTGATACTACCATGTCATATTTTCTTAGTCATTGTCTAATTTAGGGTGGGCACGCATTATTCAGCTACAAAGAAATAGAAATATAATAAAGATATATAAAAAAATACAGGTAGATTATAATTTTTGACTCATATTTGCTGAATCTCTACCACTTAATAAGTTTTTAGCATCAGCCCCAATTTTCAGCCGGATTTTTCAGTTTTCAGATCTCTTCCTTTTGAATTTGTATCGAATTAATTTGAGTTGTATTCGAGCTCAACTCAGAACTGTGTTGTTTTATAGTATAGTAACCGAATCGACTTTGGACACAAATAGGTGTTTACTACGGCGCTAGTGTTGTTTCCTTCCACCTAGCATTTCCTGGGTTCAATTTCCAACATTGCCATATTTTTTTTTCCTATTTGGCCTTTTTTTTTATCGTCGCTTAACGCCTATCACTCTTCATTGGTCTTAAAAAATATATTTTTCAATGTTCAAATTTCACCAGAATTTGTGTAATTACAGTTTCACATGTGTAGATCATATGATGGTTAAGATTATAGTTAAAAATTATACCATGAATTATGAAGTAAATTTAGCTAAAATAGGTATTGTTAAGCATTGTTCAGATTAATTAAAATACTTGAAGATTTGATAGATCCTTGGTGCCTAGAATAAAGAGGTATATTATCGTCCACAAAAAAAGAGGTTATATTATCACTTCTGTTGAAATGCACGGGCAAACTGCTAGCAAAGATATAGCAGCTATCTGTTCTCTTATATGATTTTTGCACATTAGATGAACTAAAATAAATTCCATGAAAGAACTTCAGTCATGTCATAATGAGTCTTAGTTTATGACAAGTAGCTTGATCTGAAGTCCTGAACATTAAATCCGAACAAGTGTTGAAGTTAACGGTGCCATAGTTTCCAAAGAATAGCTTCTGACATTGTTGTCCGATAGTGGTTTGGGAATAACTATGCGAAATTCATGTGCATGTATTGTGATGGAGTGGAAGCGCGGAAGGACGTGGGCTCTCATGGGTGACACAAAAGGGGGCAAGAACTCTTTAGAGTTAGAACTCAAGAACTCCATTCCACGGCCCGGGCAAGCTCGGTGACGTCGTCTCCTCGCAGCGGTGCCCACGCTTGAAGAAGCTCGGCGTCAGCGAGGCCCGTGGGCTGGCCAGCCTCGCCATCCACTCCGCGTCTCTGGTTCATTGATGGGTTGCAGCAGCTCAACATCATGGCGCCAGCGCTCAATGGTTTACAGCTGCTTCGATGTTTTGCTGCTGATAAAACCCCGGTTATCGAAATTTCTGCACCATATCATTGGTTGCTTGGGACCAGTACGAAGCCTGATCATCTGGTAGAGCTCTTGCGCGGGTTCTGGGTCGTCCACACTCTCATGATCATGCTTGTCTATCCCCAGGTGAGTTCACATCCATTTTGATACGGTGTTATGCATCATCAAATCATTCATTTGCTTGTAAGTTATAGAGTAATGTACACATATACTTACTTTTGGTATTATGCCTAATTTAGGATTGGTAGGCATTATTTGAGCTATGTTCGAACTGTAGGTTTAAAGTAGCTAAGAGCAACTCCAATGGAAGACGTTAAACCAGAACCCCTATTTGCTGGATAGGGGCTCTCTTTTAAATCTGGGGTCTTTAATTTTATCATCTACTCCAACAGAAGCCCCTACACCTCAGCCCCTAGTTGGTGGGACCCACCTGTCATCCTCTAAGTTTCTTTTTATTCCTCCTTTTATCTCTCACGCACGTGCCTCCCTTTCATCTATCTCTCTCCCTCGATCCCTCTCTTCTCTCAGATCTCTCCCGATCTCTCCGATGGCTCCCTCTCCCTCTCGGGTCCGAGGTGGCCCTGGCCGCCGGCCCCTCCCCCTCGCTCTCCCTCTCCCTCTCGGGTCCGAGGTGGCCCTGGCCACCGCTGCTGGCCGCGCTCGCCCTGCCCGCGAGCTGCGCGGGCGCTGCTGCTTTGGATACGGGGCAGGGCTGGCCAGATCCCGCGGCAGAGCTTGCAGATGGGACGGCGGCGGGGGTGGCCGGGCAACTGCGGCGGGGCCTGGTCGACGGTGAGCCGGAGTCGGGTGTGGCCGGATCACTGGGCAAGCTCGGCGGCGGCGGGGATGAGGTCGACGACGAGTCCGGGCTCGGCGATGGCGTCCGGCAGCCTGGATCGGCGGCGAGGTCGGCGATGTCTGTGCAGGCGCAGGAAGGAAACGGCCACCAACAACCGAGTAGGGGCCGGGAGGCGAGCCCCCAAGAGAAGGGGCTGGAGGCCAGAATCTAGGGGCCTCCCTGGAGTACGGGCTCGGCTAGGGGCTCCGTTGGAGTGCTCTTTTTCCCTCTCAGCCCCAGAATTCCCTCTCAGCCCCAGAATTGTGTGCATGTGCTTAGGTAGGGGCTTGTGTTGGAGTTGCTCTAAGGGGGTGTTCGTTTCTTTAGGACTAAATTTAGGCCTATACAATCTTGTCATTTAGGGGTATTAAATAAAGTCTAATTACAAAACTAATTGCAGACCCCTGTGCTAATTCGCGAGACGAATCTAATGAGGATAATTAAGCCATGATTAGACGACAGTTACTGTAGCATCACTGTAGCAAAACATAGATTAATTGGGCTCATTAGATACATCTCGTAAATTAGCACCCAGCTGTAAAAAAGTTTTGTAATTAGACTTTTTTGGATACTCCTAAATATCAAAATTCTTTTTGATGTGACGGGGTTAGGCTCTAGGCCTACGGGAAACGAACACCCCCTTAGGATATTATGGATGTGTAAACGTTTTACACTTGATGCTTTTTTAAAAAAACGAATAGCTTTAAATTACACTGCCGATCAGTGGCAGAGCCTGACATGAAAGAGAGTAGGACCCCGGCAATCAGTACACAATGTGTTAAAAAATTTTTTGATAGACTTTTGAGTCCGGAGGCAAAAGAACCAGAGGAGAAGGGGGGGGGGGGGGGGGGTGTTACAGCCCTTCCCTAGTGATTCTTACTTTGGAGAAAAGTTCCTTCACTTGCTCATACTAGAGTATCTAATGTGATATTTCAGTTGGGTATGTATTAGTATAATTAGAGCCTGCAGTGACGCAGCTTCAAAAATAGCAGTGGCGGACATCAACGATTCGTTACTACTAGCAATAGTAGTGGCGGACACTGCTGACGTCGTAAGGAAAAATGCTAGTAGGGGCGGGTGAGTCTGACGTCATCAGTGCCCGCCACTGCTATTTGCTTATCAGTGGCGGGCCTCCTTTGCGTCATCCATACAAGTGTCATTCGAGCCCTTTTGCAGCGTGTTAGAGCCCAACTAATCGACTCCATATATAAACACGTTAGGGTTCCCTCTCTCTCACACACTTCTCTCTAGCCGCCGCCTACTCTCATTCTCTTCTCAGATCTGCCGCCGCTCCCTCTCCTCCACCGCGCCACCTCCCCTCCTCCTCCTCCCCTCCTCTCCTCCATGGCGCTGCCGCCTTGCCTCCCCTCCATCGTGCGTCGCCGCCTACCCTCCCTCCACCGCGCGCCGCCCCTCTCCTGCTTTCTGTGTCGCCGCCTCCTCCTTCACCTCCACCGCGCCGCCTCCCCTCCTCTCCTCCACGGCGCCACCGCCTACCCTCCCTTCACCGTGCGCCGCCCCTCTCCTCCCCTTCTCCCCCCCGTACGGCGACACGGATCTGGTCGTGGTGGCGCAGCGATGGCTGCTGGAGGTGGCTAGGGTTGACTCACCGCGCCTCTCCCTCCCTTCCCCCCGCGGCGAAGCTCACTCGGCGACTGTTTTCCCGGCAAAGAGGAGCTTTGCCAAGTGTCGTTTCTCGAGCACTCGGCAAAGCGTTTTGCTGAGTGTCGTTTCTCTAGCACTCGGCAAAGCGTTTGCCGAGTGTAATTTTAGAAGGCAGGAGAGCAAAAAAAGTCATTTACCGAGTGCTGCAATAAAGCACTCGGCAAAGCAGACTTTTTGCCGAGTGGCGCAGAATACACTCGGCAAAGGAGACGAGTGTCCTCTAGTGGCACTCGGCAAAGAGTTGCTTTGCCAAGTGTCGTTAGTGGCACTCGGCAAAGCGCCACCGTCCGTCGACCTCGACCCCGCAGGGGCTCACACTAGTACACAAACGCACTATAGCGACGGAAGCCAAAATCAACTAGCGGCGGATATGAAAGACACACGCCGCTATAGTGCTGCTACAGATGCAAGAGAAGCACTGTGCACTCAGACCGCCGCTACAAAGCATTTATAGCAGTGGACCACTTTATGGTCCGCCGCTAAAAATAGATTTGTAGCGGCGGACCATTTTACCACCCGCCGCTGCTCGGATTCGTCCTTCCTGACACCAATCTGTGTCTTTTCACCTCTCCACCAATGAGCACCTTGCACACGGATCGTGTGTTTTCTTCCAACCACGCCAGTTAATCTAAGGGTGCGTTCGGCGCACCCCCTCTAATTTTTAGCACCCATCACATCAAAGAGAATCTTGCTATTTAAAACTACTTTTATTAATTTAATGACAAAACCTATATCACAACCCCCCCTCTAAATCGCGAGACGAATCTAATGAGCCTAATTAATCTATATTTTGCTACAGCTTCTTTCTTCTTTGCCATTAGATAGTCCACTGCGTCGATGGTCGCCCGTTGTTGTAGCTTTGCTTCTCCTTCTTCTTTCTGTCAGGTCTTCCTGATGGTTCAGCATCAGTACCACCAGCAGCAAGGGGCATAACACCAGACATTCGGTTCCAATTAATTATTAGCCCAGCTCTTATCATTAGCACAGCCAATAACTAAATTTGCAAGATCCAGTCAGGACTCTTCTGTAGCATAAAATGTCATCTAAGCATTTCATCAGTCATTTGGAATGCACAGATTTTCAGCATCATCTAGTGACAGGTTCAAGCAGTAATTCAGTCATACAACTAGAATATTCAGAAGCGCTAGATTCCAAGTTCCATTTTCATATTCAGGCAAACAATTAAAATCGAGTATTTAGTAGTAATTCAGCCCCCGAATACATTAGATGAAGCGATACTAACATTATGATATTGGAATCTGAGCAGTTTGATTAACATACTTAATAAAAATTGCAGCTGCAGGAGCCTGGGAAGAGGAACTCACCGGACTCCTCCTCATCAACGTTGGCCTAGGCAGCATCAGGGAAGACAAGCTGCGACGGCCGACCATCTAAGCTAGTGTGAGGAACACCTGACGGTGCAGCAGCAGCAATCCAACCATTCCATTCTCCATCCAATCGAAATCGGCTGGCTCCCCGTTTCCACCCAAGCCCTGACTTCCATCACCTTCGCAAACTCCGGCGAAGTGGGGCATCACAAATTGATGCGCCGCAACACGGGGACGAGGCGCCATAATTCACTACAACAAATGTGACTTTCTACAACATACCGTTTAGTCATAAAGTTTATTGGGTTTATGACATTTTTGAGGAAATAGGGTGTTTTATGACAAAAACCAAGATCCGTCATTAAATTTGGCCACAAAATTGCCATAAATCAAGACGCCATTATATTATGACGAACAAAAATGTCATAATTGGCAAAAAATAAATGACCACAACAGTTATGACAAACATGAATTGTCATTAGCAAATTTTCTTTATTTTACACCAAAATTTATGACAGATATGAATTGTCAATACGTGGCACACTTGTCAAATACTTATCACGCGGGACCCACATATAATTTTTGTTCAAAAAATAAAAGCAACATGTAATTGATAAAATGGGAGTTTTGGTAAATATTTTTTTAGATCATGCACACGTGGCCCACCTGTGGATTGGTCCCACAACATGTCAAGTGGGACCCACATGTCATGTCTTATAAAAATAAAAAAATTGCAAGTAATGCTAGAGATTAAGCCCAAGAGCACTAGAAAGGCAGCATCCTTAAAAGCAAAATATAATTTATGATAAACGAGAATTGTATTAAAAAAAATTTTATATCATACATGTTAAGTGAGATGCACATGTTAGATTTTAAACACAATATAACTCGAGATTCACCTGTCTTTTGTTTTAAACGCAATATATCATACATGTTAGGTGTTGAACCTAAGACTTCATGAGAAAAAAAAAATAGATGATTTTGTACCATTGTCAAACACATTGTTGTATGGCTCACAAGAGGGCTCGGCCCAAGAGGAGGTGCAGAACGCAGAACGAAGTGGGCTCGGCTCAAGCGGAGGGGATGAAGCAGGCCGGTTAGTAGTTGGGCTGGACGCATGCCAGTTCCTTTTTTGTAGAAAATAGTAAGTCCTCTTAAACTCAGAGGGCTCGAACCTGCGACCAAGCAATAGCAGCCCAGAAGACTTACCACCAGGCCACATTCGTCTTGTCGAATCAGAATGGGCTATTTTTATATTCATATTTCGGCAAATCTCATCAATCCGGAGACTGGGAACGGATCTGCCGCTGACGTGTGGATCCCACTTGTCGACGCCAAGATTGCATTCCCGCGGATGCGGTTTGTCCGGTAGGCCGGTTTTTGTTTTAAAATTTTTAAAACTTTTAAAATTTGAAAAAAAAATTGAAGCAAAAAATATGTAAAAAAAACTAGATCAAATTTGCAGCCCAATGGTGGAAACCAAACACGTAGATTCGACTGTTTCATGTGTCAAAAAATTCGAGGAAATTTGCAGCCCATGAACTTTTTCAAATTTAAAACAAATTCAATTAAAATAGAAGTCAAATTCATGTTAAATTTGATTTTTTTTTTAATTTTAAACTGCATGAAAACCACCATTTTCATATTTGAATTTGCATGTTTTAATTTATGTGTTTGTTTGGTTTTTATCCTTTTTAAAATTTGAATTTCATTCGAATTTGTATGCAAACACGAAACTAGAAAAAGAAAACCCTTTCTCCATTTCGTGGGCCGCCCTTTTTCTTTCCTTTCCTGCCGGCCCACTCCCCGGCCCAACTCCACTCCTCTCTGGCCCAGTAGCAGCCCAGCCCACTCTCCTCTCACCGTGCCACCGACATGTAGGCCTCACCTGTTCTTCTCCAGTTCTTGGCCCCCTTTTTTGAAAGTTGTATATATTTCGCATATGAATTCCAAATGACCTCTTTTTTTTCCTCCGCGTTGATAAAAATATTATCTACCCATTTGTAGAATATATGAAACTGCTTTATATGATATATCTGTGCCGTATCTCCAAATAACTATTGGACATTTTTTATCAAAATTTTGTTATTTTTGTAAATCTCGAAAGAAAATGTTTTCTGGACATGAAGGTTTGTGGAGATGGACAACTTAAGCACCTCTACACAAGAGAATTATGTTACAATTTTTTTGAAGCTTTTGTTGAGGACATTGTTCACTTATAGTTACACTTAGGTGATAGTTTCATGAGATATGTCTAAAGTTGTCCACTTTGAATACACTTTGGTGGATTTTTTTTCAAAAAAATTAACAAAAAATCCCATGGGTTTGAGTTGACATGAAACAGCCATAAACCAAAAATTAGCTCAAAATTTGAGAGATAAAATTTGACAAAACAATTGGAAAATTCACTCATTTCTTCTCTTTTTTATATCTCACGAAGTTTGTTGTAATTTTGGGTGGAATTTGGTAAGAATGTGTATCTGGTCGATCCAAATGAACACTAATTTTGGTGAAATTTTTGAAAATTATTTTTATATGTATCCTTTTCAAAATACTAATTTTTTATATTTCTCACATACCTCATTTTTGAGTAAACATGATGTTACAGTGTTTCCGAAAAATCTCAAAACATTATATGTGATGTTCATGAAAATGATACAAATACTCAATAAACTTGAGGCCATAAATAAACTTATTTCTAGCTATAAAAAAAGATAAACATAAAGCAAAAAAAAAATTTTAATTAGAAATCTTCACAGACCTGGGCTGGCTGGGCCTAGCAAACTACAGTCCAGCCGGCCTTTTGCCTTTCTTGGCCCGCTCCGCGCTCTTTGATAGCCGTCGGAATCCGACGGCTCTCTTTTCCTCTCGCTCGAATAAATTCGGTGACTGGCCTGCGAACCCTACGGTGCTCCCTTTCCCCGCCTCCACTCCTCCGCTCTTCGCCGTCGAGCTCCTCCAATTTCGCGGTCTCGTCCGCGCACTGCCAGAAGCCCTTCTTCTCCGCGCGCCGCTCCTCCATCCCCGGGGCCGCAGACCCCTCGCCCTCCCAACTCCTTCCCCATCCCAAGTCTTTCCCCTATCCCTCTCTCCTCCCGGCCAGCTCCTAGATCCGGCGGCGTCCGCGGCCCTCGCCCCAGCGGCTAGGCAGCAGCTCGACCTTGCTCGGGCTTAGGCGGATCCAGCGGCCATGAAACTAGAGGAGCCAGACCTGGGGTGGGGGACGGCGGCCTCCGTCCCCTTCCCACGCCTCCTCGACCCCGATGCGACGGCCTCCCTCTTCTTCCCTGACGTCTCCTCAACCCCGGCGCGGGGGATCTGAACCTGCTTCCACGTACGGCGGTCCGCTGTGCGACAGCACGCCCGTCGCCGTGAAGCGGCTGGGCAAGACGTGCTGCTGGCAGGAGGAGGCCCAGTTCCTCAGGGGGCTCAAGCCGCTTGCCGAGCTCCGGCACGACAACGTGGTGTTGCTGCGTGGGTTCTGCTGCTCCAGGGCGCGCGGGGAGTGCTACCTCGTCTACAACCTCGTGCCCAACGGCAGCCTCTCGCAGATCCTCGACGTCGCCGAGCGTTCTTCAGTATGGTGAGATCACCATTCCCTCTCTGATATACTGCGCCGGCCAAGTGTTCAACGTTTTCCCGCAGCGAGTGTATGCCCTGATCCCTGCTTGAGACGTTTTCTTAGGATTATGACTGGATACGTAGCACCATCCAGATCTTCGGACATGCTATCGTGATTTGTTTGCTGTTGATTAGACCACTAAATCAGTTCTTAGTAGTTCTAGCATCATCATCACTGTCATTTCCCAGCTTGCAGGTGGTTTCTACTGGTGTAACAATCTGTATGTGCACTTAGTACAATGTTTATATTTCAATTAATTCAGTGCACATTTGATGAGTGTCAATATTTACCTGTCTAATACAGAGAATTAAAATGCATGTTGAGTTTCATTGTGATTCATGGCAATGTACCAATGATTAGCCAAATAGTTTTTCCTTGTTACTATTTAAACTATAGTAGCTTAGCGACACATTCTTGCTAATTGATCTTAATTTTCTATCGACATACCTGACATGATTTCCTCAGCTAGAATGGTACTGTATATCTTTCACTGTGGTGAGTTAAAGTGCACTAAACATGTAAATCTGCATTCTAATGACATTTCACTGCTTTCAGGTTATCCTATTAATCTGTTGAAAAGTTTACCTCTTGAAACCTGAAAGTTTCACTGTGTGGCCAGTACCTGAAACCTGAAAGTGAGTGTTCTACCACCAGTATCTCATAGGTAGATTACCTCTTGAACAATGCTTGGCTCCTCGATTCAGGACATGATTTCAGAGATGAATGCCCTTTTCGGAATTCAGAGTTATTCTGAACATATGCTCTTCCTAATATCTTTGCACTTGTGCTGTTGTGCATCTCGTTAATGCATATGTTGTGCATCTCGTTAATGCATATAGTCAGTCTGCGCCATAATCTACACAGTTTGGTCTTGTAAACATGATTTCTCAACACAGTCAGGTGATAGCATCTAGATTAAAAATGCCATTATTTTCAGCAGCAGCAGCAGCTTGGCATTGACTATGGACTTCGAGCCATAGCACATGGTTTCATAAAATCTCTACGATTTTCCCGATCTAAATCGAGCAGGTTTCCATGAAGAAGATCTTGTTCAGCATGTTCTATTCGATACTGGTAAGAGAAGAACCCGACTCGGTATTCTTAAAAAAACAGGGGAAGCAGAACCAAGTCAAGATGATATGGGTCGCCCCTTCTTCTTGCGCCAAAGATCTTACCATTTCCGAAGGAACTGGGGCTACATTTCTTTTCAATTTCCTTCAAGAGTTTCTATTTGATTCCACGCCCTTTTTTTTTAGACCTCAAAACATGAAATGGACAAATTCCTTCTCTTAGGAACACATACAAGAAAAAGGATAATGAGCAATTTATTTAACATCATCTTGATGTTGAGATCTCTGTTCTACAATTCAACTTTGCCATTGCTCCATAATGTTTTGTGTTTCTGTTCAGGTTTGGGGAGAAGGCCACACTCAGAAAGGAGACCGTGATGGATGTGAAGCAAGAGGATTCAGCTCAACTTACCTTTGATGCCACTTTCATGCATATTGTACTGTGAGATAACAGATAATTGGTTACCTTTGATATTTACCTTTCATGCATATTATCATGTGATGTGTGGTCATGGTTATGACATATGAAATTCAACGGAAATTTCTGTAATTATTCGTTCTGATTTATGGCACGTTGATTATCGTGTTCATGGTGTGATTAAATTATATGCCACAAAATTAATGGGCCAAAAAACATATTGGGCCACAGAAAAAAAATCTTGGGAGAAATGGGCTAGAAAATGAAACCGGCCTGAAAACAAAGTGGCCCAGAAAATAAATGTGCGTGAAGGGCTAAAAAAAGGTTAGAAAACTAGTCGGCTGAAATAATGGGCCAAAATGTAAAAATCTTGTGAAATTGATGGGCCAAAAGTTAAAAGGCTTGCATATTAAGCTGGCTGGAAGTAAAAAGACCTATTAATTAAGCGGGCCGAAAGTTCAACTGCCTGCGAAATTAATAGGCCGAAAGTTAAAAGGCCCGCGAAATTAATGGGCCGAAAGTTAAAAGGCTCGCGAAATTAATGGGCCAAAAAACGGCCAGACAGGCTAGGTCCAGTCCAATGGGTAATGACAAAAATCACGATTGTCATGCAATTCTATGACAAATTTATGAGTGTTATAAACAGATTGTGACAATTTTTGAAGTGTCAAAAACAGTTATGACATTTCTGTAAAAAGTCATAAAGTTATGACAAAAACAACGAAAATGTCACAGAAGGTATTTAGCTACACACCTTCTATGACTAAGTGATTTTCGTCACCGTTGAGTCATGGAAGGTCAGTTGTGACAAATTTCAAACCTTCTGTGACAAAATTGAAATATCATAGAAAATCAAAATTGTTGTAGATGCGCCACAAATTGGGAGACTTGATTGGGGGCCCCTCTGCGAGTAGTCGCCACAGCACGGGGATGAGGAGGCCTGATTGTGGTTGCAGAGAGATCGGAGAGCGAGATTGGATTTGGGGAAGAGTGATGCGCCAGAGGGCGGGGCAATGCAGGCGCGCGGGCGGGAGCAGAAATTGGCGTGCCGCACGTGCAGGAGGAGGTGGATGGCAAGGCGAATTGCCTCGCAATAAAAGGCTAGCCATGATTAGCATGGGAGATCATGAGTCTGTGTGAACGTTGTTTGACTGACGGAATTTTATTTTTAGCGATGCGGAGGGAGATGGGTGAGTCTCTTGGAGTTGCTCTAAGGCCCCGTTCGGATGAGAATAATAGGGCGCGATTATTACTGTAGATGTCACATCAATACTTCCGGCACGATTTATGTGTACTAAACAAAGTCAAATGACAAAACTAAGTCCAGGACCCCCCTCTATTTCGCGAGACGAACGTAATGAGGGTAATTAAGCCGCGATTAGACGATGGTTACTGTAGCATCACTGTGTCAAAACATTGATTTCTTTGGCTCGTTAGATTAGTCTCGAAAAATAACGCCCGTCTGCAGAAAGGTTTTGCAATTAAATTTTATTTAGTACCCCTAAATAGTAAGATTCTTTTTTACTTTAGAAGGTAGAAGTTTAGAGGGTGAAATAGAGGGGTATCCAAACGCCCCCTAAGAGCATCTCCAAAAGAGCCCCAAAACATCTCTTAAATTAAAATAATGGGATTCAATCAAAAAAACCATCTCCAACAGCACCCCACAACTACTCCCAACTTTTTCATACCCCTTAAACTCTCCTCATTTGTAGCTACCAATAGGGGAAGAATTGGGATCCCCATTTCTTCTTCTTTCACTAGAATTAATGATTTTGTAGCTCCAAATGCTGACGTGGACCAATCAAAAGTGTTTTGATCTATTTTTAAGGAGGAACTGCTGGAGAAGGGAAGGAAAATTATCCTGCGTAATTTTTTGGTTGCTCCCAAAAACAAGTTTATAGGGCTAATTTTTTGGTAATCTCTTGGAGATGCTTTAAGCGTGCATATGCAAACATAACTGAAATTCAAATGTCGTTAAATAATTTAGGACCATCATCTATAGTAAATATAGATAAAGAAAAAAAAACTATCTAGTAAGGACTGAAGGTTTACACTAAAAAGAATATTAGAAAATTGAAGGACCCCTACAGAAAGACAAATTGCAGAGCGGCTCTTCTACTGTCCGGCCTGTGGAGTGAGGTTAGGTCTAAACTTCAGTGTGGAAGCGAAACCCTCTCGCACAGATCCCCAGATCGACCCCTTCCCCATTCCGTCCCATGGACACCAACAAGCTGCTGGCCGCCAAGCGCTCCAAGCCCAGCGATGCCGCCGACGCCGGCGGCGAGGACCGCTTGAGCGCGCTCCCGACGACGTCCTGCTGTTCATCCTCCGCCTCCTCAGCGCCGCCGAGGCGGCCCGGACCAGCGTCCTCTCCCGCCGCTGGAGCCGCCTCTGGACGCTCCTCCAGGCTCTCCACTTCAATTTCCTCCCGCCACGCGAGCCCAATCGGATCGCCGCCGCGCTGCATGCGCATCAGGGGAACCTCCAAACCCTCATCGTGCTGGAGCAGGACGCCGCCGCCGAATCCATGGCGGCGTGGCTCCCCGTCGCCGCGCGCCGCCTCTCCGGTGATCTGGTATACCGCAACATGGTGGAGGGGCACGAGGAAGATGATGAGGAGATCGAGGTGGAAGGCGTCATTCCCGCTGCCTCGCTTTGGGAATGCCACTGCAATCGACCTCCACCTAGGGTTTCTTCTCGCCCTCTTCTTGCCGTCCTTCGGTTTGTTCGCCGTGCTTACCGAGCTCTGCCTGAAGAGCGTACGGTTCCAGGGCCCCTGCGAGCTCGGCGAAGTTGTCTCCTCGCCGCGGTGCCCATGTTTACAAAAGCTCAAGGTCTGCGGCTTCTGGGGACTGGCAAGACTCAATGTTGAATCAGATTCTCTCGTGACGATTGTTCTGCAGTATATGAATGGATTGTAGCTGCTCAGCATCAACGCGTCCGTGCTCAAGGAATTAATATTGGTTTGCTGCTTTGGCATGAATCAGAATCAACCAGTTGCCGTCGTTTCAGCTCCTCAGCTTGTGATACTCAAATGGAATGATCTGTATGATGCAAGCTCTGTTCATCTCGTCAATTCGGAACAGCTGCAACAGCTGAGCGCCTTCTTTACGCTGGGGCTTCTGCAACAGTATGATATATACAATCGTGGCATTCTGCAGCTCTTGCATCGGTTTCAGGCCATCCAGATTCTTCATATTGGGCTCTGCTATCCAAAAGTGAGTTCACATCCTTTCGCTATAATTAATAATTATACCGTTAAAATAAGTTGCTATCAAGCTTTTATTGCAACAAAGCTTACTTGCGGTCTTGCGGATCAAGTTGTTAGGCTTGTTTCAGTTTGGTTGTTGTGCGCAGCTAGATACTACCATATCATATTTTCTTAGGTTTATGTGTGATTTCGGGCAGGCACCCATTATTTATCTACAAAGCAGTAGGAAAAAAAAAGATACATGAAACAGCAGGAAGGCATTTCAGGTTTTGACTCATATTTATCGAACAAAACTATCTGATCAGAGTTTTGCATTAGATAAAGTCAAGTTAATGTCATGAAATAACTTCGTCATGTCATGGCGAGCAGGTTAGGACAAGTAGCTTCACCTGACAATTGAAACCAACCACTGTTCAAGTTAGGGAGTGTGTCATAGTTTCCAAAGAATAGGTTCGTACAGAGTTATTTAGATAATATTTTTTAGTAAGCCATAAGGACGTGAACTCTCAGGGATCACGCAGAAGGCAAGTTACACACATGTACCCCTTATTTTGATTACAAGTCCACGTATCCATGGTGCTGCTAAAGCGACAGTTAAGGGAGGCAAAATAGTAAAAAACTCTTCTTCTTCTCTTCATGAAAAATATTAATTATCCTTGCCCTAGCAGTATGTCCGCGCTTTATTGGAAATATTGGGCAAACAGATATGATAAAATCATTTTTATACTCATGCTCAACATAGTTTAATGGATATTCATGCATGAGTGCAAGGTGATACTTACGAATACTAATTTTCTCATACTTCCAAGAATTTGAAATCTCTCCTGCTGGTCTTCTCATATTAAATTTTGCTTGATGAGTAACTGAACAATGAAATGCTCTGTAATCATTCCATAGCCGTGTGGTACCTTCCTTGCTTTGGCCATCGAGAACACCTTTACAGTAGTTGCATGCTGCCATGGCCTTCCTAATAACCTTGACATTCACTTTTTCTTCAACAAATGTTTCAGTGAAATGTTGCCAGAAGTTGGAGGTTTCTTCTTTAGAGCCATGACTTTATTGTCTTTAGCTTTTTTTTTTTTTGAAACTTCAGCACCACCTGCACTGGTATCTTGTGTAGCACTTTAATTTCATGTACAACACTTTGACCATTCACATTACTGGCTCTATCCAATGCATTCTCATTACTAGCACTATCAGTCGTTTCACTTCCAGTTGCAGACGCCATTGTATTTGTAGTCTACAAAAAACTGATAAATTAATTAATTTGCTACACATTAGTCAACGTAGACATAATGATTTATCCAATATATAAGGTTTATTTTTTGCTGACTTTGCAGATTTAGGAACCATGGTTGATCGAATTCACTAGTTGCCTCCTTAGTCCTAACATATAGAAAACAACACAATGTTAATGGTATTCAATACGGGAAACCCGTTATATGCCGAGTGTCCTGATCTTTGCCGAGAGCAATCCGTCGGGCACTCGGCAAAGAGGTTATTTGCCGAGTGGCCCGACCCAGGCTCTCGGCAAACACCTGGCACTCGGTACACCCTAATTTTGCCGAGTGCCAGCTGGCACGGCACTCGGCAAACAATTAATTTGTCGAGGGCCCTACTGGCGACACTCGGCAAACACCATGAGGCTCTCGGCAAACATCACGGCACTCGGCAAACATGAACACGTGCCACGCACATGTAACAGATAGCGGGGACGGAGCCGGGTCCGTCCATGTTTGCCGAGTGCCACTAACGTGACACTCGGCATAGTGAGTTTTTGCCGAGTGCAGAGCTGTGCACTCGGCAAACATTGAGTGTTTGCCGAGTGTTTCCATGGGCACTCGGCAAAGAAATATTTTTTTTGTTTTTGGCCTCCAATTTTTTTCTGCCGTCATTAATGTATGCATCATACTTCATGTCAAAATTTCATTTTTTCTCGATCCGTTTATTATATTTAAGTTATTTATTTCATTTGAAGTATTTGTTGAAGATAATTCAAATTTGAACCACAAGTGATTCAAATAATGGAATATTTTGACTCGAAAAATGTTATTCATGTTTGTGAGTCCAATATGAGGCCGTAATCATTGAAATGAGTGGAAAAATCGCGAATGTTGAACATAAATATAAGCGCGCACATGGGGTGAAATAGTATTTTAATATTATAAAATGCAAACGAAGTCGGAAAATTACGAGACTCGCCCTGGTTTCATGAAATCATACGTGAAGGAAAAGTTTCGCAAAAGTTCGTATGTACATTGTTTACAAACCGGAGCTTCTCTGAAGAAGATCCATAGAGTTTATAAGTGTTCATTTAGATTTCAAATCAAAATGACGGTCACATTATGGTTTCGCTCTAAATCTTTTTTTGTAGGCAATAGAACATATAAAATGGGGCACTACAAAGTTTGGTGAATTTTTGAATTTGTTTGATATTTTTAATTTTTTTTAAACTTCAGATCTTTAATGTTTGCCGAGTGCCGTCGGCGCGGCACTTGGCAAAATATAGTTTGCCGAGTGTGGGTCCGCGGCGCTCCGCAAACATAAGTTTGCCGTGTGCTCCACTGTTTGCCGAGAGCCGTAGATCGGGCACTCGGCAAACGTTTTGAATAATAGCCGCGCGGACCCCGGCCTGGCCTTCTTCTTCCCTTATCCTTTTCTTCCACCGCGCCGCGCCGCCTCTCCAATCCACCGCGCCGCCGCTTCGATCTACTGCGCCGCCGCCTCCGCCCTTGGCCCCGCCCCCGCGTCGTGTTCCCGTCCCCGTCCCCTCCCACAGCTCCGCCCCCGCCCGCGTCCCCGTCCCCGCCCGCGGCCCCGCGCCTTCCCCGACGCCATCGACGAGCTAGGGGCAGGAGGTCCGCCGCCGTCGACGAGAGGCGCCGCCACTCAACGCCGCGCCTCCCCGGTGTCGGCCGCGGCCCCGCCCCCGCCCGCGGTTAACGGAACCGCGGCCTCGCCCCCGCCCGCCCCCTCCCTCGGCGCACCCGCCTCCACCAACGTCGGTGAGGCCGCCTCTCCCCGCGCCGAGCTCCGCCCACCCCGACGACGCGGGGCACTGCCACCCGACGCCGGCGCCTCCCCCGACCCCGACGCCCGCCTCCCCCCGCCCCTCCCCCGCACAGGGCCCGCTCCCCCGGCCCGACGCCGCGGCCGACGCCGCCACCCCCGTCCCCAGGGCCCGACGCCGCCGCCCCCTTCCCCGGGGCCCCGACGCCGCCGCCGTGACCCACCGCCCCACCGCCGCCGGCCGCCGACGCCGCGGCCCCGGCCCCCGACGCCCTCCACCGGCCCCTAAGGGCTCCCGGCCGTCGACGTCCAGGAAAGGTGAGCTTCTTCTCTTTTTTTTTCTTTTTTTTCTGTTTTTGTCAATAATGAAATATGAAATATATTGCTTCTATGTTTTCTGTTTTTGTTAATATTTGAAATGGATAGCTTATATGTTGTGACATATATACAAATGAGGAATAGGTTGGAAAGGAGGAATTCGAAAATAGAATTGCTTGGAAACGAATTGCTTGGAACTATTTGATCGGTACTTGTGAAATATTTGTGAAATGAGGAATTGTTTGGAATTATTTGATCGGTCATTGCTAAATATTTGTGAAATGAGGAATTTCTTGGAATTATTTGATCGGTCAGATTGAAATTGGACCAAGTGATTTGGTTGTTTGAATTGGACCAAGTGGTTGTTTCAATTGGATGCGGTTGTCGGCCATCGTGCCGTTTATTTGTTGTTAGTGGTTGTCGGCCATCGTGCCGTTGTTTGTTGCAGGTTTTGAGAACCTCACCGTACAGAGGAGGTGCTGTCGAAATTTTCAATTGACGGTTTTTTGTTCCGTTCTTTGCAGGAGAGGAGAGGCTTTTCCACCGTCTTCCACTCGTCACTTTGCAGGACAGCAAGGTGAGACTAAAAGAACCCTCTTTTCCATATATTCATGTTTGTAGGTAACGCGTAACCTAGGCGTCTCCCAAAGAGATACAGTTGGAGATATGCAGATATTTGCATATCTATGACCGTATCTGTTTCGAATTGTCCACGTTTTTTGGACAGCCGAGGATGCGTAGATGGAGTTGGTTTCCATGGTCTATTCCGGTTTGAGACAGAGTTTCGGCGACATCTCTCTGTTGTTCTCCGGATACACAATCTCCATCCCCAGACGTGTATTTGGAGAATAGCGGGGAGGTGCTGCCGAAATTCTGTCTCGGACCGGATTAGACTTTGGAAACTAACGCCATCTACGCATCGTCGGGTGAGATTAGGACCTATCTTCACCTAGTAGACATTGTAAACATCGCGTAGATGCCAATGAATTTTATATTGCTCGCTTATATGTTAGAGGATGGATGACCGTGAGTTGATGTACACGGGCCGCCCAAGTCAGGGTTCTGAAACAAGTGAATGGATTGACAAGGCCGGTGCTTTCTTGGAACAAGCATTTGGCAATGTTAAAGAAGGTGGTGTCACTTGGTGTCCCTGCAGCCGTTGTAACAACATAAGGAAAAAAAATCAAAGTTGGAGATGAGTAAACATCTTGCTAAGAATGGATTTACGGCAGACTATACCAGGTGGATCTACCATGGTGAAGCCGATCGTATGAGAGAGGAGGTCATGAGACAACGAGTTGATGGAGGCGAAGCTGGAGGCAGAGCGACAGAGGACGCAGCAGATGATGGGTGCGATGTTCCAGTATATGCAGAGTGTACCCGGTCTCCCGCCACCGCCTCCAGGGCTGTTTCCCGTACAACCTACTCTCGGCACTCCTCCTTTCCCCGATACTCCTACAGGCATTCCGATGAGTCACTTGAGATCCTTGTAGTTTCATTTCTTACCTTAAAATATGATACGATGAAGTAATCGAATGTTTTAGCTTGTATGCGTCTATCTTAAAACTTGTCTAACACAAACAATCTCTTTTTCGTGCAGAATCAATCGGCGGGATCCAACAATCCGATTTCTCCGCCAAATGTTTGGTCGCCGTGGGCACCACCTCGTCAATGAACCACTTGTGTATTGAACTTCTATAACTATGAACCCACTAGCTATTTGTGCTTTCATTTGATAAACTTGTGCCTGTCAGACTTCTATTTGAACTTTGGACACTTTCTTTGTGAACTTGAGGTTGTGGTCATGTGGTTTAGTGTTTGTCATGATTTATGTGCTCGTGATGATGATGATGGTGATATATATGTGTCTCTGATGATGGTGAGTGTATATTTCTGATTTGGTGCGAATTTGGTCCAGGTTGTAGTGAATTTAAATATTTTATTGCAATATGTAACAATTTTTTGCCGAGTGCCCCAGATATTTGCCGAGAGCCATGGAAAGGCACTCGGCAAAGAAGCAAGTTTTGCCGAGTGCCTTGCGACGTGGCTCTCGGCAAAGAGGAGTTTGCCGAGTGCCTGGAGACGTGGCACTCGGCAAAGAGGAAGGGTTTGCCGAGTGCCTGGTGATGTGGCACTCGGCAAACATGGTGTGACGGCTGTTTGGGGTCGTCACGTTACTTTATTTTGCCGAGTGTCTTGCCGGCACTCGGCAAATACTTTGCCGAGTGCCCGACATTTGGCTCTCGGCAAAGAACCCTTCGCCGGCAAAATTCTGCCATAGGCTCTTTGCCGAGTGTTACACTCGGCAAAGTATTTGCCGAGTGTAATGGTCCCTTTGCCGAGTGCCTCTGGCACTCGGCAAATAAGGGGTTTCCCGTAGTGATTCTTTTAATAGCTACCAAAGACTGGAATATTAAATGAGTTAGAGAATGAATGCCTATAGTTAACTGTGTATAGGAGTCACGAACAAGCAGTTCTTACGTGGTGATCGCCAGCTGATCGGCATGACAGAATTTCAACCTTGGTGTGCCTGGCCTTGATGAGGTGATCGCTAGCTGATTGTCACGTATGGCAAGGAGATTGACATGTGTTGTGTAAGACTTGACAACACGCTGGTGGCGCCGGTGATGGCTCCAGGTTTTTGCCTGCTTGCTGGGTGCGGCTGCCCTAGAGCTAAGGCGTCGGCATGACGTCGTTGCTGTGTGTAGAAAGAATGAGAGCACCGGTTATAGAATGTGGTCTGGGCCTTAACATTGTAGAAGAGCAAGCTGGGCCAATGAAACTGATTGAGAGGAAAATATTTGAGTAAATTACTATTTATATTTTATATGGATATGGTATTTTTCATATTTGACATGATTTCCAAGTCACATCGAATTTGTATCAGCCAAAAAAATTCCTGATATATGTGAATTTGAATACGCTTTTAAATTGAGTACGGATATCTTGTACTACATTAGCATTTGTTGAATGTGAATGTCGGATTATGCACATCCACTTTCCACCCCTACAGAAGGGGTGCTTGCAATCTTTAGAGTTAGAACATTAACAACAATGATTTTGTTACCCTACAGAGGGGCACGAGGAAGATGAGGATGTGGAGGTGGACGGCGCCATTCCGCTGCCTTGCTTTGAGAATGCCACTGCAATCGACCTCGACCTAGGGTTTCTTCTCGCCCTCTTCTTGCCGTCCTTGGGTGCATTCACCGTGCTTACCGAGCTCTGCCTGAAGAGCGTACGGTTCCAGGGCCCATGCGAGCTCGGCGAAGTTGTCTCCTCGCCGCGGTGCCCATGTTTACAAAAGCTCAGGGTCTGTGGCTCCCGTGGAGTGGCCAGACTCAATGTTGAATCAGATTCTCTCGTGAAGATTGATCTGCAGTATATGAATGGGTTGCAGCAGCTCAGCATCAACGCGTCCGTGCTCAAGGAATTGAAACTGGTTTACTGCTTTCGGCTGAAGCAACCGTTTGCCGTCATTTCAGCCCCTCAGGCCTCAGCTTCTGATACTCAAATGGAGTGATCTGTATGATCCAAGCTCTGTTCATCTGGTCAATTCGGGACAGCTGGAACAGCTGAGCGCCATCTTTACGCTGGGGTTTCTGCAACTGTACGATATACACAATCGTGGCATTCTGCAGCTCTTGCATCGGTTTCGGGCCATCCAGATTCTTCATATTGCGATCTGCTATCCGAAGGTGAGTTCACATCCTTTGCTCAGCTGTGTAGTTAATAGTTATACCATCAAAATAACTTGCTATCAAGCTTTTATTGCAACAAAGCTGACTTGCGGTTCAAGTTGTTAGGCTTGCTTCTGTTTGGTTGTGGTGCGCAGCTAGATACTACCATATCATATTTTCTTAGGTTTATGTGTGATTTAGGTTAGGGTAGGAACACATTATTTATCTATAAAGCAGTAGAAACAAAGATAGATGAACAATGGGGAAGGGCATTTCAGGTTTTGACTCGTATTTTGTAGAACAAACATATTACAACTAGCTGATCAGAGTTTTGCATCAGATAAAGTGAAGTTAATGTCATGAAATAACTTCAGCCATGTCATCACGAGCCGATTAGAACATGTAGCTTGACCAGACATTGAAACCAACCACTGTTCGTGTGTCATAGTTTGAAAAAAATAGCTTCATACAGATCAGTTGTCTAGATAATATTTTTTTTTTAGTAAGTCGTAAGGACATGAACTCTCAGGGATAATGCAGAAGGCAAGTTACATACATGTACCCCTTATTTTGATTAGAAGTCCCACATATCCATGGTGCAGCTAAAGTGACAGTTAAGAGAGGCAAAATAGTTAAAAAAATCTTCTCTTCATTAAAAATATCTATTATTCTTGCCCTACCACTGTGTACACGCTTTATTGGAAATATTGGGCAAAAAGATATTTTTTTTGGGGAAACGGCAAACATATATGATAAAATCATTTTTGTACTCATGCTTTACGTAGTTGAATGGATATTCATGCATAATGATTGCAAGGAGATACTTACTAATACTAATTTGAATTCATCTCTCCTGCTAGTCTGCTCATATTAAATTTCGCTTGATTAGTAACTGAAGCATGAAATGCTCTGTAATCGTTCCATAGCCGTGTGGTACCTTGCTTGCTTTGACCATTGAGAACACCTTTACACTAGTTGTGAATGTCGGATTATGCACATCCACTTTCCACCCCTACAAAATTGTGCTTGCAATCTTTAGAGTTAGAACCTTAACGACAATGACTTTTTTTACCCACATCTTGTATTCTATATTTCCATGCTTCACATATGGGAAGAGACTTTTCCGAAGAGATATTCATCATATAGTATAGCATATTTAGTTTAGATTTGCCTCTGTCAGTTTTGCATAGAATACAAAACTAACTTGTCTAGAAACATTAATGATTTCCTGTCTTGTACTCAATATTTTGAAAACTAGATGCATGTTTTTTTTTCGTCATGACCCTACACTACAGATGATCTCTTGTGTTAACACTTATTATCTGCCAACAGAAAATGCAGAACTTCCAATTCTTTATGGAAGACAGAAAAGTTCTCCATAATATTGCTTTCTTGACCATTACAGTGATCATTGGAGCACACAGCCTTGGAGTTTGCTCATTTGATGTTCTCAGGCTGTGTGCCTGCATAAGAAGATTATCGTTATGGTTTCAGACATATAGACACTTGGAGGTAAAGCTATGTCATACTTGTCAAGTTTCCTTCATATACCAGTAGTCAACTGAATACATTTTGTTTATACAATAGCTAAGGATTTTTTTTATTTATAAAAGAACATTACTGTTGTAACATTTTATTTGAACATAACAATGGTATTCCTCACAATTAATTATCAAATTAGCTATGTTTTTCTTTCATAAAATGAACTTATGATGACAATGTATCAATGTCTGTATCATTACAATTTTACTTGTTTTCCTCTTCCCAATTCCGTTTGGTGCCACAAAAGCTAAAAGATAAATTCTATAGGACGACGATTCGCCTAGTGATGTTAGAGCACCCGTAGTGTGGTCGTAAACCGAACCATGGGGAGAGAGAAACGAGTCCAAAGTTCGATTTCTACACTACAGCTATCGAACCGTGGGAAAGTTTTCTTCCGTTCGAATGTCTATCTCGGTTCGACTCGTGGGAATTAAATATTTCAGAAACGGCGGAGAGAGAGAGGCTGCCTCAGCCTTGTTGGTCCATCCCGCACAGAGCGAGCAGCGTTTTTCTTCCTTTTTTCTACTATGATGTGGGTCCAACCAAATCGAATGGTACACTGCAACAACCGAATTGATAACAGATTGTGAACCATGAAATCCAGCTCGTCTCCAAAATCGAACCAACACTACTGGTGCTCTTATATAGTGCTAAATGTTGGCCTACGAAAAGGCGAGATGACCAGCAGTGTAGCAGAGATGCATATGCTGTGTTGGTTTTGCGGGCATCCAAGAAGGGATCAGGTCCACAATGAAGATATTCGGGACAAGGTAGAGGTGGCACCAATTGAGGAGAAAGTAGTGGAACACATCGGTTGAGATGGTTTGGACATGTCCAGCAGAGGCCTCCCAAGAAGGGTGCATGGGGCATTGTAAAGCTAGCCAATAATATAAAGAGAGGTATAGGTGGACCTAACCTGACTTGGGACTAGTCGGTTAAGAGAGACCTAAAGGAGTGGAATATCTCCACAAAATTAGCTATGGATATGAGCGCTTGGAGACTAGTAATCAATGTGCTTAAGATGTGACTTTTGATTACCTCTAACTTTGCATTTTGCCTTGTGTCCTTTTGTGTTTCTCTTGTCGTTTTTGTGAGTTTTATCTCTAGCCTATCTCAATTTGCTTCGGACAAAAGGCTATGATGTTGTTTGATGCCATTAAACTTAACATGCTTCTCATTGCAGGGACATTCAACATGCCCTTCAGGCTGCTTTTGTGATCGACTAATTAACTGGAAAACAGAGGAACTCTCACTGAGTTGCCTCCAAGAAGTAGAAATCAATTGTTTGAGCGGAACTGAGCATGAAGAAGTTTTTCTGAAACTGTTATTCAATTGGGCGGCAATGCTGGAAAAGATGACAGTTACTTTTGACTATTCAATCAGTCAGAGCAAGGCCAAAGAGTTGGGCCAAAAGTTATCAAGTTTCTCTAAGCCAGAGACATGCGTGCAATTTTTAAGTATGAAAACTGTGATTGGAAGTCAGTGCAGTTGCTCTCACTAGAAGATGAAGGCGCAGGAGTGTGAGTTCTACCTGTCAAATGTTTCTATATTGGTTGAAGTGTAGGACAGTACAAAGCATTGCTTTGGCTTGTTGTTTTCTTGTGTGCGTGATGTGACGTTTGCTGCCTATCAACATTGTAGTAGCCGGCTGATTGGAATGTGAAGTTTTCTATACTGGTTGGAATAATTTGCAACATCACTCTTGATGGGGACAGCATGCAACATCACTCTTGAACCAGCCTATTGCCTGTTCGTAGTAATTATTCTTTTACTAGCTGCAAATTTATATGGGATATTTGGCTGGTTCAAGAGTGATGTTGCATGCTGTCCCCAGATTAATTGGGTTGTTAGGCATGGCTTCAGCTCCATAAAATTTTGTAGAGTTTTTGGAGTTTTTCATAGCCAGCTCTATAAATTCTTGGAGCCGAAGCTGTAAATAAATTAATGATCTTTTGTTGAGTCGTTGCCTTTTTGTTTGAGATTAAAACTAATAAACTAAAAGATTTTAATCTATTTTACAAAACTTAGCTCTCACATGGATCTCAGAGCTGGAGCCCTAAAAGACCCTAAGTCTACCATGTGCTGCAAATGTACATGGGTTTGCTTCGATGGTAGCCACACTTCACCACTGCAAAGTTGCGGTGGAGCTGCAGGGTGTGGCACTAGTCATCGGGAGCCAAACTTGCCACAACGCTGCAAGCGAAATGAAGTAGGAAAAAAACGGTGGCAACTGAACTTTTGTCATCAACCAATCACGTGATGCTATTCTGCCGTGCCCTTCGGTGTGGCTTTCTGAGGCTGGCAACCAAGCAGCGTAAATCTCTTAATGTGCGGCAACTGAATGGGATGCAGCAGCTCAGCATCGACGTGTCAGTGCTCAAGAAATTGTTATTGCTTTGCTGCCTTTTCCATTACAACCAGTTGCCGACATTTCAGCCCCTCGGTTTATGTCCCTCAGGTGGAGGGATGCGTATGATTAAAGCTCTGTTCAGCATGGCAATTTGGGACAGCTGCAACGGCTGAGCGCCTACTTTAATTTGGGTGTATGGGCAACATGTCGACATACACAATTGTGGTGTTCTATGGCTCTTGCATCGGTTTCAGGTCATCCACAACCTTAGGGGGTGTTCGTTTGGTTTAGGCCTAGGGCCTAAACCTGTCACATCAAAGAGAATCTTGTTATTTAGGAGCATTAAATAAAGAGGTAATTAGGCTTGTTTCAACTTGGTTGTGGTGTGTGTGCGTGTCTTGATACTACCATGTCATATTTTCTTAGTCATTGTCTAATTTAGGGTGGGCACGCATTATTCAGCTACAAAGAAATAGAAATATAATAAAGATATATAATAAAATACAGGGAGATTATAATTTTTGACTCATATTTGCTGAATCTCTACCACTTAATAAGTTTTTAGCATCAGCCCCAATTTTCAGCCGGATTTTTCAGTTTTCAGATCTCTTCCTTTTGAATTTGTATCGAATTAATTTGAGTTGTATTCGAGCTCAACTCAGAACTGTGTTGTTTTATAGTATAGTAACCGAATCGACTTTGGACACAAATAGGTGTTTACTACGGCGCTAGTGTTGTTTCCTTCTACCTAGCATTTCCTGGGTTCAATTTCCAACATTGCGATATTTTTTTTCCTATTTGGCCTTTTTTTTATCGTCGCTTAACGCCTATCACTCTTCATTGGTCTTAAAAAATATATTTTTCAATGTTCAAATTTCACCAGAATTTGTGTAATTACAGTTTCACATGTGTAGATCATATGATGGTTAAGATTATAGTTAAAAATTATACCATGAATTATGAAGTAAATTTAGCTAAAATAGGTATTGTTAAGCATTGTTCAGATTAATTAAAATACTTGAAGATTTGATAGATCCTTGGTGCCTAGAATAAAGAGGTATATTATCGTCCACAAAAAAAGAGGTTATATTATCACTTCTGTTGAAATGCACGGGCAAACTGCTAGCAAAGATATAGCAGCTATCTGTTCTATTATATGATTTTTGCACATTAGATGAACTCAAATAAATTCCATGAAAGAACTTCAGTCATGTCATAATGAGTCTTAGTTTATGACAAGTAGCTTGATCTGAAGTCCTGAACATTAAATCCGAACAAGTGTTGAAGTTAACGGTGCCATAGTTTCCAAAGAATAGCTTCTGACATTGTTGTCCGATAGTGGTTTGGGAATAACTATGCGAAATTCATGTGCATGTACTGTGATGGAGTGGAAGCGCGGAAGGACGTGGGCTCTCATGGGTGACACAAAAGGGGGCAAGAACTCTTTAGAGTTAGAACTCAAGAACTCCATTCCACGGCCCGGGCAAGCTCGGTGACGTCGTCTCCTCGCAGCGGTGCCCACGCTTGAAGAAGCTCGGCGTCAGCGAGGCCCGTGGGCTGGCCAGCCTCGCCATCCACTCCGCGTCTCTGGTTCATTGATGGGTTGCAGCAGCTCAACATCATGGCGCCAGCGCTCAATGGTTTACAGCTGCTTCGATGTTTTGCTGCTGATAAAACCCCGGTTATCGAAATTTCTGCACCTAAGCTGCTCTCCCTCATGTGGAAGGATCCATATGATCTGAGAACTGTCCATATCATTGGTTGCTTGGGACCAGTACGAAGCCTGATCATCTGGTAGAGCTCTTGCGCGGGTTCTGGGTCGTCCACACTCTCATGATCATGCTTGTCTATCCCCAGGTGAGTTCACATCCATTTTGATACGGTGTTATGCATCATCAAATCATTCATTTGCTTGTAAGTTATAGAGTAATGTACACATATACTTACTTTTGGTATTATGCCTAATTTAGGATTGGTAGGCATTATTTGAGCTATGTTCGAACTGTAGGTTTAAAGTAGCTAAGAGCAACTCCAATGGAAGACGTTAAACCAGAACCCCTATTTGCTGGATAGGGGCTCTCTTTTAAATCTGGGGTCTTTAATTTTATCATCTACTCCAACAGAAGCCCCTACACCTCAGCCCCTAGTTGGTGGGACCCACCTGTCATCCTCTAAGTTTCTTTTTATTCCTCCTTTTATCTCTCACGCACGTGCCTCCCTTTCTTCTATCTCTCTCCCTCGATCCCTCTCTTCTCTCAGATCTCTCCCGATCTCTCCGATGGCTCCCTCTCCCTCTCGGGTCCGAGGTGGCCCTGGCCGCCGGCCCCTCCCCCTCCCTCTCCCTCTCCCTCTCGGGTCCGAGGTGGCCCTGGCCGCCGCTGCTGGCCGCGCTCGCCCTGCCCGCGAGCTGCGCGGGCGCTGCTGCTTTGGATACGGGGCAGGGCTGGCCGGATCCCGCGGCAGAGCTTGCAGATGGGACGGCGGCGGGGGTGGCCGGGCAACTGCGGCGGGGCCTGGTCGACGGTGAGCCGGAGTCGGGTGTGGCCGGATCACTGGGCGAGCTCGGCGGCGGCGGGGATGAGGTCGACGACGAGTCCGGGCTCGGCGATGGCGTCCGGCAGCCTGGATCGGCGGCGAGGTCGGCGATGTCTGTGCAGGCGCAGGAAGGAAACGGCCACCAACAACCGAGTAGGGGCCGGGAGGCGAGCCCCCAAGAGAAGGGGCTGGAGGCCAGAATCTAGGGGCCTCCCTGGAGTACGGGCTCGGCTAGGGGCTCCGTTGGAGTGCTCTTTTTCCCTCTCAGCCCCAGAATTCCCTCTCAGCCCCAGAATTGTGTGCATGTCCTAGGTAGGGGCTTGTGTTGGAGTTGCTCTAAGGGGGTGTTCGTTTCTTTAGGACTAAATTTAGGCCTATACAATCTTGTCATTTAGGGGTATTAAATAAAGTCTAATTACAAAACTAATTGCAGACCCCTGTGCTAATTCGCGAGACGAATCTAATGAGGATAATTAAGCCATGATTAGACGACAGTTACTGTAGCATCACTGTAGCAAAACATAGATTAATTGGGCTCATTAGATACATCTCGTAAATTAGCACCCAGCTGTAAAAAAGTTTTGTAATTAGACTTTTTTGGATACTCCTAAATATCAAAATTCTTTTTGATGTGACGGGGTTAGGCTCTAGGCCTACGGGAAACGAACACCCCCTTAGGATATTATGGATGTGTAAACGTTTTACACTTGATGCTTTTTAAAAAAAACGAATAGCTTTAAATTACACTGCCGATTAGTGGCAGAGCCTGACATGAAAGAGAGGAGGACCCCGGCAATCAGTACACAATGTGTTAAAATAAATTTTTTGATAGACTTTTGAGTCTGGAGGCAAAAGAACCAAAGGAGAAGGGGGGGGGGGGGGGGGGGGGGGGGGGGGGGGGGGGGGTTACAGCCCTTCGCTAGTGATTCTTACTTTGGAGAAAAGTTCCTTCACTTGCTCATACTAGAGTATCTAATGTGATATTTCAGTTGGGTATGTATTAGTACAATTAGAGCCTGCAGTGACGCAGCTTCAAGCAGTGGCGGACATCAACGATTCGTTACTACTAGCAATAGTAGTGGCGGACACTGCTGACGTCGTAAGGAAAAATGCTAGTAGGGGCGGGTGAGTCTGACGTCATCAGTGCCCGCCACTGCTATTTGCTTATCAGTGGCGGGCCTCCTTTGCGTCATCCATACAAGTGTCATTCGAGCCCTTTTGCAGCGTGTTAGAGCCCAACTAATCGACTCCATATATAAACACGTTAGGGTTCCCTCTCTCTCACACACTTCTCTCTAGCCGCCGCCTACTCTCATTCTCTTCTCAGATCTGCCGCCCCTCCCTCTCCTCCACCGCGCCACCTCCCCTCCTCCTCCTCCCCTCCTCTCCTCCATGGCGCTGCCGCCTTGCCTCCCCTCCATCGTGCGTCGCCGCCTACCCTCCCTCCACCGCGCGCCGCCCCTCTCCTGCTTTCTGTGTCGCCGCCTCCTCCTTCACCTCCACCGCGCCGCCTCCCCTCCTCTCCTCCACGGCGCCACCGCCTACCCTCCCTTCACCGTGCGCCGCCCCTCTCCTCCCCTTCTCCCCCCCGTACGGCGACACGGATCTGGTCGTGGTGGCGCAGCGATGGCTGCTGGAGGTGGCTAGGGTTGACTCACCGCGCCTCTCCCTCCCTTCCCCCCGCGGCGAAGCTCACTCGGCGACTGTTTTCCCGGCAAAGAGGAGCTTTGCCGAGTGTCGTTTCTCGAGCACTCGGCAAAGCGTTTGCTGAGTGTCGTTTCTCTAGCACTCGGCAAAGCGTTTGCCGAGTGTAATTTTAGAAGGCAGGAGAACAAAAAAAGTCATTTGCCGAGTGCTGCAATAAAGCACTCGGCAAAGCAGACTTTGTGCCGAGTGGCGCAGAATACACTCGGCAAAGGAGACGAGTGTCCTCTAGTGGCACTCGGCAAAGAGTTGCTTTGCCGAGTGTCGTTAGTGGCACTCGGCAAAGCGCCACCGTCCGTCGACCTCGACCCCGCAGGGGCTCACACTAGTACACAAACGCACTATAGCGACGGAAGCCAAAATCAACTAGCGGCGGATATGAAAGACACACGCCGCTATAGTGCTGCTACAGATGCAAGAGAAGCACTGTGCACTCAGACCGCCGCTACAAAGCATTTATAGCAGTGGACCACTTTATGGTCCGCCGCTAAAAATAGATTTGTAGCGGCGGAGCATAAAGTGACCCGCGGCTAAAAATCACAGCTATTTTTAGCGGCGGACCATTTTACCACCCGCCGCTGCTCGGATTCGTCCTTCCTGACACCAATCTGTGTCTTTTCACCTCTCCACCAATGAGCACCTTGCATACGGATCGTGTGTTTTCTTCCAACCACGCCAGTTAATCTAAGGGTGCGTTCGGCGCACCCTCTCTAATTTTTAGCACCCATCACATCAAAGAGAATCTTGCTATTTAAAACTACTTTTATTAATTTAATGACAAAACTTATGTCACAACCCCCCTCTAAATCGCGAGACGAATCTAATGAGCCTAATTAATCTATATTTTGCTACAGCAATGCTACAGTAACTATCATCTAATTATGGCTTAATTACCCTCATTAGATTCGTCTCGCAAATTCGAACGGAGTCCTGAAATTAGTTTTGTAATTAAACTTTATTTGTAGTTAGAATATTCGTTACAAAAACCCTCTAAAATTAGACCCCATGCGCCGAACGCACCCTAAGGCATTCGCTGGTGCTGCTGCTGCCTTGATTAAAGACGCAGGAGAGAGAGAGACAGGCATGTACTCCACCGCAGCTCATGTTCTCTCGTCTAAAAAACCAAAGCTATTCTCTCACAGCTCCTTGGCGACAGCTCCAGGGTGGGCGCTGGCTCCATGCGGCGGAGCAGCAGCAGGCCGGCGCCGTGTCGACGTTCGAGGCCACGCAGAGCAGCAGGAGGAGCAGCAGGGTGGCAGCTCGGGGGCGAGCACGCGCCGCGGCGGGTCGCTGGGCCGGCGACGCGGGCGCGTTCCCCGTGCTCCGGCGCGGCGTGCGGCAGGCCGTGCGGGTGGCCGGGCTCCTCCTCACGTTCCTCGAGGAGATCCAGGACGCGAGGAGCAGGAGGCCGGCGCCGTGTCGACGTTCGAGCGGAGCAGCAGTGCGGCGGCTCGGTGGCGAGCAGGCGCGGCGGCGGGTCGCCGGGCCGGCGACGCCTGCTCGTTCCCTGTGCTCCGACGCAGCGTGCGGCAGGCCGTGCGGGTGGCCGGGCTCCTCCTCGTCTTCCTCGAGGAGATCCAGGACGCAACGACGATGAATAGATCAAGTGGATCGAGAACGTGACCAACCGACAGGTGACCTACTCCAAGCGCCGCACCGAGATCCTCAACTGAGATTCTGCATCATCACCTGCACCTTCTTGCTTAATCGCTCCATCTTTGACCGCTGCCACCAGGCCATCGGGACCAGCCTGTGGACCGAGCAGTATGAGGTGGTGATTCTTTCTCCATCTCCTTTTGATTTTCCCTCATTTTCTTCCTTTACCAAGTACTCAAGCTAACGGAGCTGCATGTGGCCATGCAGAAGCTTATGTTCCTCCTCGCCGACTGCGTGCGGTGCGGCGCGCGGCTCTGGGTGCTCGCGAACGCCGGGCTGGCCGCCTCCGAACTCCTCGCGGCTCTGGTTCCTCTCGGCGGCCATTGACGTGCTGTCGAGGAGCGTCATCGCGGGCGTGTCAGTGGAGGCCGGGGAGCTCGCGCGGTTGGGGGCGGAGCAGGCGTGGCGTGGTGTGGCCAGAAGCCGGCGAGTGGCTTTCTGCTCAGCGTCGAAAATCATGCTGCGGCGGCGAGCGGCTCCCAATCGGGGGCCTTTTTTTTTTTTTTTTTTTGCCAATTCAGCAGTAGCGGCGAATGATGGCAGTGCCCGCCGCTGAAAATGTCTGTTGTAGTAGCGTGTGATGTTACAATCCGCCGCTGCAAAACGTTATTTTGGCCCGCGGCTACAAATTTTTATTTGTAGCTTCACAAGCGTAGCGGTGGATGGCTATGTCTGCCGCTATATTGCTTTTTGACCCGCCGCTACAATGCTTTTCTGTACTAGTGTCACGTGCTCGGCACGTGCCTCCCTTTGCCGAGTGTACGGCGGGAGGCACTCGGCAAAAGACCCTGTTTGCCGAGTGTTTCCTCTTTGCCGAGTGCATCATGTTGTTGCACTCGGCAAACCGGCCGGTGTGCCGAGTGTGGACCTTTTGTCGAGTGTTGTGCCTGAGACACTTGGCAAAAGGCTTGTTTGCCGAGTGCCCGATATAATGCATTTGGCAAAAGCGCAGACACTCGGCATTGTTGGTGGTTCTTATGTAGGATATTAATTTCATTAACTTCGCAAGCGTACGAGTATCATTGTAGCATTTGATCATGGAGTATTCCAGAATTATCGTATTTATATTTTCGCAGAGAAGTAAAGCGAAAGGAAGATGAATAGTAGCATAATGAAGTACTTATAGAATAAATAACAAGACTATACTTTTAGACAGGGGCAAGGGGTTTGCATGATAAAGTGATTGGCACCCTAAGAATAAAATACTAGTGTAGTAAGTTGACTTTGGGAGGACAACAAGCAGAGTTAAGGATATCCTAATCTATATCTACCACAACCTAGCAGTCAGTTCTACAGAGTTATCTACCAAGGCCGAGTTCTAAAAATGTACATACAATTCTAGTAGTTTCGGGGCACACCGAGTCTAAGGCTAAAACCAATCCTGCTAGTGTAGCCTAGGTACCAAATGCTATTGCAGACCCAGCCTGTCTAACCCGAATGTGGTGGATTACAGAGACCGGTGCAGCTGTTACATGCACTCGCCGCTACCATCCTCCGTGGGTTAGGTGCCAAACATGCATAGGCCAAGTCCTAGACTCTACGTCTACAACCCGCCTAGAGGAACTACCCTTGATCAACGGAGCAGTCCTATCTAAGAATAGAGCATAGGTTTCACCAAGCACGGACGCCATCTCCGACGGAGGCACTTTCTCACACTCTTTAGACATAATCATGAATCCCACAACTAGAACTATAGGTATATGTATTGCAGCCATGCGATAACTACTATAGAAAAAAAGATTTTGCTAGAAAGTAAATAAATAAAGAAGTAAACTAAATAAATAAATAAATTCTAGAGTTAGGGATACAAGAACTATACCAGAACTCCGAGAAGACTTCTGGAACCCCGAGAGAGCTCTTGCTTCTCTTTACTCTACTCTAACTCCCAAGAGTAACTACTACACTAGTGAGTGATGGAAACTTGGATATGATGAGGTGCTCTTTGATCCGAGGCTGGACAGGGGTATTTATACCCGAAGTTGGAGTGGCGAGGCCGTCAAGTCAGGCCGGCCGGCCAGGTCGGTGGGCCGGCCGGCCGTCCGATGTGGCGGTTCCCCACTGACTTCCTCCTGGACGCTCCAGATTGCCTCCTGATGGCGGTTGATCAGTCGGTTCATTCGTGGGGGCGGCAGAACTGGAGTGAGGGCCAAGTTGAAGCCCATTTGGCCCATCTGTCGAAGTCGGTTCCTTTTCCAGCGTGGACTCCTTTGAAAGTGGGCTCCATGTGTCAGGTTCAGCCTGCTGGAGAAGGGTCGTGGCCATCTGCCACTGGACCTGGCCGGCTGGTCAGAAGGTGGGACCGGCCGGCCTGTGTTTTATGCAACATAGGTCTAGTTTCTTCTATTATTTGCTCCTGCATCCAAAATTCACCAAAACTCGTAACCATATGAGTTCCTACCTAGTATGCTAAGAATCTTGGTGGATACCTTTTATTTACCGGAATGTTGGAAGTCGAAATGGGTTATAACGACCGCCAACAGGCATATTGCAGTTTTCCCGTAGTGTTGGGAGACTTGATTGGGAGCCCCTCTGCGAGTAGTCGCCACAGCACGGGGATGAGGAGGCCTGGTCATGGCTTTTGAGCTGCTGTGGTTGCAGAGAGATCGGAGAGCGAGATTGGATTTGGGAGTGGGAAGAAGAGTGATGCGCCAGAGGGTGGGGCAACGTAGGCGCGCGGGCGGGCGCAGAAATTGGCGTGCCGCACGCGCAGGAGGAGGCGGCTGGCAAGGCGAATTGCCTCGCAATAAAAGGCTAGCCATGATTAGCATGGGAGATCATGAGTCCGACGGAATTTTATTTTTAGCGATGCGGAGGGAGACGGGCGAGTCTCTTGGAGTTGCTCTAAGCGTGCATATGCAAACGTAACTGAAATTCAAATGTCGTTAAATAATTTAGGACTGTCATCTATAGTAAATAGAGATAAAGAAAAAAAATCTATCTAGTAAAAAAGGACTGAAGGTTTATACTAAAAAAAGAATATTAGAAAATTGAAGGACCCCTACCGAAAGACAAATTGCAGAGCGGCTCTTCTATTGTCCGGCCTGTGGAGTGAGGTTAGGTCTAAACTTCAGTGTGGAAGCGAAACCCTCTCGCACAGATACCAAGATCGACCCCTTCCCCATTCCGTCCCATGGACACCAACAAGCTGCTAGCCGCCAAGCGCTCCAAGCCCAGCGATGCCGCCTGACGCCGGCGGCGAGGACCGCTTGAGCGCGCTCCCTGATGATGTCCTGCTGTTCATCCTCCGCCTCCTCCTCAGCGCCTGTTGGCGGTCGTTAAACCATGTTTTGACCGCCACCCTACCGGTAAATAAAAGCATAACACCAAGATTATGTGCATAGTAGATAGGATTAATGCTACTTCACAAGTTTTGGTGGATATTTGGATGCAGGAGTGAATAATGGAGGACAGTGGGCCCGGCCAGGGAAATTGTTGGCGGTCGTTATTGACATATTTTACCGCCAAACATTTCACATAAAAGAGGGCACCCAAATAAAAATGCTAAGAAAATTATTTAAAACTAACTAGTTCCACAAGTTTTGTGCTTTTGTATGCTTTGCAGGAATTATATCAAATTATGAGCAAAGGTGCAATGGTTGGCGAGGATTCAAAGATTTACTTATGAGAGATTTATTAAAGAATGATTTTCTAATTGCAATGGACCTCACGTGTGCACCTTGGCTTTGGACTGGAGCAACAAATCAAACTGGCCGGGCTTTTGTGCTGCTGATCGTGTTGTGTCCGGGCCCACCACGCACACACAAGCAATTAAGAAAAGACAACAGGCTGTTGCGCTGTTGGATTTAATTAAGCAGGCCAGGCATAACCGTTAAGCAGCCTGCTAAATGGGATTAGCTGGCCTGTGCGCACCGACTCCCTGCCAGGCCCAAGCTGCGCTTGCATGCGCGTGTGCCTGCTGATGGGCCTGCTGCGTGCGCCGACACAAGTAAGGCGGCAAATATTTTCTACCCTGAACCACGTGCCAAGGAACCAGCTGAGTCCCTGCTGGGTGGGCCCTGCTGGCAGCTGACACATGAAGGCAAGGCAAGGCAGCAGGAGTTTGCATGCACAAAGTCGGTGGCCACCAGGACTTGACGCCAGCGCCAAGGAACAAAGGGTCGGCAGCCAAGAAATATTCCAAATATTCTCCACGCATGTAGGAGAGGTCCTCCACTCCCCCAAGGCACTCTACACTATAAATAGATGAGCTCTCCCTCATTTCCAAGAGCACCTGAGTTGAGAGAAGAATCAATTAGCGAAGCGCTGTCCTCATAGGGAGTAGGAGAGAGTGAGAGGTTGAGAGTGCAGGGGAGGTGCCGGAGATGTCGGCCCCTCTTCCACTTTGTACCTCGGGGATGGAGCTCGGTCGGGAGTGAAGTCCTCGTCTTCTAGGCTGGGTAATATGTAGTAGTACTTTCTTTATTCGAGTAATAAATTAAGATTATTTTATTTTTATTCTATCTGCGGGTTCCTCGTTCGTAGTAAATTATATTTGCTATGAGTGCTTTGCATCAGTAATATTCGATGCAAGTAGTAGCGATAGGTGTGAACGTGGTGTTCAGACTTAGAGTTACCTTGGTTTGCACCCAACCCCACGGAATGTGTGGTAGGTAGTAGGTGGTGACAGCCCTATCTATCCTCTGCAATCCACCACGTTCGGGTTGGCTCGTAGGTCTTGTTAAGAGCGTGACCCCAGGTAACTGGGAGCGTTCTTGGCCCGAAGCAGATAGATAAAAGTAGAACCTTAATTAGTTACTCGAGTGAGAAGTGCTCCGCATAGATCCCCTGGCCGGAAGACCCTCTCTACCCATATAGTTCTCATCTCTTGTCGCCACAATCCTGCGGACCTGATAATTCGGAATAGTACACTTCTCGTTCCCCGTGGAAATCGATACCTTGGAATACTCCCGGGTGAAAGCTACATCGCCATCCGTACGCTTGCGGATTATTCTGTTAGGCATAAGGATCACCAACAAGCTTTCTGGCGCCGTTGCCGGGGGACGGTAGCTGTGCCTTTCCGAATCCTGTCTCGTCCGTGTACCATCCCACTCACCTCATGGATTCTCCATCCATCTCCCATTTCTCTGCTCCTAGGATCGAACTCCTGGAGCCCCCAAAATCATCACTGCCAATACACACTCAGTGTTATGAGATCAACCCCGATCTCATAACCTTGGTTCAGAGATCAAGCTTTGCTGGGACGCAAGATGAAAATCCCTACCATCATATCCAAGGATTTGAATGTCTCTGCTCCACAGTTTCCATTTCAGGGCTTTCTCATGAAACTCTAAAATGGAAGTTGTTCCAATTCTCGCTCGAAGGGGCAGCAAAGACCTAGTATTTACGTCACGTAAGTGACGCTAACGGGGCTTGGTCAACTTTGAGAGCGAATTTCTGCCGAAATTACTTCCCTCTCTCAAAAGTTATTGCTCTGAGGAAGAAAATCATCAACTTCGAGCAAGAAGAAGATGAAACTCTGGGGGCAGCCTGGGAAAGACTTCTCTCGTACACCACATGTGGACCAGACCTAGGCTTGGCAGAACCTCTATTCCTGCAGCACTTTGTCTTAGGGTTGACACCTGAAAGTGCAAAATTTCTCGACATTGCTGCCGGGGGAGCTTTTCTCTATAAAACTCCCTCCGAAGGAATAGATATGCTCAATCGCATCCTACAAAATCTTGCCGATAAAGCCTCTGTCTCCCCACAGCCTCGAACAGAGAAAGTCCAAGCCATTATCCAGCCGCCAGAGCCATATCCTCCACGTCCCACACATACCGAAGAAATCTCCGAACCACCATACATCTGCCCTTCTGACCCAAGCCTCTTCAAGGATGACATGCCTTTCCTCCCTCCACAATACTTTGATAGCGATGATGATCTGGAGGAGTTTGGCAATGCACGTGCTCTGCCAGTAGAGAGGAAGCATACATACGAGCAAGCAGAGCCTGAAGAGCCAGATTGTGAAGAGATCGAGGATAACAAAGAACAAATGTTAACTCTCTCTGCAGTCATGAGTCAAGAATGGACAGAAGAGTCAAGCTGCGATCCTGAAGAATTGATCAGAATTCAGCCTGACCGATCTCGTATCCAATACAAGGGACCCACAGGCTGTGAAAAGTCAGCCTTGTATGATATCCAGGCCAAAGTGAATATCATGTCTAGAGAATTTATGGTCTGGAATTATACTGTGGCGACCCTTCACCCGTCATCAAAAAGGCTTCTTTTTGAAGGAGATGTCTACACATCGGAGGGAATGATCCGAGTACCAGAAATTGAGGTCGAGGGACATCCTTTGTCACTCGACTTTCATGTTTTTGATATCCCAAGATCAGACTTTATTCTTTTTGGCACTCCAATTCGAAAGTTCGTTAAAGCCATAGATGACGGTGAAAAGCTCGACTTATCCGTAGGCAAATCAACTTATGTTGTTAGCCTAGAACGTTCTCTCAATTCTATCATAGAAGCCGAGCCTGAGCCGGACCCGATAGAGAAAGTCATGACTATTGACATGACCTCTTTTCGGCCCGATGATTTGGAGGAAGAAGCCCAGTATTTCACGCAAGAACCGGACATAGGAGGTTTCACTAAGCTCGACCAAAATGAAGAACCGGTACCATCTCAAGTCGAGCTCAAACCCCTTCCTCCTGGGTTAAAATATGCCTTCCTCCACAATGATCGAAATACCCCTGTTATCATTAGTGACAAGCTGACTAATGATCAAGAGAGGCGCTTAATCTCTTTACTGGAGAAATTCCGACCGGTCATAGGATACTCTCTTGCGGATCTAAAGGGGATAGATCCAAGCTTCTGCACACATCGCATTCCCATGGAGCCAGATCATAAACCCGTCAGAGATCATCAAAGACGGCTCAACAATGCGATGCGAGAAGTAGTTAAGAAGGAAGTCCTGAAGTTGCTGAAAGCTGGGATTATTTATCCCGTTCAGGATAGTCAGTGGGTCAGCCCTGTCCAGGTTGTGCCCAAGAAGGGAGGAATGACAGTGGTTAAAAATGCGAAAAATGAGTTAATTCCTCAGCGCACAGTAACCGGATGGCGTATGTGCGTTGATTATAGGAAACTCAACAAAGCCACTCGAAAGGACCACTACCCACTCCCTTTCATTGATGAGATGCTTGAACGGTCGGCCAAGCATTCCTTCTTCTGATTCCTTGATGGTTACTCCGGGTACCACCAAATTCCTATCCACCCGGATGATCAGGACAAAACGACGTTCACTTGCCCTTTTGGTACCTTCGCCTACCGTCGTATGTCTTTCGGCCTATGCAACGCTCCAGCGTCCTTCCAAAGGTGCATGATGGCCATTTTCTCGGACCTCATAGAGCAAATCATGGAGGTGTTTATGGACGATTTCTCGGTTTATGGGAAGTCATTTGATGGCTGCTTAGCAAATCTTGAGAAAGTCCTTGAGCGGTGTCAAGAGAAAGACCTTGTCCTCAACTGGGAAAAATGCCACTTCATGGTAACAGAGGGCATAGTCTTAGGACATCGGGTTTCTGCAAGAGGAATAGAAGTGGACAGAGCTAAGATCGAAATCATAGATTCCCTTCCACCTCCTACAAATGTCAAGGGAATTCGAAGCTTTTTGGGACACGCTGGCTTCTACCGCAGATTTATCAAAAACTTCTCCCAAATAGCTAGACCCTTGACTAACCTCTTGGCCAAAGATGCACCATTCATTTTTGATGAAGAATGTTTGGCTTCATTTCGGACTTTGAAAAAATCCCTTGTCACTGCACCAATCATCCAACCTCCTGATTGGAACCTGCCGTTCGAGATAATGTGCGACGCGAGTGACTATGCTGTTGGAGCAGTCTTGGGGCAATGCAAGGATAAAAAGCATTATGCCATATCTTATGCTAGCAAGACCCTTACTGGCCCTCACCTGAACTACTCCACCACTGAGAAGGAACTTCTGGCGGTTGTCTTTGCTATAGACAAATTCCGATCGTACCTAATTGGGGCAAAGGTCATAATCTATTCTGATCATGCCGCCCTTAAGTACCTCCTCACCAAGAAAGACGCTAAGCCGCGTCTCATTCGTTGGATTCTCCTCCTTCAAGAATTTGACATAGAAATCAGAGATAAGAAAGGAGTTGAGAATTCAGTGGCTGATCATCTCTCCCGATTGCAAGTTGACGATTCGGATAACCTTCCAATCAATGACTATCTCCGAGATGATACTCTCCTCAAGGTTTCTACATCAGACCCGTGGTATGCAAACATTGTAAACTACATAGTCGCGGGCTACATACCACCAGGAGAGGATAGAAGGAAAATTATCCGGGATAGCCGTTACCACCTTTGGGATGATCCTTATCTCTTTCGAGTCTGTAGTGATGGCCTCCTCAGACGATGTATTCCAGCTTGTGAGACCCTCAAAATCCTTGATCGATGTCACTCTTCACCTTATGGGGGTCACTATGGCGCATTTCGCACAAATGCTAAGGTTTGGCAAAGTGGGTTCTTTTGGCCTACTATGTACCAAGATGCCAAAGAATTTGTGCGAAGATGCCCACGATGTCAGAAGCATGGTAACATCAACTCAAGAGATGCCATGCCCCTCACAAACAATCTGCAAATAGATATCTTTGATGTTTGGGGGATTGATTTCATGGGACCCTTTCCACAATCAGATGGATATGAGTACATTCTTGTGGCAGTGGACTATGTCTCAAAATGGGTAGAGGCTATGCCTTGCCGCGCAGCGGACTCAACCCATGCTAAAAGAATGTTCAATTAAATCATTTTCCCTCGTTTTGGCGTACCACGAGTTGTGATAAGTGACGGAGGCTCTCATTTCATTGACAAGACCTTTCGAAAAGTCTTATCTGATCTGGGGGTTGATCATAGAGTAGCCACAGCCTACCATCCTCAAACCAGTGGTCAAGCTGAAACTTCAAACAAACAGATCAAGAATATCCTACAGAAGACTGTGAATGAGATGGGGAGGGCTTGGAAGAGCAAACTTCCTGATGCACTTTGGGCCTATCGAACAGCCTACAAGACACCGATCGGGATGACACCATACCAGCTAGTTTATGGAAAGACATGTCACCTCCCGGTCGAGATGGAGTTCAAAGCTCACTGGGCAATAAGGAAATGGAACATGGATCTCCCAGCAGCTGGCATTAAACGAAAAATTCAACTAGCTGAATTGGAAGAATGGAGAGAAAAGGCTTATCATAGTGCCAAGCTTTATAAGGAGAGAACAAAGAGGTGGCGTGACAAGCGCATCCATATCAAGAAATTTAACCCAGGAGACAAGGTACTTCTTTTCAATTCAAGGGTTAAACTTTTTGGTCATGGTAAGCTCCGTAGTAAATGGCAAGGGCCTTATAATGTTATTGATGTGGCCAATCATGGAGCTATAACGCTACAGGACGATGATGGAAATCTTTTCAAGGCAAACGGGCAACGCTTGAAAATTTTCCTTGAGCCCAAAATGCCTGAACTTGAGGAAGTAGATGTCCTTGAGTTTTGTGATTTTGGTTGATTTGAAGCATCTACGGTCTAGCCCCGACCTTAACCGAGCCTTGTATTTTTTTTTCCCCTCTATAAAAAAATAATTTTTAAAAAAAATTAAAATAAAATAATTTGAGATGCTCTCAATCTAGTTGGTCTATGTGGGCAACCACATGGACCAACCCATTTACACTCACAATTTTCTGGAAGTGTGCAGACTACAGGTTTGAATATATCATGAAGTGCACACTACAAGAATAAAATGGGAGAAAAAGAGGACAAGACCGCACCGGCCGGCCTACGCCAAACGATGCAAGGTTTGCTCATATCGTTCTTTTATTTATCCTTGCTCTGTTTTGTGTTGAATGTGATATGCTTTGAAAAAAAAAAAACTTTCATGCTTTATGTCAAAATTAATTCCCTGATCTCTTTTGGCTCACTACCTCAATATAATTTAAGGATAGCCCTTTCCTAGAATGTTGTGGAGTGTGGTATACTGCAGAATTTTTATGCTTCTTTTGCTTAAGTAGACTTTTGAATAATTGAATTGTTTCCCAATGTCACAATCTTCTCAATAGTTCAAAACTCCTACCAGAGCCATGACACGACTAATTATGAAAATCCACTCAAAAGCTCTCTTTTATGTATTGAGTTTGGTTAAGGTTTGTATTCTCTTGAGACTAAGCACTCCTCAATTCAGTCATCATTCCTTCGCGTGAGCCTTTGGAATTTTCTTACCACAATGTGTTTGAAAATTATTCAAACATCATCCATGAGCCAAATCCCCTCCTTCGCGATGATTTGAACCTATCCGAAATTTTGGTCATTTTTCAAAAGCTCAAGAAAAATATCAAATGTTTTGAACCATCAAAAGTTTGCCTCATGCATCATGGGAGCCGAAAAAAAAAAAGAAAAAAAAGAGAGAGTCAAAAAAAAAAAGAAAGAAAGAAAGGGGCCCATGATTGCATCAAAATAAAGTCTTTATGGTTCTCACAAAAATATCTTGAGCAAAATAAAACGACCATTTCCCTCATTCAATGGTGTGAGTTCATTTTCTCCCTCTCCCCTGGACAAATTCCCATATGACTGAAAAGAGGAAGTGCTATGTTCTCATTAGAATCATCCCTTAACTTTACAACATATACTTAGAGGATGAGCATTTCCCTACCAAGCTCCTCATATAAGCCTCAATAGAGATAGGGAAAATTTGGAGAGTTTTTCACCACCCATTGAGTGAGATGAGAAGATTGTTGACAAAGGTTTACATTCATGATTTCAAAAGCACTTGAGCTGGGAGGTGTAATGTTTCTTAAGTGTTCCACTTCTCAACCTTTGAAGGCAAGGTGTTTAGCCACATCCACATAAGTGAGCCTAGAAGGATCTTGGTCTTAATTTCTTTCATAAAGCATGATGTGTTGAACCTGACCCGTCTTAGAATTTGCTCTGCTTTATTTTCTTACTTTCCTCGGGACGAGCAAAGGTCTAAGCGTGGGGGGGTGTTGGCGGTCGTTATTGACATATTTTACCGCCAAACATTTCACATAAAAGAGGGCACCCAAATAAAAATGCTAAGAAAATTATTTAAAACTAACTAGTTCCACAAGTTTTGTGCTTTTGTATGCTTTGCAGGAATTATATCAAATTATGAGCAAAGGTGCAATGGTTGGCGAGGATTCAAAGATTTACTTATGAGAGATTTATTAAAGAATGATTTTCTAATTGCAATGGACCTCACGTGTGCACCTTGGCTTTGGACTGGAGCAACAAATCAAACTGGCCGGGCTTTTGTGCTGCTGATCGTGTTGTGTCCGGGCCCACCACGCACACACAAGCAATTAAGAAAAGACAACAGGCTGTTGCGCTGTTGGATTTAATTAAGCAGGCCAGGCATAACCGTTAAGCAGCCTGCTAAATGGGATTAGCTGGCCTGTGCGCATCGACTCCCTGCCAGGCCCAAGCTGCGCTTGCATGCGCGTGTGCCTGCTGATGGGCCTGCTGCGTGCGCCGACACAAGTAAGGCGGCAAATATTTTCTACCCTGAACCACGTGCCAAGGAACCAGCTGAGTCCCTGCTGGGTGGGCCCTGCTGGCAGCTGACACATGAAGGCAAGGCAAGGCGGCAGGAGTTTGCATGCACAAAGTCGGTGGCCACCAGGACTTGACGCCAGCGCCAAGGAACAAAGGGTCGGCAGCCAAGAAATATTCCAAATATTCTCCACGCATGTAGGAGAGGTCCTCCACTCCCCCAAGGCACTTTACACTATAAATAGATGAGCTCTCTCTCATTTCCAAGAGCACCTGAGTTGAGAGAAGAATCAATTAGCGAAGCGCTGTCCTCATAGGGAGTAGGAGAGAGTGAGAGGTTGAGAGTGCAGGGGAGGTGCCGGAGATGTCGGCCCCTCTTCCACTTTGTACCTCGGGGATGGAGCTCGGTCGGGAGTGAAGTCCTCGTCTTCTAGGCTGGGTAATATGTAGTAGTACTTTCTTTATTCGAGTAATAAATTAAGATTATTTTATTTTTATTCTATCTGCGGGTTCCTCGTTCGTAGTAAATTATATTTGCTATGAGTGCTTTGCATCAGTAATATTCGATGCAAGTAGTAGCGATAGGTGTGGACGTGGTGTTCAGACTTAGAGTTACCTTGGTTTGCACCCAACCCCACGGAATGTGTGGTAGGTAGTAGGTGGTGACAGCCCTATCTATCCTCTGCAATCCACCACGTTCGGGTTGGCTCGTAGGTCTTGTTAAGATCGTGACCCCAGGTAACTGGGAGCGTTCTTGGCCCGAAGCAGATAGATAAAAGTAGAACCTTAATTAGTTACTCGAGTGAGAAGTGCTCCGCATAGATCCCCTGGCCGGAAGACCCTCTCTACCCATATAGTTCTCTCATCTCTTGTCGCCACAATCCTGCGGACCTGATAATTCGGAATAGTACACTTCTCGTTCCCCGTGGAAATCGATACCTTGGAATACTCCCGGGTGAAAGCTACATCGCCATCCGTACGCTTGCGGATTATTCTGTTAGGCATAAGGATCACCAACAGAAATTCCCTGGCCAGCCGGCTCCACCTGGTGGCCACAAGCCCCAGGCTTCCTCCACTGGGCTGGAAACTGGTCCACAACATACAATTCATGGCCCAGCCCAGCGGATTTGGGCCGACTTACCGGAGGTGGGCCATTCGGGCCTTAACTTGGCCTCCACTGCAATTCTGCCGATCCCATGAAGAAACCGACCTTCAGACCGCCTTCAGCGAGTGATCTGGAGCGTTGAGGCAGAAGTCTGTGGCGAACCGACACAGGGGACGGCCGGCCGGCCCCCCGACTTGGCCGGCCGGCCGACCTTGGTGGCGCCGCCTCTCCAGCTTCGGCCATATAGCTCCCACCGCCATGGAGAAGCTATAAATACTCCTGGCCGGCCGCAGAACCAATTCGCACCACATCACACTTCATCCAAGTGTTCATTTTCTTGTTTAGTAGTTACTTTGGGAGTTATAGTAGAGTAGAGTGAGAGTTCTCTCGGGCTTCCGGAGTCTTCTCGGAGTTTTGGTATAGCTCTTTGTATCCCTACTCTACTAGAAATATTATTTTATTTAATAAATAATTAGTTTTATCTTTATTTATTTCTTTTAGTAGTTCTTTTCTATTTAGTTTATTTATTCTGTTAAGTAAGTGCTCGTAGAAGTCTTGTTGTGGGATTCGTGATTGTTGGTCTAAACAAGTACGAGAGAGTGCCTCCGTCGGAGATAACGTCCGCGCTTGGTGAAATCTGTGCTTGTTTATTCTTAAATAGGGCTGCTCCGTTGATCAAGAGTAGTTCCTCTAGGCAGGTTGTAAGCATGGAGCTTAGAGCTTGGCCTACGCACGTTTGGCACCCAACCCCACGGAGGATGGTAGCCGCGAGTGTATGTGACAGCTGCACCGGTCTCTGTAATCCACCATGTTCGGGTTGGACTCAGCAGGGTCTTAATTATAGCGTATGGTTCCCTAGGTTGAGCTCGCAGCATCGGTTTCAACCTAACACGTATGTGCCCCGAAACGACATGACTTGTATGTGTATGAGCTTAGCTAGAGTAGATAATCTTTATAGACTTGACTGCTAGGAAGAGCAAATAATAGATGAACATATAGGAAGTCTTAACTCTATCTCGTTGCTCTCCCAAATGTATACTACAGTTTTTATCTTTTATCACTTAGATTTGATGGTGTGTGCCAACCATATTTATCATACCAAACTTACCCCCGTCTCAAGTATAGTTGATACATTATTTCTTCTCTAAATTATTCAATGCATTGCTACTATTCAGCTCCCTTTTGCTCTACTTCCCTGCAGAAATATAAATACAATAACCCTGGAATACTCCAAGGTGAAATGCTACAATGGTGATCCGTGCCCTTGCGGAATTAATGAATTTAATTTTATCGCATAAGAACCACCAACAAGCATTTCTAGCGCCATTGCCGAGGAAGTAGCAGCTAGGAATCTGAATAAATGCATTGTGTTTGTGAGAAGAATAATTATCACTTACTTTTGGGGGCTTACCCTTGTCCTGTTTTTCTTCTTGTGGAAATTTAAAACAGGACGGTGCATGACTGGTTTCGACCTACCAGAAAATTTCCACTCAGATCCCGAACAGTTCTTGAGAAGGGTGAGGGCCAGGCTTACCCCTCCTCCCACCCACGCTCGATCGGACGTTCTGGCTCTTGAAGGATCCCTTCCAACGATTGTTGATCACCCTCCATCTTCATCAACGAACAACAACATAGGTGATCCAGCCGAGAAGACGATCAATGACTTCTCTGTGCCAACTACGGAGAACATCAGCGTGGGACCCAACCCGCGCATCACTAACAGGGACTACGAGTTCAAGCCAGCCTTGATCAACATGATCTTGGCTAGTCCCTTCTGTGGGAAGCCGTCGGAGGGTGCGAACGCTTACCTCCAGAGGTTCCTGATGACGTGCAACACCTTCGCCATGAAAGATGCACCTCAGGATGCCATCTGACTGTAGCTCTTCCCATTCTCTCTGTGGGAAGGCTCTCCAGTGGTTCTACGCGAACCAAGAGTCCCTCGACACGTGGACAGCATGCTCCAATGCCTTCCTCGCCAAGTTCTTCCCGCCGGGCAAGACAACTGCCTTGCGGAACAAGATGTCGGGCTTCCAACAGCTCGCAGATGAGTCGACCGCGGAAGCCTGGGACAGGATGCAAGAGTACGTTCTCTCATGCCCACACCATGGCATGGAGGAATGGCTCCTCATACATAGTTTCTACCACAGTTTGAGGCCATCCGCTCGAGAGCACCTCGACGCCGCAGCAGGCGGCTCCTTCTTCTCTCTTAGCGTGAAGAACGTTAAGAAGTTGATTGAGAAGGTGGCGGCCAACCAGACTCATGGTGAACGCCAAGCGGCTACCACCAAGACCCGTGAAGTGCACCAAGTAGAGATGATGGACATGCTCGCCATCAAGCTCGATCAGCTGCTCCGCAAGGTGGACTCTCCACAGGACCTGCAAGTTGCGGAGTCCCGCATGACTTGTGAAGAGTGCTGCAACACAGGGCATATGGGCATCAATTGCCCAAATGTGAAGGAGGAATGCAATTTCCTCAACAATGGCAATGGGTACCGCTCCCAGAACAACTACGGCTGGAATTCCAGGCCCGACCTCTCCTTCAACAAGAATCAGGGAGGTAACAATGGTAATCTTTCCCGCTTTGAGCCCTCTATCAAGGATCTAGTTCTCAGCCAGGTCAAGATCAATGACAGTATTAGTAAGAAATTTTTTACTACGGACAAGGCTTTAGAGAGCATAGATGCCAAGCTAGAGTCGTTCAGCACTGCTCTGCAGAATCAGCTAAGCCATAACAAAACACTAGAAACGCAAATGACGCAAATTGCTTCAGCTGTTCAGTATCCTCGTGACGGTAAACTTCCTGGGCAACCAGAAGTTAATCCCAAGAAGAGTATAAATGCAATAACCATTAGGTGTGAAGAAGGCGAGCTGGACTCTACACTCTCCAAGGATGAGATCAGAAGAGATCCCGGATGGCCAACCATCCCGTGTTTGGTCAATGATTGATGTTTCTCTCGGGCGCTGTGTGATCTAGGGGCAAGCGTAAGCGTCATGCCGAAGGCGATCTACGATGGGTTAAACCATCCATTATCTCCAACGACCATGAAGCTCCAGCTTGCAGACGGATCACTACGCCTGCCTTTGGGGATTGTCGAAGAAGTTCCGGTGCAGATCAGAAATCTCTTCGTCCCCGTTGATTTCGTCGTGCTTGACATGGAAGTGGATATCAAGACCCCTCTCATCATTGGGAGGCCGTTCTTGAGTACCACCAACGCCAACATCGACATGGGGGCAGGAGAGATCCATTTGGATTTCAATGGCAAGGAAGAGACGTTCAGCTTTAAGCCCAAAGTTGAGCAATGCAAGCAAGTACGGGTCATATATGGAAAGGACTCAAGAGAAGTGGAGAAGATTGAGATTACTCCACCCATGCCGCAGCCAGACAAGCTCATTACATATATGAGAAACTATCTGGCAAGAGAGAATGCAAGAAGGCCAGCCAACTATTGGAGGCTTTGTTCAAGCAGAGAGAAGTTAAGATTCAATATGAGGGGTAGCAGTGCTATGAGACCAATATACATAAATCTCTTGTGTGTTGCTTCCTTCCGCCGCCGGCGCTCGGGCCGCCCATCCCGCGCCTCCGCCGCCGCCGCTCCCGCCGCCGGTGCCCGGCCCAGGAACTAACGGGCAATTCTCGTGGTGGTATATGGCGACTCTCAGGGAGATCAAGGTGATCGGCGATCTCCCCACTCCAGTGACCACGACTCCGATCTTCTCCACCGCGTCGATCTCCTCTCCTGCTTTTCCCTAGATGTGCTGTCATCTGAAGATGGGATCTTCTTCGGGACTTTGTGCCGATTGGGATTTCTCCCATGGAAAAAGGTTCCAAAAAGAGGTCGCTGAAAGGTTCAGATCTTCGGTGCATCATCCCTCCTCATCCATCAATGGTTCTTTCTTTCTCTTGGCTACTTTCAGAAGGTTCACTTTTCGTCTGACTGAGGAATCTGTGAGTTTGGCTCTTCAATCATGTCTTGGTGGTTCTGCTGCTGGTTTTCATGTGAAATTCTTGAGTGACCGCCACTTCAGGTTTTCTGTGGCATCAAAAGCAGTTGGTTTTCATGTTTATAATCTAAAGAGATTCATTGGTTCTGCTTTCGATGTCTATTTTCATCTCTGGAATAATGGTGTGGCGCATTGGGAGAAGGAAAAACGGATTTGGGAAGAAGAACAGAAAAATGAATGGACTCTAGTCACATACAAAAAGCGTTCTCCCCGTCCCAATGCTAAGAAAGTCAGTTTTGCCACTCGGCTTGTTCAAGCTTCTCCTCCAGTGAAACACAAACCTGTGCTACCAAAACCTGCTTTGAAGATTGGCTCGTTCTGTTTCTCAACACAAGGATATGCGGATCAACCGCGTAAGCTGGTTTTTGGTATCAATGTTTCGTCCTCTGATTTGAATACAGTTGGAGTGTCTACTGCCTTTGCTCGTCTTCAGAGGGATCTTCAGATTGATCAAACTATGCTTCTTCCAGAACGGGAGGATAGTGGCCCGTGTTCTTCGTTGAATCTTCCTGGATCCAAGCGGCTGCGTGATGACCAAGATCCTAAATCAAAGGATATTCCAGCTAAGGCCCCCGGTAATTCCTCTCTTTCAAATTTCTCATGCATGCGCTGTCTTGCGGTGGGCCATTCCAAATTTGATTGCACGAGCCAAATTCGTTGCCTAGCCTGTTTTAATTATGGTCACGTTGCTCGTTGGTGCATCACACGTGCACGGCCGCGAATCGTGTGGGCCCCTAAGGAAAGTACAAGAAATATAGAGAAGGCTGACTTATTTAAGCTAAGCGATCCTGGCAATGCAATATCAACGCATGATTCCTCTGCTTCTCAACACAACCCTGTTTCTTCTCTGCCACCGCTGACTACCATACACCCTACAGTAATGAGTGATGCAGCTTCACATGTTCCAGATGAGTTAGAGGTGGAACCTTTGGCCCTAATTGGCCCTGCTCTGCCGCCTGGCATGTGGATGAATAAGGTCATAGATAGAACTTTTCACTTTGCTGCTGCTCTCATGGACAAAATCATTCAAAAGCCTTTGAGTGCACCTGTTCTACATAAGAGATCTTGGGAAACTGCTTTCAAGCCAATTGTCATAGATTCATCCCTGTTGCAAGGTCAAATTTCTCTTGGTGAGACGGTTGGCAAGAACATAGTGAGGAAACTGAACTTTGACAGCTCTAGTTCTTCCCAGCTGGCTATTATCCCTTATAAACCTGTTCTTCACCAAGTGTTAATTAGGCTGTGGGCAGAGAACACACATGTATCACCTGCTTTTGAAGTGTGTGCTCAATCAGTTGAGAATAAAGACACAGACGAAGATGGCGCTCAAGCAACTGAAAGCAATGGCATGCTGTGTGACACACACTTTCAGTCTCACACACTGGACACAGTTATGGTGTCTCAAACATTGGACACACAGGAAGCAACTATCAGTGAGATGCAGGTAAAGACATCAGTCTTTCCACCACCTAGGCCTCCTAGGCCTCCAAGAACTCCCAGGCGAGGTATATTGATGGATGCTACAGTCATCAACCCAGCAACCACATCTTCACAGAAGGTTGTCAGGCGCAGTCCAAGGCTGGATAAGCTAAACAGTGGTTTCAAACATGTCAAGCTAGAAGACACACCAAGAAAGCGGAGGAAGAGGACTGTTAAAGTGCAGGACCAAGCTAGTCTGACATCAACACTTGATGCTCTAGTGAATGCAATTTCTGCCAACCCAGATGCTGAAGTGCCAATGAAGCTCATGCAGGATTTAGGTGAAAGCTACTGTCAGCTAGCTCCTGAGGAGATAACTGAAGAGAGACTTCTGCAGTCAAAGGTTTCCAATGGGGAGCAAGCCAAACAAAAATAGACATGAACTAGACTGTTGTAGTCCATATCAGTACTCTTTTATTGGGTTTGCTTATGAAATGATGACTACCTGTTATGAAATTTACATGTGGATTGTGGAACATGGCCCTTCCAGCACCTGGTTTTACTTCTGGTTATGTGATGTGAAGTCTGGTCCTTCCAGCATATGGTCTTATCTCTGGTTATGTGATAAGAAGTCTGGTCCTTCCAGAATTTGGTTCTATACCTGGTTATGCAATATAATGTCTGATTCATCCAGAAGATTGAGTTTTTATTCGTATCGATTGAATAAAGCAATCATTTCCAAACGCATTTACAGATCATGCTGTGCAGTCTGTTTCAACTCTGGTTATCTCATAGTTTTTTATGGATACTTCACATAGAAATTGGAATGTGTTGTGCTGGAATATTAGGGGCATCAATGATGATTCTAAGTGGAATGCGATCAGAGAAAAAATTGAGGAGAGCAATAGTTCCATTGTGTGTTTACAGGAAACTAAAAGAGAATTGTTTGACATGGGTTACATTCACCGATTTGCTCCAAGAAGATTTGATAAATTTGATTTCTGCCCCTCTGTTGGTGCTTCAGGTGGTATTCTTGTGATATGGAATAGTAATATTTTTAGTGGTACAACAACTGATAAACAGAGTTTCTCAATAAGCATCAACTTCACATCAAGACACAATATGGATACATGGAAACTTATCACAGTATATGGGCCAAGTCAAGGACCTGAGAGGGGAGTGTTTATAAACTGGCTGCTGAATCTTGACACAGATAATGAAGACAACTGTCTTTTACTTGGTGACTTTAATTTCTACAGGTCAATGGAAAACAGGAACAGGCCAGGCGGAAATCTTAATGATATCGCCACCTTCAATAATATAATCAGTCACTTGGGTCTCATTGAACTACCTCTCAAAGGTAGAGCATACACCTGGAGTAATATGCAGAGAACCCCACTCTTACAGCAGATAGACTGGTTTTTCACAAATGCTCATTGGACATTACAATACCCAAATACAATGGTTATACCCCTGGCAAGAATTGTCTCTGATCATGTGCCATGTCAGGTTAAAATAGGTACTCATATTCCAAAGGCAAATATTTTTAGATTTGAGAATTTTTGGACTCTTCAGGAAGGCTTTGCTGATATAGTACATCAATACTGGAATGTAGACCATCATAGAAACAATAGTGCTACTATGCTCACAGCAAAATTCAAGCATCTTAGAAAAGGACTGAAAGAGTGGAGTAAACAATTCTCGCAACTGAACAAAGTCATATCAAACTGCAATGTAATTGTAGCCGCCATGGACAAGATAGAAGAAATCAGACTGTTATCTTTGCAAGAATGGAACTTCAGAGAAATAATCAAGGCACATATGCTGAAAATGCTGCACTACAGACAGATTTACTGGAAGAAGAGGTTCACAATGAGATTTGTAAAAATGGGGGATGAAAATACATCATTCTTTCATGCCATGGCCACAGAGTCTTATAGAAGAAATGCCATACCTCAAATACAAGCAGCTGATGGCAGAATGGTTACTGATCATGGGGAAAAGGCTGCACTGTTTTGGAATGCTTTTAAGAATAGGATGGGGGTTTCTCAACAGACAACAATGCACTTCAACCTGCAAGAGATAATAGAGCAACATGCAGAGTTAGATGCACTTTGTGCCCCTTTTTCAACTGAAGAAATCGATGAAGTTGTGAAGCATTTGCCAATAGACAAATCTCCTGGACCTGATGGTTTTAATGGAAAGTTCATGAAACATTGTTGGCAGGAAATTAAGGGAGATTTTTATAAATTGTGTGATGATTTCTACAATCATGAAGTCAGTCTAGAGAGCATCAATTCATCATATATTACACTGATACCTAAGAAGGATAACCCAGAGACAGTCAACGACTTCAGACCAATATCTTTATTGAACTCCTCTCTAAAACTGCTCACAAAGCTACTTGCCAACAGGCTACAAACAGTTATCATGAGATTGATACACAAAAATCAGTATGGCTTCATAAGGTCCAGAACAATACAAGACTGCTTGGCATGGTCATTTGAATATTTGCATCAATGTCATCACTCAAAAAGGAAAATCATTTTGCTGAAATTAGACTTTGAAAAAGCCTTTGACACAGTAGAGCATGGGGCAATTATAAAAATTTTGCAGGCAAAAGGATTTCCTGAGAAATGGAACAAATGGATTTTAGAAATTCTATCAAGTGGGTCATCATCCATACTTCTTAATGGAGTGCCTGGAAAAAAGTTTCAGTGTAGAAGGGGAGTAAGACAGGGGGATCCCTTATCTCCTTTACTCTTTGTGCTCGCTGCAGATTTTCTACAAAGTATCATTAATAAGGCATATAGACAAGGTCTGCTAGGTGCACCGATACCCCAAAGTGCTGACATTGACTTCCCAATAATACAGTATGCAGACGACACTCTTATGGTAATGCAGGCAAGTGCTAGACAATTGTTGTTTCTGAAGAGTGTGCTGAACATGTTTGCAGAAGCTACTGGGCTTAGAGTCAATTATGGAAAATCATGCATGGTTCCTATTAATGTGGCAAGTGACAAAATACAACAATTAGCAGGGACTTTTGGATGTCAAGTTGGCTCACTCCCATTCACATATCTGGGATTACCTCTGGGAACAACAAAGCCCAGGGTGAAGCATTATGAACCGGTTATGACTAGAATCGACAAAAGACTATCAGCAAGCTCTAGATTCCTGCATTATGCTGGAAGATTGCAACTAATAAAATCTGTCATCACCTCCATCCCAATGTATATAATGTGTACTCTAAAGGTACCTGAGGAAGTTTTTGATCACATAATTAGAGCTATAAAAGACTGTCTGTGGAGGGGATATGACAAGGAAAAGAAAAGTGCTAATTTAGTTGCATGGGATCAAGTGCAGATGCCTAAAGACAAGGGTGGATGTGGAATCTTGAACCTCAGATTACAGAACAAAGCACTCTTGTTGAAACACTTGGATAAATTTTACAATAAAAGGGATATTCCCTGGGTCAAGCTGATTTGGTCGACCTACTATTCTGATGAAGTCCCACATCATGCAAGGGAGGTTGGTTCTTTCTGGTGGAAGGACGTTTTCAGGTTGACAACTGAATACAGAGGTATTGCTACCTGTAACATTGGCAGAGGAGATACAATTTCTTTATGGAATGATATGATACATAATATTGCTTTTTCTGCAAAATATCCACATCTATACTCCTTTTCGAAAGATAAGTATGGTTCTGTTCAAAAGGCATTACTCACTGAGGATTTTGGGGAACTCTTTCATCTGCCTTTATCTCAAATAGCATATGATGAGTTGATAGCTATGCAACAAGATATTATCGGCATAAATATGGACCCTGAAAATGTGGATCAATGGACATATATTTGGGGTACAGCCATATACACTTCCAGCAGATTTTACAGACATCAATTCAATGGAGTAACCTGCTCTCCTCCTCTGCAATGGAACTGGAAGAGTAAATGTATGCCTAAGCTTAAATTTTTCAATTGGCTTTTGTTAAAGGACAGAGTAAACACGAGGAACATGCTGAGAAGAAGAAATCACTTTCTGGAATCTGGGTACAATTGTGTACTGTGCAATAGAAATGAAGAAGAAACCCTCCTACATCTCTTCTTCGAGTGCCCTTTCAGTGTCAATTGCTGGTACAGTATTGGTGTACTATGGGACGCTGACCTGGATGTTCATGACAAGATAAGGAGAGCTAAACAAGAATTTCAATATCAGTTTTTCATGGAATTGTTTGCAATGGCTACTTGGACCATCTGGAACCAGAGAAATGGAAAGATTTTTGATAACTTGGAACCTAGTGTTGCAAGCTGGAAAAGGGCTTTCAAGGAAGAAGTGATACTGCACCTGTACAGAATCAATGAGAGTCACCATCAGTCCATTCGATCTTGGCTAGATCTCATCTAGTCTTGTATATAACCCTTGCTGTTTTTTTTTTTTTTTGCTTTTGTTTTTTTTAAGTAGTGTTAGATAGCTGGTAAGTTTTAATAGCTGGTAAGTTTAGATAGGCGTACACTAGTGTAGCTCCCCCTGCTTTTTGTAAATACTCTCTGATAAATTAAAAATGGCATGCACTGTGGGGATTTTCCCTACAGTTTTTCGTCAAAAAAAAAACTATTGGAGGACTCCAAGGAGGATGCCTCACCAAACACACCACAAGCCCCTCTTGTTCCTCCCCCGCAAGAAGGAGTAGGCGATTCACAATCACCTAAGAAGAGGAGAGCCAAGCGCTCACGAAAAAAGAAGGCAGCTACGGTATCGACCGAAGAGAGTACAACAAAGGCGCCTAGTAAAGAGAAGGTCGCCGCCACAAGCACAAGGAAGACAACCAAAGTGTGGCGGAAGAAAGAACCACAGTCTCGCCAGATTCTCCAGCGAGCGAGGTCCAAACAAGTTTAAGCGACATGGAGAACGTCTAGCTCAAGACGTAAAAATGAGAGCCCTCCGATTAGGGAGGCCATCCCAATCGTTATCCTAGCTAGGCCTAGCACTTGTTTTTCTTTCATAAACCTTAAAAACAAAATAAAAAGTAGAAAATATGAAAACAACAAAAATAATAGGATTGCCGATGGTGCCCATTATGGGCTAGCCACTTGTAGCATCCTCACTCTTTTTGCAGATCAAGAAGGAGGAGGAAGAGCCTGAATCAAGCTTAAGTCTTGCAAAGACTCAAGCTTGGGGAGGGCCGATAGGAAAGAAGGAGTTCAACACTAGCTCGAGTCTTGCAAAGACTCAAGCTTGAGGAGGACCCCAGGTAAGTATTTCTAACTTTCCTTAAATAATAAACTCCCTGTTTCGAATAAATGCTAGAATCTTGGTGTTGTGCTGCACTTAAGAGAAATGATGATCGAGTTACAAATTAGCTTCCCATGTGTCGCATAGATGCAACCTCTACTCTGACATACGTGTTATTTTTATTTGAGCATGATCACATCATGAATCTTGCTCATTTTCGTGGGTTGCATTTGTCACACCAAGTCTGAGCATTGTGGATTGTGATATGGCATGATTAGGACTTGTTGCAATTTCTTAGTATGGTTTCATCCAGAGATGTTTTTCTTGAATTGCTGCAAGTACCTAAAACCCTTCCGTTTTAGCACACTTCTCTTAGTGTGAGGATTTATTTACCTACCAGAGCCATATCATAATATTCGAAACAGCCCCACTCATAGCCATTTGTCTATGTATTGAGTTTTGTTAAGGTTTGATGTGCTCTTGAAACTAAGCACTCCTAATTTTGGTCATAATCCCTTTGCATGTGTTTTCGAAAATTTCTCTCCACCAAATAAAAAGGGGAATGTTTGGATAAATCAATCAAACATTTTTCAGAGTTTGCAAAACTTTTGGTCCATCCAAAAAGCTCAAGAATATTTCAAAATGTTCCTTTGAACCATGCAAAATTTATGGCCCCTTGCACCATGGAGTAGACAAAAAAAAAAACTCCATGGTTGCATGACAAAAGTCAATGGCTATATGGTTCTTATCATAAGCATCTTGAGCCAAATAAAGGACCAATAGTTTTCAAAACCCCTTCCACAAGTGTGAGTTCATTTTCTCCCCCTCCTTCACATCATTTCCTATGACCAAAATACATTGAGTTGCTATATTGATTGAGACTCATTCTTTAGCTTTACAATAAATGCATGACATTTGTGCATTCCTTACCAAGCTCCACATACAAAGCCTCATTTGGTAGAAGGTAGGATGAGTGAAGCTTGTAGGAATAGGCTCACATCAGGATGGTAAGAGAAGTGCCGTCCAAAACAAGGGAGAATTTTTGCACCTTACCTTGCAGCACATAAAAACTCTGGATGCATACCTACTAGAATTGTTTACTTGTCCAAAAATATTGTTCTAGTCTTCAATGCTGCATGACAAGGTGTAACATATAAGCCCCACGATTTTTGCAACACTCATGAATATTTTGTGCTCTGGTAAACTTATCACTGTTTAGGGAGTATGTTGTTGCATCTTTATTACCCATAGGGCGCTTCTTTGTAACTCCTGATCCACCGGTACTCTGAGTTGAGTTTGCTCGGGACGAGCAAAGTTTAAGCTTGGGGAGGTTGTTGGCGGTCGTTAAACCATGTTTTGACCGCCACCCTACCGGTAAATAAAAGCATAACACCAAGATTCTGTGCATAGTAGATAGGATTAATGCTACTTCACAAGTTTTGGTGGATATTTGGATGCAGGAGTGAATAATAGAGGAAAGTGGGCCCAGCCAGGGAAATTCCCTGACCGGCCGGCCCCACCTGGTGGCCACAAGCCCCAGGCTTCCTCTAGTAGGCTGGAAACTGGGCACAACACAATTCAAGGCCCAGCCCAGCGGATTTACGCCGACTTACCAGAGGTGGGCCATTTGGGCCTTAACTTGGCCTCCACTGCAATTCCTGCCGACCCCACGAAGAAACCGACCTTCAAACCGCCTTCAAGGAGTGATCTGGAGCGTTGAGGCACAAGTCGGTAGCGAACCGACACAGGGAACGGCCGGCCGGCCCCCCGACTTGGCCGGCCGGCCGACCTTGGTGGCGCCGCCTCTCCAGCTTCGGCCATATAGCTCCCACCGCTATGGAGAAGCTATAAATACCTCTGGCCGGCTGTAGAACCAATTCGCACCACACCACACTTCATCCAATTGTTCATTTTCTTGTTTAGTAGTTACTTTGGGAGTTAGAGTAGAGTAGAGTAGAGTGAGAGCTCTCTCGGGCTTCCGGAGTCTTCTCGGAGTTTTGATATAGTTCTTTGTATCCTTACTCTAATATAGAAATATTATTTTATTTAATAAATAATTAGTTTTATCTTTATTTATTTCTTTTAGTAGTTCTTTTCTATTTAGTTTATTTATTCTGTTAAGTAAGTGCTCGTAGAAGTCTTGTTGTGGGATTCGTGATTGTTGGTCTAAGCAAGTACGAGAGAGTGCATCCGTCGGAGATGACGTCCACGCTTGGTGAAATCTGTGCTTGTTTATTCTTAGATAAGGCTGCTCTGTTGATCAAGAGTAGTTCCTCTAGGCGGGTTGTAAGCATGGAGCTTAGAGCTTGGCCTATACACATTTGGCACCTAACCCCACGGAGGATGGTAGCCGCGAGTGTATGTGACAGCTGCATCAGTCTGTGTAATCCACCACGTCCGAGCTTCACGACGTGCACAAGAGGCATGACGTCCGTCCACCTCGAGTTCTAAGTCCGCCGCGGTCAGGTGAGAAGCAACTCCGTCCTCCGAGCGGTAGGGCTGTGCGAGTTGACACAATTTATTAGAAAAACTGCAGTCAATTTGTAGTATTTGTGTGCGTGACACAACTTGCGGTGAGTGCCCTTGTTCTTTACGAGAGGTAGGATGTTTTCATCAGTTTGGTGTTTCCACAGAGGAATTATTTGCATGTTATTTTTGTTCAGATCGTCAAGTGCACTAGGTGATCTGTGTTTACAGTCAATAGTTAGAGGAACTGCCTATTGGTTCAACTAAACGAAGGTTGGATGATGCCTGGGGCATTAGGATTTCTTTTCACCTACTGCAAGTATTTCTCGTGTTGGTCTGTACATTTCAGTGCTCCAAAACAGTTAACCTCATGCCACTGAACGTCCATTCTTTGTCTACCTACAGGATCCTATGTGGTTGCCATTCTCCCAGCCGGTGCTCAAGATGAGGTTGCGACCATTGTGCTTCCCGGGCACTGTGTGCATATCTAATCTTGAAATTTTGAGCTGCTTAGCAAATCTAGCTTGTTACTAATAAATAAATGCCCATGTTTGCATAGTTGGAAGTAGTTCACTTTAGGATATCCCTTGTGTAACAGGGATGGTCGAGCATTCTGCATGTACAAACTCTGTTTTTTTGCATGGTTAGTGTAATGGAGAATACAAACATACCGCCAATTATATTTCACTTAGGAGATATAACTGATTTTTTTTTTGCGAGGAAGATATAGAACTGATTTTGATGAAAATGTTGTGAATTTGCCAACGATCATGTTTCAGTGTCACACTATATTAGTTGTCTTCGTATATCCGAGGAGTCCTTGCCCACATCATAGGCAAAAATATTTGAAACAACAACATTAGTTTTTTATAAATAATGTTTATATATTTTATTATGTACGCTTATCTCTCCTACTATAAGAACAGCAGTTGGTGATGATGGTGTCTCTGCCTTCAGACAACACCAACCGTAGGATCTTGCATCAATGACTGATACTCCACCGCGCCTGGATACTTCCCCTGCCCCTCCCAATTACTCCACCATGCCTCGATTCTTCCCCCGCCCCTCCCAATCCTCAGTCAAATCTTATCCTCTCACGCAGCCGGCGGTGCTCGCCACCATCCCTCAACCATGTTGCATCTCAGCCATCACAGTCGCCGCCTGCAGCTCGTGCCCAGCCCCGAGTCCGACGAGCTCGACCGGGTCGCGGGGCTGCCGTGGCTGGAGGAGGCGACATGGGAGTACAGAGAGGAGGGGAAGTAGCAGGGGAGTGCCGCCGTGGCCTATTAGCCAGTCCTTGGCACGTTCGCAGCCCGACATTGGGGGATAAGCTTCTGCAAACTCCGAGACGTGGACGAGCGTGGCGTAGAGCTCAAGCCCTCTCCGGCAGCAGCTGTTGCTATGGGTGAGTATCACAGGCAGCTGCACCTGGACAAGGCGGTGATAGACTGGGATGAGGCAACAGGAGGAGCTAAGAGGAATGAAGAGAGTGAACGGTGCGCTGAGGGAGCAGCGAGCATAGCAGATGAGTGTCATTGAAACACATAAACCGAATCCTCACAATAACATTTGCACAGATAAATGTTGCGTCAGACCAGAACAAGAAGAAATAAGAGAACAAATGAGCAGACAAGTCCCAGCAGAATCCGGCCCGTTGAGCTTGTCTGTACCTTCCCTTGCCTCTGCACATCATACTTGCTACTGAGCCATTCCGCCATTCGAGCCCGAGCGCGCTCACTGCCCAGTGGCCATGGTGGAGGAATGGGAGCGGATAAGATCGAGAAACCATGGGCAAAAAAAGGACACCTTACGTCGTCACATTGTTGGTGCCTACCCTTTCTGTAATGCACTAATATCGTACTAATTTAGCCTTTGAAATTCGAATTGTTGTGTTTATTGAATATTCAATTATTTAGGATTTTTAGAGTATTTAAATTATAATTTTAAATATACCCTACGTATCGGAGTATCGGTGTTTTTGGCCGATCGCCGTACTGCCGTATCCGCGTATCGTATCACCGTATCGGTGATTCTTAGTTCACTGGTTGGTGGGCCCTTGGAAAATGTTGAGTGGCTGGGAGAGTCCATGTTTATTGAGCGATGGCTTTGTTCTAATTAAAATTTGTTATGAAAATGCTCTGTTTGATGTTGGGCCTAACATACCTATGTTTTTTCTTCAGCTCATCCAAATAGCAATGTTGAAATTTATAATCTAGACTAGAGGTTAGTGAATATCTATTTTTAATAAGAAATATGACCAATGTAATTGAAAATGTATATATAAATAAACTAATAGTAACATTCTAGAATGTTTTCTAATTTGATCTAAAATCTACATTGTCCGTAGCAACGCACAGGCAGTACACTAGTATGCTATAAATATATGAGTTGTAAGTTTTTAATACCTGTAGCAACGCACGGACACTCACTAGTATATATAATATATTGTTTCAAACTAAAAGAGTTCATATTATGACAATCTATTTCATGACGAATCTAGTGGCATCATTTTTGTGTTGTCAATATATATATAGTTTTTTTTTTTTGTAATTGATAGTCAAAGTTAGACTTAGAACAAAACTTAAAAAAACTATATTTATGAGCAAAAGGAATATAATACATTGCATGTTTTATGTTTTTTTTTTAAAAAATACATGCAGATGAAACAATGCAAGTGTTGGAAATAGTGTATGTGTAGTTTCGTTTCTCTCCTAAACTACTCACTGTCACATTATCAAACTGCCATTACACCTTATTTAATAATAAAAATGAAATTTCAAGTGATTTAATAAAAGTTTGGGAAGGTTTTGCATTTTAACCGCCTGGTCGATGCCACAACTCGTGGCCCTCGAAGGTATGCAACGAGTGACGATGCCTCAGACTATCTCCAACGGTTTGGGAGACCCAAACCCATTCTAGGTGTCCATTTTCTTTCACATAGAACATCAAAAAAGTTGCATCTCCAACAGAGCACCCAAAAGGAGCACCCAGAAGGACCTCCTCCTTCCTCGCCTCCATCCCGATGCGCCGACGTGCCGATCTGCTCCCGCGCCGATGCGCCGATGCACCGCCCCCGCACCCGCGCCACCGCGGCTGCCCTGTTCCCGCGCACGCGCCGACGCTACAGCCAAGAAGTGCCGCGGAGGAAGCCGGGCCGTCGGGCGGAGGACGCCATGGCTGTGGGCGGAAGGCGAGGCACGCGGCCTGGCGGTGGCGAAGGCGGACTCGCAGAGGCTCGCGCCTTCGAGCTCCTTCGAGAACGACAACGGCGGCGGCGCGCAAGCAGAGGCCGCCGGAGTCAGGAAGGGGGAGGAGGCGGAGGAGGCCGCGCGGGGGCTCGCGGAGGAGGCGGACTCGCGGGGGCTCGCGGAGGATGCAGACACGGCCGCGCCGGGGCGACGCGCGATGGCCGCCTTGCTGTCGCTGCAGCGGGCGACCTCCGCCAGCAGCCGCAGCGCGGATTCCGCGGCAGCCATGGGCGCGGCCGCGACGGCGAGCGCCAGCGAGGGGATGGCTCCGGCGCCACGGTGGCCAGGATCCCTGAGCTCCGTCCTCGGTGAGGTAAGAGACCAGCTCCGTCGCCACGGTGGCCAGGATCCGCACCGCATCGACGCGCGCGTCGGCGCCAGCCCCGCCCTTCGCGAAGGAGAGGAGTGCCGGCACCGCGGAATCGAGATCGATTTTGGCCGCCAGCGACCGCACGGCCTTCTCCGCCGCCGCGGGCTCCCCGTCAGCGGCCGCGAGCTGCGACAGCACCTCCTCCGGCGACGGCGGGTGGGGCGGAATCGGAACCCCACCGGAAGAAGCGCCGCCCCGCCCCGGCTCCGGCTCCCACCGCGCTGCCGCCGCGCCCAGGCCCGCCCCGCGTCGCCGCGCTGCTCCTCGGTGCGGAAGAGAGAGAGAGAGAGAGAGGGAGCGAGAGGAAGACGAACAGAGAAAAACGATTCGAGCGTTTCCGTGGAGTGGGTCGCGCGAGATGGTAACGCATTTGTGGGTCGCAGAGGGAGGAGAGAAAAATAGGTGCCGTCTTTGGGTTGTTCGTTGGAGAGTGTTTTTTAAGGTTAGAGGAAAGCGGAAAATGGGTCCCGTTGGAGATAGCCTCAGTGTCTCTTCCAAGTTCTAACTCGTGTTACGAAATCCTTCCCCAATGTCCATGGAGCGGGGCAGCGATGTGGCCGCCAAGCGCTCGAAGCCCGCCGCCGACGATGCCGGCGGCGGCGAAGATCGCCTCAGCGCACTCCCCGACGACGTCCTCGTCCTCATCCTGCTCCACCTCGACACCAAGGATGCCGCTCGGACCAGCGTCCTCTCGCGCCGCTGGCGCCGCGTCTGGACCCTCCTCCCGGAGCTCCGCTTCCGCGGCGTCCGCGAACCCCAGCGCCTCTGGGACGTCCTCTCGGCCAGTGAAGTGCCTCTACGCTATCTCCTCGTCGGGACCCTGGATGCGTCCCCCCAATCCCTGGCGGCGTGGTTCCTCGCCGCCGCGCGCCGGGTCTCCGGTGAGCTACATCTTGTCAACTTGTTTCCTGAGAGAGGTGCCAATGAAATTGACGATGAGGAGGCCGCTCAAAGGGACCCCTTTGAGCTGCCCTGCTTCGAAAAGGCAACCTCGATCTCGCTCGACCTAGGGTTTGTCGGAATCTCCGTGCCACCCAATGGCGTCTTTGCCTGTCTCACCGAGCTCTCCCTGCATAATGTCCGATTCCACAACCCGGGCGACCTCGGGGACGCTGTATCCTCGGCACGGTGCCCATTCCTGCAGAAGCTCACAATAAGCAACACTAGAGGGCTGGATAGATTTACCATCAATTCTGAGTCTCTCCAGGTCCTAGAGCTTAATCATCTCCGTCGCGTGCAGCAGGTCACCGTTATGGCACCAGCGCTCAGAGATTTAAGTGTGATACACTGCATTTTAAATGATGAGGATCAGCCGGTTGTGAACATCTCGGCTCCTCAGCTGAAATTGCTCAGCTGGGGGGATGTATATGATCCAAGCTCCATCCATCTTGGAGATATGGAACATTTGCAAACCATGTTTTCATCTCGTCCGATTAATCGCGATTAATCAACGATTAATCGATTGATCGTTCCACCGTATTCGATTAGCCCATCGATTCGATTAGGTCGATTAGGATTCCTGATCGTCCGACTAATCGTCGATTAGGAGCGGTTAATCGTCCAAACTGATCGCGGACGATCAGCCCAGGCACTTCTGGTCCCGGTGCTGCGAAGTTGGGCCAGCCAATTTCGGCCCACTAGGGCTCTTTTCGTTGCCCCGCATAACACACCGTGCCGCCTCTTCCTCCTCTTTCTCTCCCCAACGCGCCGCGCCACCTCTTCCTCGTCTTCTCTCTCCCCGACGCGCCGCCGTGCCGTGCGCTGCGCCGCGCACTGCCTCGCCCAGCCTGACGTGCTGTCGCCACGCCGTGCAGGAGCCGAGCCGGGCAGTCGCGCCCGCGCCTCGCCCGGCAGACCACGTCGCGCCGCGCGGCGTGCTGGTGCCCTGGCTGCGCGCTACCCATGGCAGGCGGCTGCTGTGGTTGGCGAGTCAGGGAGCGGGGCGACGAGGGAGAGAGAAGACGAGGGCCGCTGGCCGTGCTGGCCTGCCGCGCCGTGGAGTTGGGAGATTTCGGTGGGATTCCGGCGAGATCCGGCGTGGGAGCGGCGGCGGGCGGGGCGCGTACCTGGATCTGAAGCAGATGAGGATGAAGAAGTAAGTGAATCACCCTACCCTACTTCGGTCCGATTAGAAATCAACTCGTCCGATTAATCATCGAGTAATCGCCTGATCGACCTGATCGGTCCTGAGGCGATCAGGTTTGGAAGACCGATCTGAAATCATGGTTTGCAAACATTGGCAACATTCTTTTTTGTGTATGGACCACATGGCTTTACACACAATCGTGCTTGTCTAATGCTCTTGCCGCGGTTTAAGGCCATCGAGTATCTTATGCTCTCACTGGGATATCAGCGAGTGAGTTCACTTCAACTTATGTGACAAAATGTCATTGTGTGCATTTTACTTCGATGGAACTTTTGTGAAATTGAACACCACTATTCGTAGTTGTCAGTAACTGATGACTGCTTTGGCCAGATTATCTGCAGTGGTTTCGCACATAGTTGTGTATGATGCAATTATCTGTTAATTTACATGAAAAAAAGTTATCACTTCTTTTGCTGTGTTAAAGTACCCACTGTTGGCCCAAAGAGAAATGAATTCCAATAGTCTCAACCCTAGCGAAGGGTATGGGGTACATATTTATAGGGCAACCTAAAGGGAATATGCCAAAATGCTAGAAAGGTGCTAAACATGTGCACCATGACCAAAGACACTAAAGACTTATTCTATCACCCACAACATGGAAAACTGTACTCAATTTCACTATTCTCCAAAATTAGGTGACACATGAGATCCAAAGTACTTCTTTTAAGGCTTACAGTGGTCAGGTGTGGTATAAGAATCCTAAGCTTGTAACAACCATTTCCTGCATAACAGAAGCATAGCCCAGCTTAAATGATTAGATGTTTCTGTCTTTCATCTGTTTTATAAAATCTCCTTTCTATGTGACTTTCTATGGATGACGCACAGGAGGTAGATACCTTACAATACATGATGGAAGACATGACAGTGCTCCCTGACATTAAGTGTTTGCACTTGAATGTAATGGCACTGGGACATGCCTTCGGGGCCTGCTCACTACATGTTCTCAGGATTTGTTCTGGTATACAGCAGCTGATACTGAGTATATCTTCTCGTTTCGGATTGAAGGTAAAGCTCCGTCGCTTATACAATAATTAGGTTACCAGGGAAGTAATGGAAAGGAATATGCAAATTTATTTTCTCACTTAGTTCTCATTTACTAGTGGACCTAGGTTTCATATGTATATTTTGTTCCAAAATTTTCCGTTGTCTCGTAATTGCAACACTTTGATGTGTAGCTTTGATTTTTGACCAATGAAGACTGTTTGGGCTGTAAGTCTTATGTTTTAATATATCATGATCCTTTTCTAAAATATAGTGCTCTGGGTGGCTACTCGGCTGAATTGTTGCATGGAACACTCTATCTTCATAACAAAATTAGGATTTTCATCTTTCTTTCAATACTTCAAAGTTTGCTTTGTTGATACTTCCAAACTACGTATACATAGAATGAAAATTCTTACCTTCCTCATGGTGTTTCCTTGTTATTGTATAGCTTTTCTATCTCTGTTGTACATCTTTTTTTTTTTTTGGTACAGCTCGAACTTTGTTTTAGGTACTTTGCAGTCACTTTATTTATATATAAGTACTGAGGCTTTCTCTACTTTAATTCCCTTAAGAAATAGAAAGCCCTAACGTCAATTGAATTTTCTGAATGGCTTTTGGTCAAAATTTTGTTCTGAATGGTCTATTAATATCACAGTAACCAAGGACTTATCAAAATTTATGAATCATGACAATATCAAGCCGTATTCTGTGACATGTGAACAAATTAAATAGAGGTCATTGGATTCTAAACAAATAGCTTTTATGGAACGATGAAGCTTCCCATCTAACTAATCTTATTGTGTTTACCCGCGCAATGGTGCCCTTAATGATATGGAAACCCATGGGACGACTCTTCCATGGCCTGCACCCAATGCCACCATTGTCGCTGACCGTGTTTCAGGCTTTCATGCCAGCTATGTTGCTGCTGCCGTTGTGACAACGCTGCCAAAATTCTACCCTGCAGCGCCATGCCCCTAACCTTTAATCAGGTTGCCCCTTTCCAGACTAAGTGGCGAATCAATCCCAGCACCACAATGAACAATAAACAAAATGGTATCAACTGCTTACTAGTCTGAATGGAACATTTATGTTCTTCCATTCACACGTTGCAGAACAAATCAATTCCCTACCGATAGAATTAGATGCTTCCTTTGATATCTGGCACAAATGAAAATTTGATATAACATGAACACAGAAAATATGAAACCAATAATTACCGATTTGCAAAAGAAACAACTAATTGCACTCCATTGTATTTTGGATGCCTTTGAGGACAAGGAGGATCTGAGGATGGCCATAACACTTGCTCTGATATTTGGGGGCAAAGCCCTCCACACGGAGTTGGCGTAGGGTCAGGAGTTGGGGAGTCTTTGACAGGCAGCTTAGCAGCATAGGTGGCGCACAACTGTAGCAAGAAAGAAATGTAGGAGCAACAGAGGTTAAGAGGTTGCAACGAGGACCGGATTTTGGAGAGGCGTTGTTAGCGGTGGCCCGATGATGTGAGAGCCTAGCTCCAGCTTAACCTTTTTGTGGCATTGCATTATAGATGTGCAGTGGCATTGTTGTGGGGAAGAAATTGAGATTTTTGCAATGTAATGTGTGTTTGCGAGGAGTAAAACAAAAGGAAGATAGTTGTGGCTTCAGCATATGACGATTGTTGCCCTGATTCCTATTCATTTAATTGTATCTCTTATCTGGGAACAGTGTTATTTCTGCAATCAGTAGCCTTCTAGATAGAATACTTTCACTCATGTTGTTGATGTCTTGATGTCATACTAATATATTCATGCAAGCTTGTAACTTTTTTGAGTTTCCTCGTTTCATTTAATGTCATCCAATATTATCAGGTGATAATTAGTTTGTACCTTGTTTCAGGAACAAACTGCATGCTCAACAGGTTGCTTTTGTGAGCAACCAACAGACTGGAAAACTGAGGAGCTCTCGTTGAATCACCTCCAAGAATTAAAAATCCAAGATTTTAGAGGAACAGAACATGAAGTTGCAGTTGTTAAGCGATTACTCGATTGGGCAACAGTGCTGAAAATGATGACTCTGGCTTTCGATCATTCAATCACTGAAAGCAAGGCCAAGGAGTTAGTCCAGATATTCCGAAGCCTCTCTAAGCCTGGCGTTTGCATGGAATTTTACATTTATCGGAAATTCAGAATGGCGTTGTATGCACCCGAAGACTAAGTTACCAGGTTGTCGCTTTAAGCACTGGGCATAATTTCTGTAGTTTTCTTCTGGGTACCAACTCCATTGCCTGAGAACATGAAAATTCTTGACTATTTTTCAAAAATGTTCAGATCCATCATTCTATTGGTTCAATCACTTTTTTATCTTGTTGTTTCGCATATGAAAGTTTGTGTTCTTTACACTTCCTGGAATCTGATAAATTTTTGGTTCCCTCGCTTGTTGTCAGGCACAAAATGCATGCCCATCTGGTTAGCGTTTGTAATCGCTGATCGACCACCCGATTAAGACAGGAACTCTTGTTGTATCATCCGGAAGAAGGAGAAACATTGATTTTTTTCATCTGTGATCCTTTTGCATTTGTAATTTGTACACACACCGTTGGAGCAATTTATTCAGCCTGGCGGCTGTGCTAATAGATGACGGGGACACTTGTTTTTGTCACTGAAACCATGGCCAAATGATATCGATTTTCTCCAGCCAGGGATATCATGAAGTGCCCCAATGTGTACTGAGGTCTGAGTTGTCAGCATTTTTTTTTTTTTTGACGGTCAACGGGGGGGAGAGCATCCCCACCTGAATTTCCATTAATTATAATGGTGGCCAAAACCGGCCCGGAAAATGTTACAGCATGGTTGAGACAACAAGAACATCAGAGATTACATACAACAGAGACAAACAAAGAAAAACACAACTCTCAATCGGCTAACAGTCAAGCCCTAGCCTTGAACACAAACAGAAGAACAACCACCAATCGTCGACAAAGCGGCACCACCGAACAACATACTTGCTAGCTTCACAGCATGCATTGTACCGTCACACCACCCCTCGTGGCTACGCCGCACTGTTGTCGCCCTCCACCTTCCAACAAGGGGAGGAAGCCTTGAAGAACCGAGGGACCGCCCAACAGAGGGGGACTAAGAGTGGGGAAAGTATGCCGACCACTGTTAGCCGGAAACGACGACCTCCCTTGGAGCCGATGAAGACACCTTTCCCAGCACATCCGGTCTCCACGAGCCACCATCCGACGCCCTTTATGGGGAGGAACCCACAAAGGAGGGAGGGCCAGCAAGCGTGGACGCACACGGCATATGATAATGACACCATCAACAGAGAGTGCGGCGACGAAGCAGAGGCGCCAGCAGCACACACCCGCCGAACCACGATGAAAGTCAACAACAAGGCCAAGACCATAGTCCAACTCCGAGGCGACGAGAGGAGAAGGGACACAGACACACAAATCTCCAGAAGCTTGACAAGGTTGAGCACCAGAGCATGGTGGTTAGCCTTGCTAGAGATGTGCGGAGGCAAAGCACCTCCCCGCGCACCGAGCGCGGCACTTTCGTTGCACGACCTCCGGTGTTCGCTGCTGTCTCAAGGTGGATTAGAGCGCTACGGCAACGCCTCCATCAAGGGGAACGGCGCCACAGGGCGTCGTCGTTGCCGGCACCGGCCGCTAGCCAAGCAAAGCTTTCGCCCAGCACTCCTCCTACCTCGATGCACACGAGAATGCGAACGGCCAGAGACTGGCACCTCAACAGCAGGTCACAACACCATAAGCTCACTAACCACCACAACTCCTTACCTCCATCACCGAGCGCCGTTCCACATCCGGCGAGCCGATAATGCAGACGCCGCGACTCTCAGGAGGTGCCCTGCCACCTAGCTTTGCAGCGCGAGGAGGCTGGCCAAGCAAGCAATGGCCGCGGCAATCACGGCACCACGCCGTATCTGCCCGGCCATCGCGCCGGTGCCAAGCGCCACGGCGTCACCGCAGCCAGCCACGATTTGCCGCAGCAGCCCCGGAGCCACAGCGTAGAGCTGCGGACTCGCCCAGCCACCATGGGGACTCCCACCCCCGAGCACCAAACCAGATCTCGCCATGGAGCTTCACTCCCGGCCCCCAAAACGAAGGGGAAACACGAGATCCGGCTTGGAGGAGCACGGATCCGGTGAGCACAGGGGCGGTCATGGCTACAGGGCCCTCATCCTTGCAGATCGAGCCGGAGGGAAAAACATAGAAGAAGGGAGGAGGCGAAACGTGGAGGTGAATGCGAACGGCGCCGGTTGTGCGGCTCCGCCGCTGGCCGCCGCCACCGCACGCGGCCTTGCGGCGGCGGCGGCAGCGGCGGCCGCCGCCGGTGCGCTGCCGGCGGTGTGGGTGGAGCGCTTTTTGGTGTCGCCCCCGGGTCGCCTCGAGCGAGACGACGCGAGGGCCTCTTTCGTCTAGTCTCACCCCCAGTTGTCAGCATTGTTTGTTTGGTTAGCCGATGAATTTTAGCTATCTTGATTTCTACCTCGAACTGATATTATCAACGTTTACATATGGAACTGACACTCTTTTCTGTGCAGTGCTAGCATAGTTGTGCGATATATTTTGGCCAAAATATGTTCTTATCTTGGAAAGAACAACATTCCATGTTGAGGAATGTTTGAGCTACACCATTGTATGGTTTAAATTTCTTAATGCTTTTGTCGTCTACGTTCAACATTTGAAGTGTCTCAGTATATCTTGATAAGCTGCAGTTAGTTTTTGTTGGATAGCTTATCCAGTAATTTGTTTTTTTTTCTTCTTTGTAGAAGTCAGCGTTTGCCTTGAACTTGCACATTTTCAAGGGGAAATCATTTTCAATGTAGCTTAAAACTCAAGTGACTTTTGGGGGCCTAGTTGTGCGTTACTTTCTAGCCAAAATGGAATTATTAGTGATACATTGTAGCAGCAATGGAATATCTATCCAAAAGCATTGAGGTCTCATTCGGAGGCCTCTTCTCTTCTGCCTTAGAGCAAAATAAATTCTGCTGCCACCCAACCGTAGACAATCGAGCCCTGCCTTCATTGTCGGTGCCTCCCCTATCGTCGCGGCCGGCACCCTCCCTTACCCTTTCACCTCACACAGTCGGCGGTGTCCTCCTTCATTGTGCCACCCATCTCCTTCCAACCGTCGCCACCCACTAGAAACCTGGACATTGCCTGTCGAACCCTCCCTTATACATCCTTCCCCCTCCCACGGTCGGCGGCACCTCCTTCTCACCACGCCACCCACCTCCTACCAGTCGCAACCTCGACCCCAATTTTCCCCAAAATTGGGAAGTTACTCTCTGTCTTTATCTGACCACCGTCGACGTCCTCCTTTGGGCAGCAATGCCTTGCCTCTTCCCCAGCAAAATGTTGCCATCGTCTGGCCTCCTTTCCTCTTACCTTCTATATGTATGACAGGAAATAGAGCAAACTAGAACCCAAATACCAGAACTTAAGTCTCTAACCCTAAACTTGGTGGCGCAGCATGGTGAGGAGCTTGGCGATCAGCGTCACGAGATGGGAGAAAAAGAAAGTCTCCATGGAGGGGTGGGTGGAGAACCATTTCTTTTTGCCCTGAGCGAAAGGAAGAATCCCGCAAAATCCATTGCTCCATTTTCATGGAGCAGAAAGGCTTAGCCGCCAAAGTGCTCAAAATCACTTCATCCACCTTGAAGCTGCCCAGACCAGCATCCTCTCCTGCCGCTGGCGTCACGTTTGGCCCCCCTTGCCGGCGCTCTGGTTCCCCTTTGACCTCGAGCCCTTGTCAGTTTGTTGTTTATGCAAGTTTTTTTTGGACAAAGGCTATCTTTTTTGTGTGATTAATCTGATTACATGAAGATGCTATTGGTAGAACTTAGATTGGCTTACTGCACACACTACCAAATGTCACTAGAGGTAGTACTTAACTTGCCATGGGAGTATGGAAAGAAATATGCATTTGTCTTTCTCCTCATCCCAATGTTTTAATTTTGGTAAATACTTGTGCCATATGTATCTTCTAATGAGAACTCTTTGATCTTTAAGACTGGGGCTAAAAATATTACTGTAAGTCAATTTGAGCTTTGAATATATGGCAGTGGACAACAAGTTGATTCATCTGTTGCGGGACAGCTGAATCTTGATAGAACATCAGGAGTTAGCCAGCTAGGGAATAATTGTTAGATTTTGGTTAATTGAAAATTTCTGAATATGAACTACTGGCAGAAAGATACCTGGGGAATTTGTACAATGTTAGAAATGCAAAAGAGTTCATTGTTCCAGTTTGTGGTGTGTCTTAGCACAGGGCATCATGTTGCTAGTGTCACCACTTGAAGTATTCAGACAAGTGGATTAATTTTAAGATTCCTCACTCTTCATGTAATACAATAACATTAGTTATTCAGTTTATTTGCGGCTTGTGTCAGGCACAAACTGCATGCTCGTCAGCTTGTATTTGTGATCAGTCACCTAGCTGGAGAACCGAATAAGAAATAGAGATCCAAGAATTGCGTGGATCTGAACATGAGTTTGCTTTTGTGAAGCGACTTTTCAGTTGGGCAACAGCTCTGAAGCAGGTGACAGTAACTTTCAGTTGTCACTGAAAGCAAGATCAAGGAGTTCTTCCAGACGATCCAAAGCTTCTCTAGGCCAGGCATATGTAAGGTGTTGTATGATTCTCATTCTTCAAGGCACCAGGGTGTCTCTTTAGGAACTGCTTTGTAGTCTGCGTGTTCTGCTTGTTGGTACGAACTGCAGTGCTTGAACTTTTGAGAACATCAGATCATATACATTCTAGCAGATCTTTCAAAACTAGCGGAGCGACACAGCTGTTTGGTTTATATTGCTTTATCTTTTATTTTTTTCACATGTGGTGTTTAAGGCCTTCTTTTAACAGGCTGGATCCCAAATTCCAATTATTGACATGCTGACGAATAGGCACTAGGACTTAAACAAATCCATCTCAATAGGGTGCGTTCGTTTCCTGGGGTCTAAAATTTAGAGCTGTCACATCAAAGAGAATCTTATCATTTAAGAGTACTAAATAAAGTCTAATTACAAAACTAATTGCATAACCCCTAGTCTAATTCGCGAGACAAATCTAATTAGGGTAATTAAGCCACGATTAGCAGAATGTTACTGTAGCATCACTGTAGCAGAACATAGATTAATTAGCTTATTAGATTCATCTCACAAATTAGCACGCATCTGTAAAAAAGTTTTGTCATTAGACTTTATTTAATACTCTAAACGACAAGATTCTTTATAATTTTAGAGGTCTAAAGTTTAGAGGGGAGGAAATGAACACACCCTGAGAAGAAAATATGCAAACCCTTTTGAAACACTGTTGTTTTGGCCACTGCAAAAATTAACGACAGCAAATAGATTATAGAACCACACCTGATTCCTACTCAACGGTCGAGTAAGAACTTTCAGTTTATTTTTAGACACACACACACACAAAACGGGGGGGCGTGGGGGGGGGGAACCATGTGCGGTTTTCTGTAATAATGTAACATCCATGCTTTTTTTTAATCTCTGCTCCGTGTCCGGAGCTACTGGATGAGTTATCGCTGTTAACTACCGAGTTGGGTAGTAAGCTGGGGCCAGGCGTCAGTAGGCATTAGTTGTTATTTTGGTGCACAATGGTTATTGCAGAAGGAAGTAGTAAGGTGGGGTCCATAGCAGCAGAAGGAAGCAAAAGTCTGGTTCACAGGAACACCAGCGGCTGCTGTAGCGAGCAGGAGATGAATGATGAGAGAGAATTAATAATTTTTTTAACTGCTTGCAACCGGGTTGTAGCGCTACTGCCGACTTGAGCTACTATCGACTTTATTTTTTCCTCCACAATGGTTACTGCCGACTTGAAGTCCTTACGTATCTCCAACGACGAAGGATACCCATACCTAAACTAGGTGTCCATTTTCCTCGAGTCGCCAGCCCCAAAAATCTCTGTCTCCAACGGCACGACGCAGAACCGACACCCTCTTCCTTCTTCCTCCTCTCGCCCTCCTGCTGCCGGCGGCCGCTCGCGGAGGAGGAAGATTCGGACTCGACCGGCGGCTCGATTGAGCAGGGAAGGGAGAAGGAGGGGGAAGTGATTTGAGGGGTATCGAGGCACCTATCGGAGGAAGAGGAGGAGTCGCGCCGGGCAGCAGCGCTCGTCGGGGCGCGCGGAGGCGGCGGGCCGTCGCGGTGGAGGTGGCAGGCCGTCGCGGTGGAGGCGGTCGACAGGGTCGGGGCCGAGGTGGTGGGCCATCGCGGCGGAGGTCCCGCCGCCCCGCCGCGCCCGCTGCCGCCCCTCCCCGCCGTCCCGCTGAGGCCCCTCCTGCCGTGGCCGCGGCGCCTCCGCGCCCGCAGCCGCGCCCCTCCGCGCCGTCCTCAGGCCAGCTCAAGCGGCGCCAAGCTCCCAAGATCCAACCTTTCCCCCGAATCGAGCCGAATCACGCCGGGCCCCGCTCCGCCGCCGCCAGGGCCTCGCGACGCCGCCCCCATGCGGCCACGCGCGGCCGCGCGTCCGCCTCCGCCTCCACAGCAGCAGCTGGTCCTTGCCGCGTATCGAGCAGCGGCGCATCGAGCAGCGGCAAATCGACAGCAGCTGGTCCCGCCGCGCGGCAAGGAAGAGGAAGAGGAGGAGGGAGAGATGCAGCCGGCAGCGAGGGAGAGGAGGAGGAGAAAAAACGATTCGATGTTTCTCGACGAGGTCGCGGGTGGAGCTGACGCATATGTGGGTGTCGAAGCGGCTGACTCCGAAAATGGGTGGTTGCTTTGGGTCCTCTGTTGGAGATGTTTTGAAGTCCTATTTCGCCATTTAACACCCATTTTGAGTATATAGGTCATGTTGTTGGAGATAGTCTTACTACCTGCTTTTATTCTCCCACTGCGGACGCCCTTACTATACCCACCATTTCGGGAACAGAAGTCAATGTCGATTGCCAGAGTTCTGTTAAAATCCATCAATGTTCAGAACAGAGACTGTTTCCATCGATTTTCAAATCTTGTTGCATGAAGTTCATTGAATTTTTCGAGCTCAGAGCTTGACAATTGGTGATTGGACATCGACACGGTTTTCAAAACGTAGCTTTGACTAACACTCTTTCTCTATAAAATATTTATAAAGTGTAGTTGAAATGTACTTTTATAAAATCATATTTCAATACGAATCTACTCATGTTATTCTCACATTTCCAAACTTAACACATAAAAATTTATTTATTTTGAAAGTTTGATTTACAACCTCAAAGCAACAACAATTTTGAAACTGAAAGGAGTATATTTTTAAAGATCAGATCTTGTTCAGTTGATCGTCACTGTGTTCGAAGCTCAGAGATTGTCAATTAAGAGCTTGATTACCTTTTAGCCACCTGTGTGGGAGCAGCCATCAGGCCCATCACTCGTCGTGGCCCTCAAAGCTAGTCGAGTGACGATGAGGCAGTCATCACCGAGCAGTCATCCAACGGCTGAAGATGGCTCACTCTCGCTTCTAGTCTAGTCGAGTGAAGAAGAAATCCTTCCCCAGCCCAATGTCCATGGAGCAGATCGGCGGCGGCGGCGGCGAGTTCGCCGCCGAGCGCGCGAAGGTCCCCGACGACGAATCCGAAGCCGGCGGGGAGGACCGCCTGAGCGCGCTCCCCGACGACGTCCTCGTCCTCATCCTGCTCCGACTCCACAACACCGAGCCCGCCGCTCGGACCAGCGTCCTCTCGCGCCGCTGGCGATTCGTCTGGACCCTCCTCCCGGAGCTCCGCTTCAGCTGCTCCCTCGAATCCCGGCGCCTCCGGGACGTCCTCTCCGCCAGTGAGGTGCCTCTCCGCTCGTTCCTCGTCTTGGCCTCGGATGCGTCCCCCCAATCCGTGGGGTCGTGGCTCGTCGCCACCACGCACCGGGTCTCTGGTGCGCTATTTCTTATCAACGTGTCTCATGAGAGCGATGCCGAGGACAGTGAGGAGGAGGAGGAGGAGGAGGCAACTGAAAGAGGCGCATTTGAGCTGCCCTGCTTCGAAAAGGCAACCTCGATCTCGCTCAACCTAGGGTTTCTCGGAATCTCCGTCACACCCAACGGCGTCTTCGCCCGGCTCATCGAGCTTCGCCTGGATAATGTCCGATTCCACAACCCGGACGACCTCGGGGATGCTTTATCTTCGCCACGGTGCCCATGCCTGCAAAAGCTCACCCTACGCCGCACCCGAGGGCTGCATAGATTCACCATCAGTTCTGAATCTCTCCAGGTCCTAGAGCTTGAGAATCTCCTTGGTCTGCAGCAGCTCACCGTCATGGCACCAGCGCTCAGAGTTTTAAGTGTGACAGAGTGCTTTTTAAATGATAATGATCAACCGGTAGTCAACATCTCGGCTCCTCAGCTGAAATTTCTCAGGTGGGGGGATGCATTTGATTCAAGCTCTGTCCATCTTGGAAATATGAAACATCTTCAAAAGTTGGCAACATTCTTTTTTGTGTATGGACCACATGGCTTTAGACGCAATCGTGCTTGTCTAATGCTCTTGCCGCGGTTTAAGGCCATCGAGTATCTTATGCTCTCACTGGGATATCAGCGGGTGAGTTCACTTCAACTTATGTGACAAAATGTCATTGTGTGCATTTTACTTCGATGGAACATTTATGAAATTGAACACCACTACCGATAGTTGTCAGTAACTGATGACTGCTTTGGCCAGATTATCTGCAGTGGTTTCGCACATAGTTGTGTATGATGCAATTATCTGTTAATTTACATGAAAAAAAGTTATCACTTCTTTTGCTGTGTTAAAGTACCCACTGTTGGCCCAAAGAGAAATGAATTCCAATAGTCTCAACCCTAGCGAAGGGTATGGGGTACATATTTATAGGGCAACCTAAAGGGAATATGCCAAAATGCTAGAAAGGTGCTAAACATGTGCACCATGACCAAAGACACTAAAGACTTATTCTATCACCCACAACATGGAAAACTGTACTCAATTTCTCTATTCTCCAAAATTAGGTGACACATGAGATCCAAAGTACTTCTTTTAAGGCTTACAGTGGTCAGGTGTGGTATAAGAAATCCTAAGCTTGTAACAACCATTTCCTGCATAACAGAAGCATAGCCCAGCTTAAATGATTAGATGTTTCTGTCTTTCATCTGTTTTATAAAATCTCCTTTCTATGTGACTTTCTATGGATGACGCACAGGAGGTAGATACCTTACAATACATGATGGAAGACATGACAGTGCTCCCTGACATTAAGTGTTTGCACTTGAATGTAATGGCACTGGGACATGCCTTCGGGGCCTGCTCACTACATGTTCTCAGGATTTGTTCTGGTATACAGCAGCTGATACTGAGTATATCTTCTCGTTTCGGATTGAAGGTAAAGCTCCGTCGCTTATACAATAATTAGGTTACCAGGGAAGTAATGGAAAGGAATATGCAGTTGCATTTATTTTCTCACTTAGTTCTCATTTACTAGTGGTCCTAGGTTTCATATGTATATTTTGTTCCAAAATTTTCCGTTGTCTCGTAATTGCAACACTTTGATGTGTAGCTTTGATTTTTGACCAATGAAGACTGTTTGGGCTGTAAGTCTTATGTTTTAATATATCATGATCCTTTTCTAAAATATAGTGCTCTGGGTGGCTACTCGGCTGAATTGTTGCATGGAACACTCTATCTTCATAACAAAATTAGGATTTTCATCTTTCTTTCAATACTTCAAAGTTTGCTTTGTTGATACTTCCAAACTACGTATACATAGAATGAAAATTCTTACCTTCCTCATGGTGTTTCCTTGTTATTGTATAGCTTTTCTATCTCTGTTGTACATCTTTTTTTTTTTGTACAGCTCGAACTTTGTTTTAGGTACTTTGCAGTCACTTTATTTATATATAAGTACTGTGGTAGAGGCTTTCTCTACTTTAATTCCCTTAAGAAATAGAAAGCCCTAACGTCAATTGAATTTTCTGAATGGCTTTTGGTCAAAATTTTGTTCTGAATGGTCTATTAATATCACAGTAACCAAGGACTTATCAAAATTTTATGAATCATGACAATATCAAGCCGTATTCTGTGACATGTGAACAAACTAAATAGAGGTCATTGGATTCTAAACAAATAGCTTTTATGGAACGATGAAGCTTCCCATCTAACTAATCTTATTGTGTTTACCCGCGCAATGGTGCCCTTAATGATATGGAAACCCATGGGACGACTCTTCCATGGCCTGCACCCAATGCCACCATTGTCGCTGACCGTGTGTCAGGCTTTCATGCCAGCTATGTTGCTGCTGCCGTTGTGACACCGCTGCCAAAATTCTACCCTGCAGCGCCATGCCCCTAACCTTTAATCAGGTTGCCCCTTTCCAGACTAAGTGGCGAATCAATCCCAGCACCACAATGAACAATAAACAAAATGGTATCAACTGCTTACTAGTCTGAATGGAACATTTATGTTCTTCCATTCACACGTTGCAGAACAAATCAATTCCCTACCGATAGAATTAGATGCTTCCTTTGATATCTGGCACAAATGAAAATTTGATACAACATGAACACAGAAAATATGAAACCAATAATTACCGATTTGCAAAAGAAACAACTAATTGCACTCCATTGTATTTTGGATGCCTTTGAGGACAAGGAGGATCTGGGGATGGCCACAACACTTGCTCTGATATTTGGGGGCAAAGCCCTCCACACGGAGTTGGCGTAGGGTCAGGAGTTGGGGAGTCTTTGACAGGCAGCTTAGCAGCATAGGTGGCGCACAACTGTAGCAAGAAAGAAATGTAGGAGAAACAGAGGTTAAGAGGTTGCAACGAGGACCGGATTTTGGAGAGGCGTTGTTAGCGGTGGCCCGATGATGTGAGAGCCTAGCTCCAGCTCAACCTTTTTGTGGCATTGCATTATAGATGTGCAGTGGCATTGTCGTGGGGAAGAAATTGAGATTTTTGCAATGTAATGTGTGTTTGCGAGGAGTAAAACAAAAGGAAGATAGTTGTGGCTTCAGCATATGACGATTGTTGCCCTGATTCCTATTCATTTAATTGTATCTCTTATCTGGGAACAGTGTTATTTCTGCAATCAGTAGCCTTCTAGATAGAATACTTTCACTCATGTTGTTGATGTCTTGATGTCATACTAATATATTCATGCAAGCTTGTAACTTTTTTGAGTTTCCTCGTTTCATTTAATGTCATCCAATATTATCAGGTGATAATTAGTTTGTACCTTGTTTCAGGAACAAACTGCATGCTCAACAGGTTGCTTTTGTGAGCAACCAACAGACTGGAAAACTGAGGAGCTCTCGTTGAATCACCTCCAAGAATTAAAAATCCAGGATTTTAGAGGAACAGAACATAAAGTTGCAGTTGTTAAGCGATTACTCGATTGGGCAACAGTGCTGAAAATGATGACTCTGGCTTTCGATCATTCAATCACTGAAAGCAAGGCCAAGGAGTTAGTCCAGATATTCCGAAGCCTCTCTAAGCCTGGCGTTTGCATGGAATTTTACATTTATCGGAAATTCAGAATGGCGTTGTATGCACCCGAAGACTAAGTTACCAGGTTGTCGCTTTAAGCACTGGGCATAATTTCTGTAGTTTTCTTCTGGGTACCAACTCCATTGCCTGAGAACATGAAAATTCTTGACTATTTTTCAAAAATGTTCAGATCCATCATTCTATTGGTTCAATCACTTTTTTATCTTGTTGTTTCGCATATGAAAGTTTGTGTTCTTTACACTTCCTGGAATCTGATAAATTTTTGGTTCCCTCGCTTGTTGTCAGGCACAAAATGCATGCCCATCTGGTTAGCGTTTGTAATCGCTGATCGACCACCCGATTAAGACAGGAACTCTTGTTGTATCATCCGGAAGAAGGAGAAACATTGATTTTTTTCATCTGTGATCCTTTTGCATTTGTAATTTGTACACACACCGTTGGAGCAATTTATTCAGCCTGGCGACTGTGCTAATAGATGACGGGGACACTTGTTTTTGTCACTGAAACCATGGCCAAATGATATCGATTTTCTCCAGCCAGGGATATCATGAAGTGCCCCAATGTGTACTGAGGTCTGAGTTGTCAGCATTGTTTGTTTGGTTAGCCGATGAATTTTAGCTATCTTGATTTCTACCTCGAACTGATATTATCAACGTTTACATATGGAACTGACACTCTTTTCTGTGCAGTGCTAGCATAGTTGTGCGATATATTTGGCCAAAATATGTTCTTATCTTGGAAAGAACAACATTCCATGTTGAGGAATGTTTGAGCTACATCATTGTATGGTTTAAGTTTCTTAATGCTTTTGTTGTCTACGTTCAACATTTGAAGTGTCTCAGTATATCTTGATAAGCTGCAGTTAGTTTTTGTTGGATAGCTTATCCAGTAATTTGTTTTTTTTTTCTTCTTTGTAGAAGTCAGCGTTTGCCTTGAACTTGCACATTTTCAAGGGGAAATCATTTTCAATGTAGCTTAAAACTCAAGTGACTTTTGGTGGCCTAGTTGTGCGTTACTTTCTAGCCAAAATGGAATTATTAGTGATACATTGTAGCAGCAATGGAATATCTATCCAAAAGCATTGAGGTCTCATTCGGAGACCTCTTCTCTTCTGCCTTAGAGCAAAATAAATTCTGCTGCCACCCAACCGTAGACAATCGAGCCCTGCCTTCATTGTCGGTGCCTCCCCTATCGTCGCGGCCGGCACCCTCCCTTACCCTTTCACCTCACACAGTCGGCGGTGTCCTCCTTCATTGTGCCACCCACCTCCTTCCAACCGTCGCCACCCACTAGAAACCTGGACATTGCCTGTCGAACCCTCCCTTATACATCCTTCCCCCTCCCACGGTCGGCGGCACCTCCTTCTCACCACGCCACCCACCTCCTACCAGTCGCAACCTCGACTCCAATTTTCCCCAAAATTGGGAAGTTACTCTCTGTCTTTATCTGACCACCGTCGACGTCCTCCTTTGGGCAGCAATGCCTTGCCTCTTCCCCAGCAAAATGTTGCCATCGTCTGGCCTCCTTTCCTCTTACCTTCTATATGTATGACAGGAAATAGAGCAAACTAGAACCCAATACCAGAACTTAAGTCTCTAACCCTAAACTTGGTGGCGCAGCATGGTGAGGAGCTTGGCGATCAGCGTCACGAGATGGGAGAAAAAGAAAGTCTCCATGGAGGGGTGGGTGGAGAACCATTTCTTTTTGCCCTGAGCGAAAGGAAGAATCCCGCAAAATCCATTGCTCCATTTTCATGGAGCAGAAAGGCTTAGCCGCCAAAGTGCTCAAAATCACTTCATCCACCTTGAAGCTGCCCAGACCAGCATCCTCTCCAGCCGCTGGCGTCACGTTTGGCCCCCCTTGCCGGCGCTCTGGTTCCCCTTTGACCTCGAGCCCTTGTCGGTTTGTTGTTTATGCAAGTTTTTTTTGGACAAAGGCTATCTTTTTTGTGTGATTAATCTGATTACATGAAGATGCTATTGGTAGAACTTAGATTGGCTTACTGCACACACTACCAAATGTCACTAGGGGTAGTACTTAACTTGCCATGGGAGTATGGAAAGAAATATGCATTTGTCTTTCTCCTCATCCCAATGTTTTAATTTTGGTAAATACTTGTGCCATATGTATCTTCTAATGAGAACTCTTTGATCTTTAAGACTGGGGCTAAAAATATTACTGTAAGTCAATTTGAGCTTTGAATATATGGCAGTGGACAACAAGTTGATTCAACTGTTGCGGGACAGCTGAATCTTGATAGAACATCAGGAGTTAGCCAGCTAGGGAATAATTGTTAGATTTTGGTTAACTGAAAATTTCTGAATATGAACTACTGGCAGAAAGATACCTGGGGAATTTGTACAATGTTAGAAATGCAAAAGAGTTCATTGTTCCAGTTTGTGGTGTGTCTTAGCACAGGGCATCATGTTGCTAGTGTCACCACTTGAAGTATTCAGACAAGTGGATTAATTTTAAGATTCCTCACTCTTCATGTAATACAATAACATTAGTTATTCAGTTTATTTGCGGCTTGTGTCAGGCACAAACTGCATGCTCGTCAGCTTGTATTTGTGATCAGTCACCTAGCTGGAGAACCGAATAAGAAATAGAGATCCAAGAATTGCGTGGATCTGAACATGAGTTTGCTTTTGTGAAGCGACTTTTCAGTTGGGCAACAGCTCTGAAGCAGGTGACAGTAACTTTCAGTTGTCACTGAAAGCAAGATCAAGGAGTTCTTCCAGACGATCCAAAGCTTCTCTAGGCCAGGCATATGTAAGGTGTTGTATGATTCTCATTCTTCAAGGCACCAGGGTGTCTCTTTAGGAACTGCTTTGTAGTCTGCGTGTTCTGCTTGTTGGTACGAACTGCAGTGCTTGAACTTTTGAGAACATCAGATCATATACATTCTAGCAGATCTTTCAAAACTAGCGGAGCGACACAGCTGTTTGGTTTATATTGCTTTATCTTTTATTTTTTTCACATGTGGTGTTTAAGGCCTTCTTTTAACAGGCTGGATCCCAAATTCCAATTATTGACATGCTGACGAATAGGCACTAGGACTTAAACAAATCCATCTCAATAGGGTGCGTTCGTTTCCTGGGGTCTAAAATTTAGAGCTGTCACATCAAAGAGAATCTTATCATTTAAGAGTACTAAATAAAGTCTAATTACAAAACTAATTGCATAACCCTAGTCTAATTCGCGAGACAAATCTAATTAGGGTAATTAAGCCACGATTAGCAGAATGTTACTGTAGCATCACTGTAGTAAAACATAGATTAATTAGCTTATTAGATTCATCTCACAAATTAGCACCTATCTGTAAAAAAGTTTTGTCATTAGACTTTATTTAATACTCTAAACGACAAGATTCTTTATAATTTTAGAGGTCTAAAGTTTAGAGGGGAGGAAATGAACACACCCTGAGAAGAAAATATGCAAACCCTTTTGAAACACTGTTGTTTTGGCCACTGCAAAAATTAACGACAGCAAATAGATTATAGAACCACACCTGATTCCTACTCAACGGTTGAGTAAGAACTTTCAGTTTATTTTTAGACACACACACACACAAAACGGGGGGGGGGGGGGGGGGGGGGGGGGGGACCAAGTGCGGTTTTTTGTAATAATGTAACATTCATGCTTTTTTTTATCTCTGCTCCGTGTCCGGAGCTACTGGATGAGTTATCGCTGTTAACTACCGAGTTGGGTAGTAAGCTGGGGCCAGGCGTCAGTAGGCATTAGTTGTTATTTTGGTGCACAATGGTTATTGCAGAAGGAAGTAGTAAGGTGGGGTCCATAGCAGCAGAAGGAAGCAAAAGTCTGGTTCACAGGAACACCAGCGGCTGCTGTAGCGAGCAGGAGATGAATGATGAGAGAGAATTAATAATTTTTTTTACTGCTTGCAACCGGGTTGTAGCGCTACTGCCGACTTGAGCTACTATCGACTTTATTTTTTCCTCCACAATGGTTACTGCCGACTTGAAGTCCTTAGGTATCTCCAACGACGAAGGATACCCATACCTAAACTAGGTGTCCATTTTCCTCAAGTCGCCAGCCCCAAAAATCTCTGTCTCCAACGGCACGACGCAGAACCGACACCCTCTTCCTTCTTCCTCCTCTCGCCCTCCTGCTGCCGGCGGCCGCTCGCGGAGGAGGAAGATTCGGACTCGACCGGCAGCTCGATTGAGCAGGGAAGGGAGAAGGAGGGGGAAGTGATTTGAGGGGTATCGAGGCACCTATCGGAGGAAGAGGAGGAGCCGCGCCGGGCAGCAGCGCTCGTCGGGGCGCGCGGAGGCGGCGGGCCGTCGCGGTGGAGGTGGCAGGCCGTCGCGGTGGAGGCGGTCGACGGGGTCGGGGCCGAGGTGGTGGGCCATCGCGGCGGAGGTCCCGCCGCCCCGCCGCGCCCGCTGCCGCCCCTCCCCGCCGTCCCGCCGAGGCCCCTCCTGCCGTGGCCGTGGCGCCTCCGCGCCCCTCCGCGCCGTCCTCAGGCCAGCTCAAGCGGCGCCAAGCTCCCAAGATCCAACCTTTCCCCCGAATCGAGCCGAATCACGCCGGGCCCCGCTCCGCCGCCGCCAGGGCCTCGCGACGCCGCCCCCATGCGGCCACGCGCGGCCGCGCGTCCGCCTCCGCCTCCACAGCAGCAGCTGGTCCTTGCCGCGTATCGAGCAGCGGCGCATCGAGCAGCGGCAAATCGACAGCAGCTGGTCCCGCCGCGCGGCAAGGAAGAGGAAGAGGAGGAGGGAGAGATGCAGCCGGCAGCGAGGGAGAGGAGGAGGAGAAAAAATGATTCGATGTTTCTCGACGAGGTCGCGGGTGGAGCTGACGCATATGTGGGTGTCGAAGCGGCTGACTCCGAAAATGGGTGGTTGCTTTGGGTCCTCTGTTGGAGATGTTTTGAAGTCCTATTTCGCCATTTAACACCCATTTTGAGTATATAGGTCATGTTGTTGGAGATAGTCTTACTACCTGCTTTTATTCTCCCACTGCGGACGCCCTTACTATACCCACCATTTCGGGAACAGAAGTCAATGTCGATTGCCAGAGTTCTGTTAAAATCCATCAATGTTCAGAACAGAGACTGTTTCCATCGATTTTCAAATCTTGTTGCATGAAGTTCATTGAATTTTTCGAGCTCAGAGCTTGACAATTGGTGATTGGACATCGACACGGTTTTCAAAACGTAGCTTCGACTAATACTCTTTCTCTATAAAATATTTATAAAATATAGTTGAAATGTACTTTTATAAAATCATATTTCAATACGAATCTACTCATGTTATTCTCACATTTCCAAACTTAACACATAAAAATTTATTATTTTGAAAGTTTGATTTACAACCTCAAAGCAACAACAATTTTGAAACTGAAAGGAGTATATTTTTAAAGATCAGATCTTGTTCAGTTGATCGTCACTGTGTTCGAAGCTCAGAGATTGTCAATTAAGAGCTTGATTACCTTTTAGCCACCTGTGTGGGAGCAGCCATCAGGCCCATCACTCGTCGTGGCCCTCAAAGCTAGTCGAGTGACGATGAGGCAGTCATCACCGAGCAGTCATCCAACGGCTGAAGATGGCTCACTCTCGCTTCTAGTCTAGTCGAGTGAAGAAGAAATCCTTCCCCAGCCCAATGTCCATGGAGCAGATCGGCGGCGGCGGCGGCGAGTTCGCCGCCGAGCGCGCGAAGGTCCCCGACGACGAATCCGAAGCCGGCGGGGAGGACCGCCTGAGCGCGCTCCCCGACGACGTCCTCGTCCTCATCCTGCTCCGACTCCACAACACCGAGCCCGCCGCTCGGACCAGCGTCCTCTCGCGCCGCTGGCGATTCGTCTGGACCCTCCTCCCGGAGCTCCGCTTCAGCTGCTCCCTCGAATCCCGGCGCCTCCGGGACGTCCTCTCCGCCAGTGAGGTGCCTCTCCGCTCGTTCCTCGTCTTGGCCTCGGATGCGTCCCCCCAATCCGTGGGGTCGTGGCTCGTCGCCGCCACGCGCCGGGTCTCTGGTGCGCTATTTCTTATCAACGTGTCTCATGAGAGCGATGCCGAGGACAGTGAGGAGGAGGAGGAGGAGGCAACTGAAAGAGGCGCATTTGAGCTGCCCTGCTTCGAAAAGGCAACCTCGATCTCGCTCAACCTAGGGTTTCTCGGAATCTCCGTGCCACCCAACGGCGTCTTCGCCCGGCTCATCGAGCTTCGCCTGGATAATGTCCGATTCCACAACCCGGACGACCTCGGGGATGCTTTATCTTCGCCACGGTGCCCATGCCTGCAAAAGCTCACCCTACGCCGCACCCGAGGGCTGCATAGATTCACCATCAGTTCTGAATCTCTCCAGGTCCTAGAGCTTGAGAATCTCCTTGGTCTGCAGCAGCTCACCGTTATGGCACCAGCTCTCAGAGTTTTAAGTGTGACAGAGTGCTTTTCAAATGATAATGATCAACCGGTAGTCAACATCTCGGCTCCTCAGCTGAAATTTCTCAGGTGGGGGGATGCATTTGATTCAAGCTCTGTCCGTCTTGGAAATATGAAACATCTTCAAAAGTTGGCAACATTCTTTTTTGTGTATGGACCACATGGCTTTAGACGCAATCGTGCTTGTCTAATGCTCTTGCCGCGGTTTAAGGCCATCGAGTATCTTATGCTCTCACTGGGATTTCAGCGGGTGAGTTCACTTCAACTTATGTGACAAAATGTCATTGTGCGCATTTTACTTCGATAGAACATTTATGAAATTGAACGCCACTATTCGTAGTTTCTGTAACTGATGTCTGCGTTGACCTGATTATCTACCGTGGTTTTGTACATAGTTGTGTATAATGCAATTATCTGTTAATTTACATGAAAAAAAATTCTCACTTCTGCTTTGTTAAAGTTCCCACAACATTGATGACTGCACTCAGTTTCACTCTTCGCCAAAATTAGATGACACATGAAACCCAAGTACTGTGTACAGAATTAGCATTACGATTCTTCTAAGACTTGCAGTGGTCAGGTGTGGTATAAAAAATCTTAAGCTTGCTAGCATGTAACAACCATTTCCTGCATAATAGATGCATTGCCCAGCTTAAATGATTAGATATTTCTGTCATTTTCCACCTGTTTTATAAAATGCCTTTTGTATGTGACTTTCTATTGATGATGCACAGGAGTTAGATAACTTACAATACATGATGCAAGACATGACTGTGCTCCCTGACATTAAGTGTTTGGAACTGAATGTAATGGCATTGGGACATGCATTTGGGGCCGCCTCATTCCATGTTCTCAGGATTTGTTCTGGTATACAGCGGCTGATACTGGTTTTATCTCGATTTTTAGAATTTGAGGTAAAGCTCCTTTGCTTATACAATAATTAGGTTACCAGGGAAGTAATGTAAGGATTATGCATTTGTATTTCTTTGCTCACCTAGTTCTCGTCTTCTAGTGGCGCTAGGCTTTGGTTTCATATGTGTATTTTGTTCGAAAATATTCCTTTGTCTTGTAATGGCAAGGCAACACTTTGATATGTAGCTTTGATTTTCGACTGATGGAGACTGTTTGGGCTGTAAGTCGTATGTTTTAAAATATCGTGATCCTTTTCTGAAATATATGGCTCTGGGTGTCTGCTTGACTCAATTGTTACATGGAACACTCTATCTTGATAACACAATTATGATATCGTCTTGCTTTAAATATTGGAATGTATGCTTTGTTGATACTTAAAAACTACATATACATGACTTGATTCTTACCTTACGCATAGTGTTTCTTTGTTATTGTATAGCTTTTCTATCGTTGTTGTAATGTTTTTTTTTTTTTGGTACAGCTCTAACTTTGGTTCTTTGCATTACCTTTATTTATATACAAGTACCATGGTAGAGGCTTCCTCTACTTCAATTCCCTCAAAAAACAGAAAGTCCTAAGGTCAATTGAATTTTTGAATGTTCAATTGAATTTCATGACAGATATGTTGCTGCTGCTGTTGTGACTTGTGACACCACTGCCAAAAGATTCTACAATGTGATGAGGAACAGTGATATCTGCAATCAGTAGCCTTTAGACTAACTTCTAGATAGAATACTTTCACTCATATTGTTGATGTCTTGATGGCATATACCAATATTTTTCATGCAAGCTTATAGCATTTGGGTTTCCTTGTTTCATTTAATGCCATCCTATATTATCAGCTGATAATTAGTTTGTCTGGTTTCAGGAACAAACTGCGTGCTTATCAGGTTGCATTTGTGATCAGCCAACAGACTGGAAAACTAACGAGCTCTCGTTGAATCGTCTCCAAGTATTAGAAATCCAAATGTTTAGAGCATCAGAACATGAAGTTACATTTGTTAAGCGATTACTCAAATGGGCAACAGTGCTGAAAATGATGACAGTGACTTTCCACCATTCAATCACTGATACCAAGGCCAAGGAGTTGTTCCAGATGTTCCGAAGCCTCTCTAAGCCTGGCGTATGCATGAAATTTTACATTTATCGGGAATTCATAAGGATGTTGTATGTGCCCGATGACTAAGTTACCAGGTTGCCAAAGGCACTGCGTAATTTCTGTATTTGTCTTCTGGGTACCGGTCCAGAACATGAAACTAACGATCTATCATCCTATTGCTTCAATCGCTTTTATGTCTTGTTACACTGCCTGGAATTTGGTAATTTTTTTGGTTACCTCGTTTGTTTCACCCACAGATTTCAGTAAATCCTAGTATGTGCTCTCTGTTTCAGGCGCAAAATGCCCCACCTGGTTGCGTTTCATCCTCCTATGTTTAAATTGATCTCGTGAAAAACTTTTTAGTCAACTTTGTTAACAATTTATTGTGTAAAAATCCACATACTGTTAATATTACATCAAATTTATGTACAGTAGTTGGGCCATAAAAAATAAATCTGGGTAGATAATATAGGCTTCCTAGGTATAAAACAAAGAATTTGGCCCGAAAATATAGCCTTCCTGGGGCAAATATAGGGGAAGGCCGGCCTTCACATTTAGCAGTAAAATAGATTGCTTGCATGTTTTTTATTTTGCACAAATGGAATCGTGGAACAGCAGTCATTGTAGTTTCGATTAGTCCAGGGTGAAATCTGTGAACGTACTAAAAAATAGTGGCTTACATTTTTGTTCGATCCTTGGTGCCAAGTTTTACAGACGGCTCTTCCATGGAGTATGGCGTTCGTTGGAGAAACTCTGCTCCATCGTCCGGAGCTGCTGGATGAGTTGTCGCCCACTATTTCAGAACTTGTTTCAGTTGAATCCTAGTGATTCCGATTCGTTGAGGTAGGAATTTTCAGTTTATCTCCAGCTGGTCCTAAATCTACCTGATAACCTGAATTCACCAGCATTCAGTTTGCCACCGTACTGTGAGTATTGACTGGATGATAGCGCAAACCCATGTGCTTTTAAACTGTTCCAAAAAGTTAGAAAATTTAGTGAAATTATAGTCACATTCTAAAATTTGAAATTTTGGGTTATGACAAACAGGCACATAAGACAATATTTCTTTCATCCCTTTGCAGTGAATGAAATAACAAATTGAAATCTCAATAATATGATTCAACCCCAGACCCTTTTAAATGTAGTGGATAACAGTAGAGCTTGAAAATTGATGTGTATTCGAGTCATAGGCGCTGCTGGTAATGAGCGATATGCTCGTATTGGTGATCTTATTGTTGCTGTAATCAAAGACGCAGTACCCCAAATGCCTAAAGAAATATCCGAAGTAATTCGAGCTGTAATTGTATGTACATGTAAAGAATTCAAATGTGAAGACGGTATGATAATACGCTATGATGACAATGCAGCAGTTATCATTGATCAAAAAGGAAATCCAAAGGAACTCGAATTTTTGGCGCAAGGACACTGTTGCTGATTTTCTAACCTCTATAAGAGCATCTACAATGATAGCCCTATTTTTAAGGACTCAAAATGTGCAATTAACTCTAACAATGGCCTTTATATTTCAGCCCTCATTTCTATGGGTCCCGCTCGTCATTGTCTCTTCAACAAACCTTATCATTTCCCTCTATTCTCTCTCCACCAGACGTTGCGATAGAGGAGGGAGGTGCACACGACGGCGGGCGCACGGTGGGAGGCCTGGCGAGGCGAGCGGTGGCTGGTGGCCAGCAGCTGCTTGCGGATGCATCGGCACAAGCGGCAGCAGTGTCGCCGACGGCTCGACGCAGACCACGCAGAAGAAGAGCACAGCCTTGTGCGCGGCCTTGGCGCAGATGGACAGGAGCAGGAGCGTGGCGAGCAGGGGAACGCGCGGTCCAGCTCCCGCAAGTAGCCACGGCGGACGTAGGCGGTGTCGTCGCGAGGCCGCCATCGAGGAACAGCAGCTACTGGAGCCCGCTGCAATGGCGGAAGAAGGCGGCCATCGTGAGGAACGAGATGGCGGCGAGCCCCGTGGCCGGCAGCTGCGCCACACGGTTGAAGGTGATGGCCGACGCTGAGGCCGGGGACAGCGACGCGGCGAGGTGGGTCGGGCGACGGCGAGGCATGGCGCGGCGAGGCGGGGTGGGGCCGCGGCGTGGCGGGCCAGGCGGCGGCACGGCGAGGCGGGCCGGGCTGCGACGAGGTGACCGAGCAGGGGCGCGGCGGGCCGGAGCGGTTGTCCGGGCGGCTCCGGCTGGGAGGGCGGTGGCGCTGGCGGGAAGGAGTGCTTGGGAGAGTTCGGTGGGCCCCACACCAGCTGTAGTTTAGGGGCCTGGAGGGGTGGGCATAGAAATAGAGTAGTGGGAGGAGTGATTTGAGGGATCTTGTAAAATAAGAGGCTGGATAAAGGCTCTGTTGGAGCTCATTTTTTTGGCACTAGCCTCTTAAAATGAGATAAGGCCCCTATTTAAGGGCCCTGTTGAAGATATTTTAAGAAACACAGACTTGAGTAGAAAAATATCTACAAATATTACCAAAAACATTGTTAAAATACTTATATGAGAGGGTTTTATTGAAAGTGTTCAGAAACATCAAGAAAGTAACACATATTTCTTGGGTTCAACTTTGACACATACACACACGAAAAAAAAGGGGGGGGGGGGGGGGGGGGGGGGGGGGGGGGGGGGGGGGATGTTCCCTTCTTGGAATAATGTAACATCCATGCTTTCTTATCTACCTCAAGTCAGCAGAATTCAGTTTGCCACAATACTTGGAGCCTTGACCTTCATGTTGCCGCTATGTTACAAGAGCCCAGCAAGTGGTGCAACCCAAGCGGTTTTGCCATGATTCAAAATGGTCAGATGTTGCGTCTTGCACCTGAACTGCAGTTACAAACTTTGATGTTGTAAATCGCATTCCTCTTAGCCCAATTCCTCTGTTTAGCTGTGTTGCAGTACTCCTTCCTGCAATCCTGCTCGAGATCAATGAAGACTCAAAAAATTCTAATGCAAAAATGAGCGTGCGCGCGGCAGCAATCAGACCCATGCACGGTTCTTCTGTAATGTGATCGAGATTTGAATTCACATTTGGCAGTGAACTACATTGCTTGAATGTCTCTGCTTTTGCACAAATGGAAGCAAAGAACATCAGTCACTGTAGTTTCGATTAGTCAAGGATGAAATCAATGAGCGTACTAAAAATAGTGGCGATCATTTGGTGCCAAGTTCTACAAACGGCCCTTCCATGGAGTTTGGCGTTCGTCAGAGAATCTCTGCTCTGGCGTCCGGAGCTGCGGGATGAGTTATCGCCGCTCTTTACCGACATACAAAGATCACCCACCATTTCGAGAACAGAAGACAATGTCGATTGCTAGAGTTTCGTTAAAACCCATCAATGTTCAGAATACGGAGATTGTTCAGTTATAATCCATCGATTTTAAGAGCTTGACAATCAGTGAAAGTGCATACATTTTCAAAGATGAGATCTTGTTCAGTTGACTGTAACTGTATTCGAAGTTCTGAGATTGTCAATTAAGTTCATCAATGTCGAGCATTCAGAGCTTGATTTCCTTTTAGCCACCTGTCTGTGAGCAGCCATCACTCGTCGTGGCCCTCAAAGCTCTATCCAACGGCTGACGATGACTCACTCTCCTCGCTTCTAGTCTAGTGAAGAAGAAATCCTTCCCCACCCCAATGTCCATGGAGCAGAGCGGCGGCGGCGGCGGCGAGGTCGCCGCCAAGCGTGCTAAGGTCCCCGACGACGAATCCGGCGCCGGCGGCGAGGACCGCCTCAGCGCGCTCCCCGACGACGTACTCGTCCTCATCCTGCTCCGACTCCACACACAGCACGCCGCTCGGACCAGCCTCCTCTCCCGCCGTTGGCGCCGCGTCTGGACCCTCCTCCCGGAGCTCCGCTTCGGCTACGCCCTCGAATCCCGGCGCCTCTGGGATGTCCTCTCCGCCAATGAGGTGCCTCTCCGCTACCTCCTCGTCGGGGCCTCGGATGCGTCCCCCCAATCCCTGGCGTCGTGGCTCGTCGCCGCCGCGCGCCGGGTCTCTGGTGAGCTTATTCTTGTCAACATGTTTCATAAGAGAAATGCCGAGGACAGTGACGACGAGGAGGAGGAGGCAACTGAGCTGGCCTGCTTCGAAAAGGCAACCAAGATCTCACTCAACCTAGGGTTTCTCGGAATCTCTGTGCCACCCAACGGCGTCTTCGCCCGGCTCACCGAGCTTCGCCTGGATGATGTCCGATTCCACAACCCGGACGACTTCGGGGACGCTTTATCCTCGCCACGGTGCCCATGCCTGCAAAACCTCACCCTACGCCGCACCCGAGGGCTGGATAGATTAACCATCAGTTCTGAATCTCTCCAGGTCCTAGAGCTTAGGAATCCCCGTGGCCTGCAGCAGCTCAATGTTGTGGCGCCAGCGCTCATAGATTTAAGTGTGTTGCAGTGCTTTTTAAATGATGAGATTCAGCCGGTTGTCAACATCTCGGCTCCTCAACTGGAGTTGCTCATGTGGGTGGATGCATATGATCCAAGCTCTGTCCATCTTGGCAATATGGAACATCTTCAAACGTTGGCAACATTCTTTTTTGTGTATGGACCACATGGCTTTACACACAATCGTGCTTGTCTAATGCTCTTGCCGCAGTTTAAGGCCATCGAAACTCTTACTCTCTCACTGACGTATATGCTGGTAAGTTCAACTCTTGTGACAAAATGTCATTGTGTGCATATTTACTTCGATGGAACACGTATGAAATTGAACACCACTATTCATAGTTGTCAGTGAATGATGTCTGGTTTGGACTGATTATCCAATTTTGTCAGTGATTTTGTACACAGTTGCGTATAATGCAATTATCTTTTAATTTACATGAAAAAAGGTTCTCACTTATGCTTTGTTAAGGTTCCCTCAACATTGATGAGTGCTCTCAATTTCAATCTTCTTCAAAATTTGGTGACACATGAGATACACGTACTGTGTACAGAATTAGAATTACAATTCTTCTAAGATTTGCAGTGGTCAGGTGTGGTATAAAAATCCTAAGCTTGTTAGCTTATAACAGTCAATTCCTGCATAATAGAAGCATTGCCCAGCTTTAATGATTAGATGTTTCTGTCTTTTTCCTCCTGTTTTATAAAATCCACTTTGTATGTGACTTTGTATGGATGGTGCGCAGGAGGCAGATAACTTACAATACATGATGGAAGACATGACAGTGCTCCCTGACATTAAGTGTTTGCACCTGATTGTAATGGCAATGGGACATGCCTTCGGGGCCGGCCCATTCCATGTTCTCAGGATTTGTTCTGGTATACAGAGGATGATACTGGTTGTATCTGCACGTTTCGAATTGAAGGTAAAGCTCCTTTGATTATACAATAATTAGGTTACCAGGGAAGTAATGGGAAGAAATATGTATTTGCATTTCTTTGCTCACCTAGCTCTCAACTACTAGTGGCCCTATTCTTAGGGTTCAAATGTAGATTTCTTTGCAAAATTTTCACCTAGTCTCGTAATGGCAACACTTTGATGTGTAGCTTTGATTTTCGACTGATGAAGACTGTTTGGGCTGTAACTCTTATGTTTTAAGATATCGTGATCCTTTTCTCAAATATATGGCTCTGGGTGGCTACTTGACTGAATTATTGCATGGAACACTCTATTGGTCTATCTTGATAACAAAATTAGGATTTCATCTTTCTTTCAATACTGGAAAGTATGCTTTGTTGATATTGCAAAACTACATTTATATAGAATGAAATATCTCTGTTGAATAGATTATTTTTTGTCATTTATATAGAATGAAATATCTCTGTTGAATAGATTTTTTTTTTGTGTACAGCTCTAACTTTGTTTTAGGTGCTTTGCAGTACCTTTATTTATATATAAGTACCGCGGTAGAGGCTTCCTTTACTTTAATTCCCTCAAGAAATAGAAATCCCTAAGGTCCATTGAATTTACTGAATGGTCTATTAATAACACAGTACCCAAGGACTCATGGATTTTTATGAATCATGAAGTTTCCCCTAGTTTTTAAATTCGAATTGATCTGCACTTAGGATATGTTGAACTGATCATTGATGACACATCCTAAGTAAAATGGGATATGTTTTACGGGAGAACATTTCTATACACACGACCGGGTTATCCAACCTGGCCGTACGTCCAGTGGAAACCAGCGATCAGCATCGGCAGTTGGCACTCGATTAGAACTGGTCATACGGCCGGCCGTACGTACAGCATTTCCGTTCGCTGGATACCTAGTAGCTTACATTGAACAGGAATTGACAGCGAAGATAAGCACTGGTGATATTATAAGTCCTTTGATCAAAGTTGTAATGGAAAGCAAAATTGTCCTTTCATCAAAACAGTAATGTAAAGCAAAATTTAAGTTAATAGAGATGTAAATTTATTTGTTTATATCTGAAAAAAATGCGGAGTATCATATATTTTACCAGTGTTTGAAACTTTGAATGGATCCTATATTATACATATATATATGAAAAATATTGCCGATATATACAATGTATATTTTCTCTGCTTGTTGCCGTTATTTGACCTGCCGGATCTCGGCCCCCACTATATCCGATTCCTAGCTTCGCCCCTGGTCGAGCCATATTCTGTGACATGTGAACAAATAAAATAAGGGTCATTGGATTGTAAACCGATAGCTTTTATGGAACGCTGGAGCTTCTCATCTCACTAATGTTCTTATTGTGTTTACACATGGAATGGTGGCCTTAGTGATATGGAAACCCATGTGAGGACTCTTCGACTACTTGTGCCCAATGCCACCATTGTCGCTGATCGTGGGTTAGGCTTTCATGCCAGCTATATTGCTGCTGCTGTCGTGACACCACTGCCAAAAGTCTCTCCCCTGCATTGCCATGGCCCTAATCAGTAATCAAGGTTGCCCTTCCCGACTAAGTGGTAAACCAATCTAAGCATCACGATGAACAATAAACAAAATGGTATCCGCTTACCAGTCTGAATGGAACGTTTCTGTTCTTCCCCACGTTTTTGAGGCATCGCCTTGGCGTCCAAGACTCCATGGCGTCGGGGTAGCCACAGAGAAGCTCGTACGGCGTCCGCCATAGGTGTTGTGGCGACGATTTGGCGCGATTTGGCGTCGGATGGACGCCCAGGAGACTGCGGCGGCTCGAGGCGGACGCCGTAGCAGTGTCGAGGGTGGGAAATTTCTGCTTGGGCGGTGGGAAATTGACCCGATTGGAGGGAGAAATAGGTGTGGGCGGGCAGGGCTGCCATGACCTACGCGATTTAGCTCTGCAACACAACGATTCGACCATTCTAGAGGAGGAAAAGAGGGAAAGAGGAGATGGTGGCCGGCGGCGGACCTGGAGCGGGTGGCCTGCAGCGGGATCTGGAGCGGGTGGTCGGCGGCGGACCTGGACTGTAGCTGGCGGCCCCTGCTGCAGGATCTGCAGCACGATCCTCCTGTCTTCTCCGCCGGAGCAGCGCCGACCTGCGTCGTCTCGCCTCCTATTCTCCGTCGGAGTAGCGGCAGCGGGCAGCCAGGTCGTGTCTCTCTCCCTACAAGCCGTAGTACCCCAGTCTCCGCCTCTTCCCCAGCCAGCTCATAAGTGCCCAGCTGCTTCTCTTCCCCTGCTCTGCCCTACCCTCATTGTCATCATGGCGCCCAGGATGAGCTTATGGCGTCGCCTAGGCGACCGCCATAAACGCCTAGGCACTGTGGCGGGGGTAGAACGCCACAGGACGCCAAAACGCCTCAAAAACGTGGGTTCTTCCATTCACACGTTGCATAGCAAATCAATTCCCTACCGATCGGATTGGATGCTTCCTTTCCCGCTTGCGCAGGCTTCCTTTGATATATAGCACAAATAAAATTTCATACAACATGAACAAAGGAAATATGAAACCAATAACTACTGATTTGCGAAAGAATCAACTAATAGCACTCCATCTGTAACCAATAACTACTTTTGTGCCTGGTTTCAGGAGGAAACTGAATGCTCATCAGGTTGCATTTGTGATCAGCCAACAGTCTGGAAAACCGAGGAGCTCTCGTTGAATCACCTCCAAGAATTGGAAATCCAAGAGTTTAGAGGATCAGAACATGAAGTTGCATTTGTTAAGCGATTACTCAATTGGGCAACAGTGCTGAAAATGATGACAGTGATGTTCCATTATTCAATCACTGACAGCAAGGCCAAGGAGTTGTTCCAGATGTTCCGAAGCCTCTCTAAGCCTGGCGTATGCATGAAATTTTACATTTATCGTGAATTCAGAATGGTGTTGTATGCACCCGAAGACTAAGTTACCAGGTTGCCACTTTAAGCACTGGACATAATTTCTATAGTTTTCTTTTGGGTACCTACTCCAGTATCTGAGAACATGGAAATTTCTGCCTATATGTCAAAAAAGTTTAAGATCCATCCTCCAATTGCTTAAATCGCTTTTATGTCTTGTTTCAGATATGAAAGTTTAAGCGTTCTTTACACTGCCTGGAATCTAGTAAATTTTTGTTTCCCTAGCTTGTTTTCACCCATAGATTTCAGTTAATTCTAGTATGTGCTCTTTATTTCAGGCACGCAGGAATTCTTGTTGTATCATCCAGAAGAAAAAGAAACCAATGACTTTTGCATCTGTGATCGTTTTGCATTTGTAATCTGAGCATGCTTTGGTGTAGCAATTTATTCAGCCTGGCGACTGTGCTGAATAGATGATGGTGACACTTGTTTTATCTCTCAAACCCCAGCCAATTGAGATCGATTTTCTCCAGCCGTGGATATCATGAAGTCTGAATAGATGATGGTGACACTTGTTTTATCTCTCAAACCCCAGCCAATTGAGATCGATTTTCTCCAGCCGTGGATATCATGAAGTATCCCAATATGTGCTGAGATCTGAGTTGTCAGTGGTGTCTGTTTGCTTAGCCGATGTTTTAAGCTATCTTTATTTCTTCCTCGAACTGATATTATCAAGTTTTACATATGGAACTGACACTGTTCTGTGCACTGATAGCATAGTTATTCGATATATTCTGGCTAAAATATGTTCTTGTCTTGGTAAGAACAGTATTCAGTGTTTAGGAATGTTTAAGCTTGATGCTTTTGTGTTTTACATTTGTAAGCTTTCTGTTCAACATTAGTAACGCCTCAACGTGCCTTCAAAAGCTGCGGTTAGTTTTTGTTGGATAGCTTATCCAGTAGTTCCAGTTTCTTTTTCTTTTTTGTAGTCAGCGTTTTTACTTTGAATTTGTACATTTTAAAGGGGAAATAGGTTTCAAAGGTAGCTTAGAACTCAAGTGACTTTTGAGGGCCTAATTATCCCTTACTTTCTAGCTAAAGTAAATCCCAAAGATAAATATACTCCACTATGGCGCCTATTGTGAGGACTCCTTGTATGTCCGAAATCCAAGTTTGATTAGTGAGAGCTTCCTGCACAGTACGTCGTTGTGCTCTTTGCTTCGATATTGTTGCATATAGTCTGGGAGCTAGCTCAGCGATGCTCTGTCCATGCTGCCAATGGTCTGTCCAAAATAATGCGTGGGATCCATTGCCAACCTCGGATTTTATTGCCACTGAAAAAAATGCTTGAACTTGAGCCGGCACTTGTATAGGAAGGGATGCCCAGGGTCGATGAGGTTCAGTTTTTTGCAGCCACACCCATCGAATCCTCAGTGCCCAAATCAGATTTTTCAAGTCTGAAATGCCAAGCCCACCAAGTTCAAGAGGTCGACACACCGTGCCCCAAGCCACCAGGTAGTGACCGCCACGCGCCTCTCCTTGCGGCCTCTCCATACAAAACCCCTTCGTATTTTTTCCACCGCTTTGATGCCCCACTGGAAAACCAATAGCCATCAGAAGATAAATGAGCATCGCCGTGCGAACAAACTGAACCTGTACCATCCGCCCAATCTTTGTCATCAACTCTGCTTTCCATCACGGAAGGCTGTCAGCTATTCTATCAATGATCGGCTAGATGTGTTCCTTCTTAAGTTTTGTTAGGGAAAGAGGTAGGCCTAGGTACTTGCATGGAAAATCTGAAATCTCACAAGGCAATAATTCTTGCAGGACACGTCACACCACCTTCAGCCTCTCCACATCTAATTGACAGTACACTACTTTCCTAGAGATTCGTCTTAAACCCGGAAGAGTCCCCAAATAATTGTAGAATGTCCATTGTGATAGCAGTGTCAGAAGCCTCTGGACGAAGGAATAAGGCCACATCATCAGCGTAGAGTGAAATACGATGCTGCAAAGCCCGTCTTGAGAGAGGTAGTAGCAGCCCCTCATCTGTAGCTCGAGAAATCATGTGGCTCAAGACATCCATCACCAAAATAAATATCATAGGAGAGACATGGGGTCTCCCTGCCGTAATCCACACCGATGAGCAGTGCACTCACCAGGAATTCCATTTAATAAAATCTGAGTTGATGATGAACATAACAACCCACTGATCATATCTCTCCAAATTTGGCCAAAACCCAATTGTTGCAGGACCTCAATGAGAAAAGGTCAAGCAACGCTGTCAAAAGCTTTTGAAATATCCAGCTTGAGAATAAAACAAACCCTGTCAGGACCTCATTGGTCGATTAGTTTCAGGTGACCAAGTCTACACAAAACATGAGGATAAGGCCAAGCTGGTAGATGATTTTAATGGTGTGCTCCCAAACGCCATTATAGCTGGTAGATGATTTTAATGTGTGCTCCCAAACACCATTAATAGCTGGTAGATGATCATTCGAAGAAAAGGAATTATCAATGATACAATGTAAAAATTTTATAGTGCCAAATCTCATTTTAAAAGAGCAGCAATCCAATAGCATCGAATATCTATCCAATAGAGTTGAGGCATCATTCTCCAATAGCGTTGAGGCCTCACAACCCTAGACATTGACCGTCGCACCCTACCTTAAATACCCTTGCCCTTGCCCCTCCTACGGTCCGCGACGCCCCCTTCGCCTCGCCACACCACCCACCTCCCACCCGCCGCAATCCTCGACCCTAGTCACCGCTAACCGTCGACATCCTTCTCCTTTGGGCTGTGATGCCTTATTTAAAGCTTAGTGAATTGTTTGTTTTATGTAGTAATTTTTTATACTAAACTTACAATTTTTGTGTGACTAATTTGGTTTCATAAGATCCTACTATGGGTAGAATTTATATTTGCTTACTGCATACTCTGCCAAATATCATTCATTTGGTACTGGAGGTAGTACTCAAACTTGTCATGGGAATATATGGAGAGAAATATGCATTTGTCTTTCTTTTTTCTTGTCATCCCAATGTTATAATTTAATTTTGGTAAATACATGTGGCATCCGTATCTTGTAATGAGAACACTTTGATTCTCTTGGGTTAAAAATTCCTTATTTTTGGGTCAGACAATTTGAGCTTTGAAATACATGGCAGTGGACAACAAGTTGATTAAATTGTTTCAGTACAGCTTGATCTTGATAGCACATCAGGAGTTAGCCAGCTAGAGGATAATTGTAAGATTGTGATTAACTGAAAATTTCTGAATATGAGCTATTGACAGAATGATTTTGTACAATGTTTTAAAAGCAAAAGAGTAAATTGTTCCAATTTTTTAGATTCCTCACTCTTAAGTTATTCAATAATATTAGTTATCTGATTCAGTTTATATGCCTCTTGTGTCAGGCACCAACTTCATGCTCGTCAGGTTGTATTTGTGATCAGTCACCAAACTGGAAAACCAAGGAATTCCTGTTGAATCGCCTTCAAACAATAGAGATCCAAGAGTTGCAAGGATCTGAACATGAGTATGCTTTTATGAAGACTTTTGAGTTGGGCAACAGCTCTGAAACAGGTGACAGTAACTTTCAGTTCCACAGTCACTGAAAGCAAGGAGTTGATCCAGATGCTCCAAGGCTTCTCTAGGCCAGGCATATGCATGAAATTTAATAATTTTCGCAATATGTTAGTATGATCTTAGTATCAATGAAGGCTCAAAATCGCCGACGTTAATCGCTCTAGCATATAACTACATCCTCCTGTTTTCAAATTGATCTAGTGAGAAACTTTTTAGTCAAGTTCTGTAACAATTTATTGTGAAAAAACATACACTTGTGGATCCTTGGCTCCACTTGCAGTGGGGAGCTCCTATCCATTAGAAGAGTATTTTGATAATTTCCTCGCTAAATCAGCAGCTCTCTGATTAAATGTTCTTACCTATATAGTCGTGCGATGAATGTTTCAACCTTGTTATGTGGACCATGAACTGTTCTTGTGCACTCAAATATTCGACATATTGTTATTATTACATCAAATTTGTATACATTATAGTTAGGCCTTCCTAGGCATAAAACAAAGAATTTGGACCAAAAATATAGCCTTCCTGGGGTAAATATAGGGGAAGGAAGGCCTTCACAAGTAGTAAAATATATTGCTTGAATGTCTTTGCTTTTAGCATAAATGGACGTATAGCAGCAGTCACTGCAGTTTTGATTAGTCGAGGGTGAAATCTGTGAACGTACTTAAACATAGTGGTTTAAAATTTTGTTCAATCGTTGCTGCCAAGCTTTACAAAACGGCTCTTCCATGGAGTATGGCGTTCGTCGGAGAAGTAATTTGGATCTGCTGGGTGAGTTATCGATTGCCAGAGTCCCGCTAAAATCTGTCAATGTTCAGAATACAGAGATTGTTCAGTTTTTTTTTAAGGAAACACGCCCATAAAGGGCAATTTATTTAAATACAAGAAACTTTACATAGTTTGCCCATGAGGGCCATGAACATAGATAAACATCTAGAGGACAATCATTTCGGTGATCAAAATTGGTACAAGAAAAGAAATGGTTACAAGCCTTAACGTGCAAAGCATTTCTAGCTAAAGCACCCGCTATGAAGTTCACTACAAGATTTGATTGGTTTCCCGACAGTTCACTAGCAAATGGCCTACAGTTTCACTATATTTGGTTGAGTTGTTTTGATCACTGTAGGTGTTGATGTCGTCGGGGATGAGTCTGTAGGTGATTTGCCTAAAGCTGTCGGCCACTGATGCAATTAGACTTGTTAACCGTCGGCCACTTAGCTAAAAAATAGTAAACATCAAGAAACTGTCGGCCACTGCAATACACACTGTCGGGAAATGGTGGGTTTCTTGTAGTGGTTGTCTCCTCTTGGAATGTGCCCAAAACTCATTTCAGTTTATTTTCTTTTGCTATCAATCTCTCTGATAATTTGCCTTATCTGTTAGACAGATTGTTAGTATTAGCTAATGGGCCTTGGGCCTCGTGCTCATGCACGCATGTACCTAGGTTTAGCCGCATGCCTCCCATGCACCGGCTCCCCTGTATATGTATTTGTTCTCCATCATTAGCATACATCCGCTAATTATCCTCCTAACATGGTATCAGACGGTTCTATTCCTAGGACCCTCCTTCCGCTCCAAACCTAGTTGCCGCCGCCGGCAAAACCCTAGCCACCGCCGCGGCACCTCCCTCTCCCACCACCGTCGCTGGCATCTCCCACGCCGCGACATCCCTACCCTCTCCCACGCCGCCAGTTAGCCTCACGCTGCGGTCGCCTCCTACTCTCCCATGGCTCCATCTCCTGAAGAAGTCACCGCAGAGGCCAAGCGCCTCGCTGACGCTGAGGCCAAGCGCCTTGCAGATGCTGAAGCTGCCCGTCTCGCTGCTGAGGCGCAGCGCCAGGCTGAGGAAGCTGCGCACCGGGCCACCCTTCATGCGCAAGCTGTGGCGGTTCCTAACATCAAGGCCATGGTGACGATCACCCTGGATCTTGCGTTTCCTCACTACTCCCGCTGGCGGAGTCTCTTCCTCAACACAGTCGACAAGTACGACCTCTCCGACCTCGTGCTGTCCGACGACGACTTCACTGATGATCCGCATTGGCGGCGGATGGACTTCACCGTCAAATCCTGGCTGTTCGCCACCATCTCCCAGGAGCTTCATGAGATCGTCCACATGGCTGCCCCGACGTCATGCGCTGTGTGGCTCGCACTGGAGAACCAGTTCATCGGCAACAAGGAAACTCGAGCCCTCCTTCTCGACACTGAATTTCGGACCTTCATGCAAGGTGATCTGTCAATTTCCGATTATTATCGTAAGATGAAAAGTATGGCAGATGCTCTTCGAGATCTCGGCGAGACGGTGCACGATCGCATTCTTGTCTTGTCTTGAACGTCCTCCGGGGCCTCAATGAGAAGTATGCGACCCTCGCCTCTCTTGTGAAGCGCCAGAGGCCTTTTCCCTGCTACGCCGACCTGCGCACGGATCTTGAACTGGAGGAAATGTCGCTGCCAGCCGGCAGGCCTTCGTCCACCTCGTCCACCGCCTTCGTCGCGTCTACATCGACTCGCCCCTCCAGCGCACACTCTGGCCATGGCTATGGCGCACCGCCCGCGCAGGGCGCTGCCTCGGGCGGTCCTCAGGGCGGCGCACCCGGCAATCGCTACGGTGGCAATGGCGGTTCCCGCAATCGCCTTCGTCCTCATTTCAACAACGGGGGCGGCTACAACAACGGGGCAGGCTCCGGTGCTGGGTCGACTCCCTGGAGGCCGGCCTTTGATCCTTGGACTGGCACATTCACTATGTGGCCGGTGCCCCAGGACCCACGTCGAGTTGGCGGCCTACTTGGCCCACGGCCTCCCCAGCAGGCCGGCCAGCCGGCGGCCCAACCTGCCCGCCAGCCCCAGCAGGCCTACGCTGCAACAACCTCCCCGGCGGGTGGGCCGTCTGCCTCTGGGCCATTCGCGCCGGTCAGCCCACTCGCCGGCCTTCCCATGCCCCTGTACGGTGCAAATCCGTATGGGCTGTCTGGGCTGCCAGCGCCTCCTCAGCCTGTGTACGCGCCCTCAGCACCAGCTGGTGCCATGTGGGATCAGAATGCTCTGGCCCGCGCCTTCTAGACGATGACGCTGACTCCTCCACCCGGCATGGAGTGGGTCATGGACTCGGGTGCCTCTTCACATATGGCATCGCATCCCGGTATCCTTGTCTCCTCCCAACCCCCCTCTCTTTCAACTCCCACCAATATTGTTGTTGGCAATGGCTCCTTACTTCCTGTCACCTCTGTTGGTTCTGCTGCACTTCCCTCTGCCCGGGGGCCTTTCTTTTTGCACAATGTTCTTATTTCTCCTGATATTATTAAGAATCTCATCTCTGTTCGTCAATTCACTACTGATAATCACTGTTCTGTTGAATTTGACCCCTTTGACCTTTCTGTGAAGGACCTCACAACGAAGAACGTGATCGTCAGGTGCAATAGCTCCGGGCAGCTCTACTCCATTCATCCTGCAGCACTCCAGCCTAACGCCCTGTTGGCCACCACCCCCTCCACTCTTTGGCATCGGCGTCTCAGACATCTTGGCCATGAGTCGTTATCCCGTTTAGCGTCATCTCTAGATTTTTCTTGTAATAAAAGTGAGTTAGATACTTTATGTCATGCTTGTCAGCTTGGGCATCATGTGCGTTTGCCTTTTACCCAGTCGTCATCTCGCACTACCAAACCTTTTGATTTAATACACTGCGACCTTTGGACATCTCCTGTCGTTAGTGTCTCTGGTTACAAGTATTATCTCGTGGTTCTTGATGACTTCACACACTATTTGTGGACTTTTCCCTTGCGCCTTAAGTCTGACACTTTTCCTACGCTATCTCACTTCTTTGCCTTTGTTGCTACGCAGTTTGGCACTACCATTAAGAGCATCCAATGCGAAAATGGACGTGAGTTCGACAACTCCTCCTCGCGCCACTTCCTCCTCACCCACGGAGCCACGATTCGCATGTCTTGCCCACACACCTCCCTCAAAATGGTAAAGCTGAACGGGTCATTCGCACCACCAACGATGTCATGCGCACGCTTATGTTTCAAGCTAGCTTTCCTGCTGCTTATTGGGTAGAAGCACTTCACACCGCCACATATTTACTCAATCGCCTCCCCACCAAAGCACTTCGGCACTCGACGCCTTACCTAGTTTTGCATGGCTTCGAGCTCTCATATGATCACCTACGTGTTTTCGGTTGTCAGTGTTATCCCAATCTTGCAGCCACCGCCCCTCATAAGCTCGTTCCTCGTTCATCTCTTTGTGTTTTCATGGGTTACCCATCTGAACACAAAGGATACTGTTGCCTTGACCTTGCCTCCAACCGAATCATCATATCCCGTCATGTCACCTTTCACGAATCTTCTTTTCCCTTTGCTGAACTCCCCGCACCACTTCACTCCTCAAATTTAGATTTTTTTTATCTAACTTTGATTATGCCCCAGATCCAGTTGGTACTCCTCTGGCTGCAGGTTTACTTCGCACGGGATCCGTTGCCCCTGTTGGCCCCTCGCCTCAGGCTGCTGCCGACGGGTCCCCCGACAGGATTGCTCCTCCTCCAACTGGCGCCTCGCCAGCCCGCAGTCCTGCTGCCCCTGCCGGCACCCTGCCGCAGGTCGTTGCCAGCAGGGCCATGCTAAGCCCACCACCTGGCTTCGGTCGCCCGGCGCAGCGTCCCACGCTGCACCGGGCTCACCTTCCGGCTTCAGTACACCCAGCGTGGGCCCAGCTGGTGCCTTGGCATTGCCTGGCCCCGGTTCGCCTGGCGCACCTGTGCCACCCCGCGCTTCACCAGCTAGCGCGGGCCCCTCTGGCGCGCTGCCCCGCATGTCCCCTATTGGCCCGCCCTCTCCTACTCCACCCGTCGCGCGCCGTGCCGCGCCTGTTCGCGCATCTACGCGTGCTCCTGACGGCGCACCAGCCGCTGCTGCACCTCGACGACCGGCTACTGCTGTCGACATCGAGCCTGTGGATAATGCCCACACCATGCGCACAAGGGGTAAAACTGGGTTTCGTTTGCCTACTTAACGCCTGAATCTCAATACTGCGACACTGTCTCCTCTGCCCACGACATATCGCGGTGCACTTGCAGATCCCAATTGGCAAGATGATATGATCGATGAATTCTCTGCTCTACAGGCTAACAGTACTTGGGACCTTGTGCCTCGGCCTTCAGGTGCAAACGTTGTCACTGGCAAATGGGTTTTTCGCCACAAGTTTTGCTCTGACGGTTCCTTGGAACGCTACAAAGCTTGTTGGGTTCTTCGTGGTTTCACTCAGCAGCCTGGTGTTGACTTTGGAGACTTTCAGCCCTGTGGTGAAGCCAGCTACTATTCACACAGTCTTGTCTGTGGCTCTTTCTCAGGATTGGCCTATGCATCAGCTCGATGTGAAGAATGCCTTTCTTCACGGTCTTCTGTGAGCAGCCATCTGGTTTCGTTGACTCTGCTCGTCTTGATCATATCTGTCGTCTCAACAAAGCACTTTATGGGTTGAAGCAAGCTCCACGTGCCTGGTACAGCTGTTTTGCTTCTCACATTGTTTCTCTCGGATTTGTTGGTGCTCGCTCAGATAGCTCGCCCTTTGTCTACCGGCATGGTCCTGACACTGCATATCTCTTGCTGTACGTTGATGATATTGTTCTTACGGCGTCGTCCACACAGTTGCTTCGACGGATTATTGATGCTCTTACTGCAGAATTCTCTATGAAGGACCTTGGTAACCATCATCATTTTCTGGGAGTTTCTGTTACACGCCGCCATGGAGGTCTCTTTCTTTCTCACGGCAGTATATGATTGATATTCTTGAGCGTGCTGGTATGTCTGATTGTAAGCCCTGCTCCACTCCGGTTGACACTTGTGCCAAGCTCTCCTCTGACGGATCTCCAGTTTCTGATGCTATGCATTACCGTGGTCTTGCCGGTGCACTCCAGTACCTCACCTTCACCAGACCAGATATTGCTTATGCTGTTCAGCAGGTGTGTCTCTACATGCATGATCCCTGTGAGCCTCATCTTGCATTAGTGAAGCGCATTCTACGGTATATTCGCGGCACTCTGGATCATGGTCTTCAGCTCCACCGCTCCTCTATCAGTGATTTGGGCTGGTTGTCCCGACACTCGCCGCTCCACCTCTGGATATGGCGTCTTGGTGATAATCTCATCTGTGGTCATCAAAGCGGCAGTACACAGTTTCTCGTTCCAGTGCTGAGGTAGAGTATCGTGCTGTAGCAAATGCAGTTGCCGAGACGGTCTGGCTTCGACAATTACTTGTGGAGCTTCACTCTCCCTTACGGCGTGCTACACTTGTCTACTGTGACAACATAAGTGCGGTGTATCTCTCGACGAATCCGGTGCAGCATCAGCGCACAAAGCACATCGAGATTGATCTCCACTTCGTTCGTGATAAGGTTGCTGCCGGTGCTGTTCGTGTTCTTCATGTGCCTACCACTTCTCAGTACGCGGACATCTTCACCAAGGGTCTTCCTACATCTGTCTTCACTGAGTTTCGATCCGGTCTGAACGTCCTCTCTAGTGGCTAGGATGCTCTGACTGCGGGGGCGTGTTAGACAGATTGTTAGTATTAGCTAATGGGCCTTGGGTCTCGTGCTCATGCACGCATGTACCTAGGGTTAGCCGCATGCCTCCCATGCACCGGCTCCCCTATATATGTATTTGTTCTCCATCATTAGCAATACATCCGCTAATTATCCTCCTAACATTATCCTCCAGTCTTGGATAGGCTCTTGAGGATTATTAAGATTGGATACCAGGCTCATATCATCCATGAAAAAAAAAAAACTCGATCTGCCGGGGGAAGCCCCCCCCCCCCCCCCCCCCCCCCCCCGACGGCATTTTGCTAAGAAGAAGACCTTCTCACGCAGGTCGAGAAAACTTCCGAACCCCCTCTCCGACCATACACAGGGACTCAGCTGGCCGTGTGAGCTATGGCGCGAGTCTTTCGCGCCGGGGAAGGCGAGGGGATTTTTTTGCTCCGGGTGCGGGATCAGGGGCTCGAACCCCCGACCTGTGGGCTGCCAACCCGGCGCCTCACCACCAGGCCACTGGCCTGTCCGCTCATATTATCCATGAAAAAGTCACATTGTTTGATTCCCAGCCTTATAGTCCATCGATTATTAGACCTTTTTTCACTTGAAGTTCACTGATATTTGGGAGGTCAGAGCCCGACAATCAGGTAAAGTGCATACATTTTCAAAGATCAGATCTTGTCCAGTTGATTTTCACTATGTTCGTAGTTCGGAGATTGACAATTAATTCATCAATGTTCAGGATTAAGAGCCTCTTTGATAGGGCTTATCCAACGGCTTCACGTGATTTTGAACCAAAGGGGACGCTTCCTCGGGTGCTTCTCCTTAAAATGAGGAGGAAGCCGTATCCAAAAAAATGGTTTGTTTTGCAGGTACACATGACCACGGCGGCGGAAATCAAAGAAGAACAGAGCTTCCACAGAAAGCAGGAATCCACAAACACCCCACCCTGGACACAAACAGCAGGCAGGTAGCTGACAAACAGAAACACCAACAACAACCATGGCAGCAACAAACCACGACAGCACAGATGTATGAAAAATTCTCAAGATGCACCATTGTGTGGTTTAAATTGCTTTTTGCTCATGGTTTCAAGTATCCTAGGTTGCAGAGTTTGCTTATAACCTTCTTCATTTTCTTTTCTTTTTAAATGTCCGTGTTTTTACCTCGAACTAACATGCATGTTCAAGGTGAAATCCTTTTCAAAGTAAGGTAGAACTCAAATAAAATATTTCTAGGCAATGAAATCTGTTCGATGCACTCATAGTTTAGTTGCAATGATATGCTATCTGTTCTTGGTCAGAACATTAATGCATTAAGAGAGAAAATGCTATCACATCCTTGAGAAATGTTAAGGTACATTATTGCATTTGAAGTAATTTGCATCCCCCTTTTTTAGTCCTCCTTTGGTTCGAAGGAATTTTACATGAAAAGTGTAGGAATGTGAAACGTATTGGAATATTTATTGTAGAACCCTCTGGTTTGCAATATTCCGCAGAAATTGTGGAGGAAGATTTCCTTTGAAGCTAATTTCATACAAAAACATAGTAGAACATAGATCCACTTGGACATATTTTTTCCATCACCATCAGTCAGGGTATGAAAGAGGAAATCACATCAGCCGCCTTCCCGACGACCTGCTCGGAGAAATCATCTCCCTCCTCCCCACCAGGGACGGCGTTTGCACGCAGGCCATCTCCTCCCGCCGCCACCTTGGACGGCTGGCTCCGGTCCCCCGCCCTCGACAACCTCCAGGAGCTCGAGTTCCACCTCGGCCTTGCGCTTCCGAGGATCGCATGTGGCGTTCCCCCGCATCTCATCCACCCTTCGCGTTGCAAGCTTCGGCGGCTGTAATATCCAGGGTGGCGCGCTCCACTTGCCGCTCCTCAAGGAGCTCAGCCTCCTGAATGTCAAAATCTCGGAGGAGTCTCTGTATGCCTTACTTGACGGCTGCCCTGTCCTGCAAAGCTTGATGCTATCTCAAGACATCGGCTGCTCTCGCATCCGAATTGTCTCCGGTACCCTCAGAAGCATCGGGGTGCGTCCTGGTATTGGAGGAATCATGTTACAGCAACTCGTCGTCCAGGATGCCCCCTGCCTCCAAAGATTAATTATTTGTGCAACTGGGTTTCACACGCACACAACGATGGTCGTCTCAGTAATCTCGGCGCCAAACTTGTGTATTTTGGGCCAACTTCCTGCTGACCACCCTAGACTTGAGTTTGGCACCACAGCTTTTCAGGTATATGTTGGTTGGCCTCCTCGATCACTTAGTTCCTTTCTACAATCATGATGTTAAGTAACCTTGGTATTTTTCTGCTTCTATCAGGGATCACATGTTGTTAAATCCATGACAGCAGTGAACAATGTGAAGGTCCTTCCTTTAACACATACTAAACTTAGTTTGGACACGGTTATTAACGCCATGAAATGCCTTCCCTGCTTGGAGAAGTTGTACATCAAGATATCAAAGCAATATGAGGTGATTAAACATACTCCGTATAGTGTGCATCTCCATTTTTTCTGCCGCGTACTATTTCACCGATACTTGTTCAAAAGATAGGCTGTCACCATCTTTTATGTGCATTTTGCTTTTTCAGCCAGAAAAGCCAGCGGAGACAAATGCTTGGTGCCGTAAATACCGGAATCTTACTAGCACCCTTGATATTTGTCTAAACAAAATTGTGCTGACAACCTATCAAGGCAACAAGGCACATGTTAACTTCGCCAAGTTCACTAGAACAGATCTGCTGATTTATGATGATTTACTGTTCAATCCGTCACTAAATTGGAGGTTTTTCTCGTTTTCGGCCAACTTTACGACGTTTCTTGCGGTCTGTCACTAAAAAGCCATATTTGTGACGAAAAACCGTATAAATGGATGAACAGTATCGTCTGGTGACGCCGGTTGACTGTTTTGGGTGGCCGATTCGTCACTAAAAATCCCGTTGCGAGTACGGCGACCAACGGGGACCCACAGTTTTCGTCATAAACCCCACCCCACGGCGTTTCTTTCCTACGTGGCATCCCAGTCAGCAAGTGGGGGCCCCTGTGTCAGGCTTCACAGGACCCACGGTCAAACAATTTTTGTCACGTAATTTTGTTTGACCGCGTATAATGCCACGTGGCGCACCATGAAGCACCCCTCGGGCCCACATGTCGAGCACCATGGGCCCACGGTCAAACCATTTTTGTCGCTGATTTCGTTTGACCGCGTATAACGTCACGTGACGCACCGTGAAGCACTCCGTGGCATCCCAGTCAGCAATATGGTCCCCACATGTCAGGCTTACTGGGGCCCACAGTCAAACCATTTTCGTCACACATTTTCGTTTGACCGCATACAATGCCACGTGGCGCACTACAGATGGCCCTACATGTCAGGTTACATGCCAAGCACCGTGGAGCCCACGGCCAAGCCATTTTCATCACTAATTTGTTTGACCACGTAAAATGCAACGTGGCGGTCCGTGATGCACTCTGCGGGCCATGTGAAGCACCGTGGGTCCCACGGTCATGGCATTTTCGTCTCTAAATTGTTTTGACCGCGTAAAATGCCACGTGGCGTACCATGAAGCACTCTGCGGGCCCCATGTCAAGCACCGTGGGGGCCACGGTCAAGCCATTTTCATCTCTGATTTTGTTTGACCGTGTAAAATGCCACGTATACCATGATGACGCACTCGGCGGGCCCCCATGTCAAGCACCGTGGGGGCCACGGTTAAGCCATTTTCGCCACTGATTTTGTAGCGCACCGCAAAACGCCCTTGGGCTTACGTGTCAGGCTCGCGGGGCCCACGGTCAAATTAGTATTTTCGTCATTATTTTGGTTAGTGCATGCGCGCACATGGAAGCGCTCCAAAATCTAGGGAAATTAAACTTGAGTAAATAACACACAACAGATGTAAACTACTCCATTTAATTAACTAAATACTACTCCCTATTAACACCAATACTCATTAATCCATTCACATGTTTCAAAACAGAATTTTTCAAACATCATCTATAGTTCATGAAAAGAAAAACATCTAATGAGGTAGGCCTCAAACACCTAAACATCTAATGAGGCAGGCCTCAAGAACATAGAGACCTGCTTGGCCGCACCAACAACCGGGAAGTACAGGCACTGGTAGTCGAAGCAGCAATGTGGCTTATCGATTACGCCACCATCGAAACCCAAGTCAGATCTATAAACATGGCCACCTTGGAGCGACGTGCCTTGGTACGGCACATCGTAGAAGAAGGGGTAGTTTGCCCCTATGAAGAGAGAATAGTAACCTCCAAAGTCGTCAGACTTGAGCCTCCAATATTTCTGGTTGTTTGCATCAACAAGCAGCTCATAGACCAGCAATCCTGTCATCAAGGGGAATACTAGATCATTATGATACATCCTGACACCGCCATCCATGCCGTCGCAACGACCATGACCAAACACGCAGATCAAAATGATGTTGCCTTCAGGGGACTTGGCAATGTAAATCACTCTTTCCATCGGCCAATCCAGCCGTTCATTCTTCATGAGTGTCCCCTGTATCATCAGTTTAGGATTGTTGCATGGCCTCTCATCAATGTCCCATGTTAGTATACTTCCAGCCTTGGTGACTGCAACAACATTTCTGTCAACCAAGATAGCATCAAAGTAATGTTTATCATCCCAGTCAAGGACAGTGCTGGGAAGTACATGCCCTGCTGGCCGTGTCAAAGCTGTCCAACTCTCCTCGCCTTCCTGAACGAAGGCCATGAGCCCCCGGGAGAAGATGAGGACGACCATATGACCCCCTGCCTGCCTCGGCGTGCGGCAAAGTACAACACGCTGCACATACTGTTTGCATCCCCAATCCCCTGGTCCTGGATGCCTCAACTCGAAGGCAACATCCATATCTGTACCCTGCATCTGGGATAATGTAGGCAGGCCGCGAGTTCCACCGGTAACTGGGTTGAAGAGCTTCAGATTATAGTCCTCATCGCTAGTAACAAGCCAGTCATCTTTGCCTCCTAACCAGCTCTGCCCTTTCAGTTCGTCTGACTGGCATTGGATCCCAGTATGTAGCCATTCAGGATGCCGGCCCCAAGCGTATCCACCACGTCCAGCAGTCACCCTATCCCCAACACGATGCAGACCGAATTTCCCTGCCTCATGATCAGCATCAGTCTCCCGCGACCAAACAGAACCGTAAACAGATGTGATAAGCATGGGGATGCCAGACCATACGCGGTGGACCTCCTTGCAAGCTTCTTTAATTGGCTTGCCAAAGCAAAGGGAACGGAAAATGCCAAGGCCATCAACTTTGTCCATGATGTAGCGCGAGACGTCCAGCGGAAGGGTGTTCCATATGTTTGCCCCCCTGTCCATGCACAATAATTCATAATGAACACATAGATGAATATGAAATCGGGCTCTCTATATTTATCAGATGATGATGAGGCATATGTGATGAAAATAATGAACCATTTAATCGACTAATTGGACATATGAATCTGAATGTGATCAGAACTTTTAAAAGTCTGGATCAGGTGCACATGAAGCATTTGGTGAACATGTGCACAAAAATTGTGGACCGTAAGATCTAATCTTGCTGGGCTAACGTATATGAAGTTTGGAAAGTCTCACCCATAATTTTAGCAACCATCAATCTAGGGGACGTTTCCAAAAACATAGTGTTTCATCAATGGAAATTCCCACCATGATTTTAGTCGTTTAGATGCAATCCAATGGCTCTCAATGAGTTACCTGATATTAATTTCCCTACCACCCTCTGTATATTATGTATCAGATACAGGTGAATGATCATCGATTATGATGAAATCGATCAGAAGCATGGTGCGCGAAACATGAAATAAAAGCGATTCAGTTAACTTACGTTCTCCTAAGCTTGGAGGTCTGGCCGCCTTCACCCCTGGTGCGAGCACCAAAAACCCTCGATTGGGTGGGGAGCTGTGCATCGCCTGCTGATGCGACGGCGGAGTCAAGACCGCCGACGCGAGCGGACTCAGGTCCACCCTATCGTCATCTCCGGCCATAGTCATTGCTCCTCTCTTCTCGAAACTAAGCACAAATCGAATGAACAGGGTGGGTACGGTACGGTGCATGCGAGAAATGGATCCAGATTAAAGTAGCAATCGTGGGTAAAATCAGCGACAGCGACCAAATGGATTGAGAGACATACGGAGCCCTTACCTTGAACCGAAACTCGAAGTCGAAGACGGTGAGGACGATATGCGCTGTTACCGGAAGAGGCAGAGTATTGGGGAGAAATTGCGAAGCAGGGAACAGTGAAGGGAGCCGACTCCGGGAAGAAGAAGAGGCGCGACCCTTGTTTCCAACATTGCCTCATAGCCGACCCCAGTCCCTTCACTAACATATGGGTCCAGGAAAGTGTTGGGACCACCAGTTAGTGACACGAACACATTAACTAGTGGTGCGAAGCCATGGGTGAATCACCGCCTCACCGGACCTTCCTGCGTTGCCCTACAGCTCATTTTCAACTGCCTGAGTAAAACTTGACAAGACAAGGCAATGGTGCCAGCCGCCCGTCATGACTCATTGAGATTTGAGAGTGAAAACTGTCTGACCAACCACGCTTTTGGTCTCCGCTCCGCGTGAAGCAACCACGCTTGGGTTGGGTCTCCTCATGGTAGGCTCTGTCAGAGAACTTCCTAGGCTCTCGCGGGTTCCCGTGCTACCGCGCTCCCATCGTCGGTATCATCTCGACGGATGAACAAAAAACTCTGCAACTAAAATACGAATGACAGTGCATGTCATCATCAACAAAAACTGATTTTTGAAGAGTTTAGAAACAAGAATCAACCGGTTATCGAAATCGATCTACTCACCGGCAACAGACTATCCGGTGCTCTTAGTCGAGCGTTGATAACAGTGTAAACTGACATTTATTCATCCCCATTAAGCACGTCTAATCTCTTTCTTCTCAGGTTGTATGCCACATCGTCCTTTTTTGCTGAGTTGGCACCTTACTAAATAGGAGTATTGATCAAACTCCCATTGAGACTGCCTAACATAATGTTCCTCCATCCACAAATATAAGGATTTGTTGACTTTCAGCCAACTGTTTGACCACTCGTCCTATTCAAAATAATTGTGAAAATAAAAAAATAAAAAAATTATACTTAAAATACATTCAGTGATAAAACAAGTCATAATAAAATAAATACTAATGTTTGCAAAAAAATTTGGATAAGACGAGTGGTCAAACGAGTTGGCTGAAAGTCAACATATCCTTATATTTGTGTACGGAGGAGGAAGTAGTACTACTAAAGATGAGTAAAAGAAAATTTCTCATCACAGGATAAAACCTGTGACGACATATTCCTTTCCTTTGGAAGGTCAGTTAATCCGGTGATTTTGTATCAAAATCGTGCTCGGTCAAAATCAGCGGCTTCGCGGCTAGGTACACGATGGGACCCCAGCAACTGTGCACCTCCTGCACAGCCTGCGTTTTCTTCCGGCGGACGCGCATCACTCGCACCATAAAGTCATAAACATCTCCCTCCCGTGCTCATCCGCGCATCACTCGCACCAAACTCCTGCCCTGCGTCGAGCTTCAGAGATTTGTGAAAAAAAAGGTATCCATTTGCTTCTCTGGTGTTCCATATCCTCAATTCAGCTTATTGGATTTCTTCTTCTTCACAAATTTTAGTCTCGTTACTAGTTTTGCTTTCCATATGTATGTAGGCGAAACATGGACAAGGGGATGAACGAGCAAGAGATGGGGGGCGCGGGCGCAGCCGCAAGCGACACGAGCAATGCGAGCCCGGTGGTTGCTGATGAGTCAGTTGTCAAAACAATCCGGTCTGCATTCTCTTTTTCTTCTTCATGAACATCATATAGTAGTCGGTAGTTATCAGTTTTGCTGCTTCCTACCTGTACCTAGGGATCATGTAGCTGTCGAAAGCACGCTGCAGCATGGGACTGAGCTACCTGACAGCCAGTTGGGCAATGTGAGCCCGGGGCTTGTAGAAGTTTCGGTGGAAGAAATAATCGGGAGGGAGCCCGCATGTGTTATATCATCGTCAGATTTAGAGTGCATGGACATTCTGGTGGACATAGTGATCCCGGAAAAGCGGTTTGAATTTTTATTGTTTCATTTTTTGATTTCCTCCATCGCCTCCGCTATCGATTTCTTCTCATTCCTCATTATCAAGTGTATTTATTAGCCTTGCTTTGGATCCTTGTGTAGGGTAGAAGCCACCAAGAGGAAGATGCAGGCAACGGCCGACGACCAGGGGAGGATTACGCCCAAGAAGATGAAGGCTGACTGCGAGAATCTAGAAGACCAGGTCATGATAGCGGTCCTCGACCGGTTCGATATTCGGGCGAATCTCCTGTCGCTCATGGCAGTTTCGCATAGCAAGCTGGCGAAACTAGGGGACTGCCTGGAGCGAGTCGGAAGATCACAAAGGGACGTCGACGAGATCATCTCCATCTGCGACAGGCATAAGGCAAACCTACTACGAAGTAAGAGCATCTCCAAGAGAACTCCATAAGATTGGCCTCATAAACTTGTTTTTGAGAGCAACTAAAAAATTATGAGGGGCAATTTTTCTTCCCTCCTCCAACAGTTCCTCCCTAAAAGTGGATCGAAACAATTTTGATTGGGCCACGTCAGCATTTGAGACCACAAAAATATTAATTATAGTGGAAGAAGAAGGAATGGGGACCCTAATTCCTCCTCTGTTTGTAGCTACAAATGAGGGGAGTTTAGGGGCTACGAATAAGTTGGGGATTGTTTTGGGGCCCTGTTGGAGATAGTTTTTTTTACTAAAATCCCAATAACTCAGTTTAAGGGTGGTTTATGGGGCTCTCTTGGAGATGCTCTTAGCGTATTGTATCATTTTTAGAGGACGTTCGGTGATGGAGAATACAATTCCCGTATATATATGTCGGTTGTTTCTAAATTTGTTCTAATTCATTCAATTCTTTCTAAATTTCTTGATTGTTTGTGTAGCTCTCAACTGCTGCCGCGACAACCTCTCCGAATTTCGGAGAATGCTGGTGCGGATGAATACACCCGTCGGGGAAGACGCTGTCGCTGAGGAGGAAGGCACAGAGCGCAAGGAGAAAGACGCTGCCGCCGATGCCGGCGAGGACAATGACCCTGCTGCCGAGGAGAAAGACGCAGCTGCCGATGACAATGACCCTGCTGCCAAGGGTAAAGACGACTCCGCTGAGGAGGAAGACGCTGCTGCCGATGAGAAAGATACCGCCGCGGAACAAGAAGACTGAATAATGTTATCCGCCGTGTTGAGCCATCTTTAGTTACATGTTGTAGTTCGATAATTAGTACCTGGCTCCCCCGTACGATGCTTATTTTGTGGCGGCGTGATGCTGATCACCGCCTGCTGTGCGCGAACACATGCTGTTCCTTGCTCGATTTTTATCCAGTGAATCTCATGTCAGTTCAGGGGAAGTTCTGGTGTATGGGACCGCGAGTCTTCCCTTCTATAAACACTACCAAAATTCTACAACAGACTATCCGGTCATGGAGTATCCGCCTACCGGAATATCCTTTCAGTTCAACGGAAGTTCCGGTGCGCATCCCTAACGAAGGCCTCAAGGAGTGCGAAGCAACCAGCTTTTATACTTTTGGTTTGGAGAACGAAACAATAGCGCTAAATGCATAGTTTCAGCTCGAAGTTTCCTAAGCTAGCTAAAACATTAAACATTTGTCCGTTGAAAGAACGAATAAACGAATCATTTGTCTGATGATGCAACTCTTTCCTCACCACTCTATCCGGTCTTGAGAGTAGCACAATACAATATTTGTCAAACGAGGCCAATACAATACAACTGTCTTGTCACCAATCTATCTGGTGAATATAGATCATTTTTGTCCATTGGAAAAACAAACAACAAATCATGATGTGCCCTGTTGCTTATGTGGCACTCTTGAAAACAAGAAAATGAAATCACCCATTGGGATTAGCCTGAGGGATGCCACTTCATTTATCATTTCATACTCTTGACGTGGCACTCTTGAAAAGTGTGAAATGAAAGTCTCCACTGAGACTGAAAAATGTATAATAACGAACAATCAGAAAATAGAACAGTCATTCGAGAATGCAGGCACCCAAGAATCCTCTGTCATCGGTGTTGAAGCACCAGACGATCCGTTACCTTGGACGAAAACGATATCGCAGGCAACGGACAATCCTCTTTGTGAGAACGTAGGCATATGGTGTCGGTGTTGAAACACCAGACGTTCCTTTACCCCAAAGGCGATGACGGCGGTGCTCGGCGGGAACGATGAAGACGTGGCAGAGACTCTAAAAGAAGAAACTGAAACAATGGACCAGCTGTTGAATCTGGATTATACAATCTAATGCACTGTAAAAAGGGACTGAAAGCTAAACTGTGGATTCTACAATTCATAGTCCAATGCTGAAAGAAAGGCCATCTCGGTCTCTTTGCACACAGGTTTATACATTGCTTGCAATATTACAAGCAGCTTCAAGATGGCAATAAATGCAGCATGCCACGTCAATTTTCTTCTGCTGCAGGAGCACGCGGGCAGATCACTAGTGAAGGATCCAGAACTCCACACGGACACTACTCTACTTATTATTGGTAGCATAACATTTGTCCGTTGAAAAAATGAACAAACGAATCATTTGTCTGATGATGCAACTCTTTCCTCACCACTCTATCCGGTCTCGAGAGTAGCACAATACAATATTTGTCAAACGAGGCCAATACAATACAACTGTCTTGTCACCAATCTATCTGGTGAATATAGATCATTTTTGTCCATTGAAAAAACAAACAACAAATCATGATGTGCCCTGTTGCTTATGTGGCACTCTTGGAAACAAGAAAATGAAATCACCCATTGGGACTAGCGTGAGGGATGCCACTTCATTTATCATTTCATACTCTAAATCTGTCGTGGCACTCTTGAAAAGTGTGAAATGAAAGTCTCCACTGAGACTGGCCAATGTATAATAACAAACAATCAGAAAATAGAACAGTCATTCGAGAATGCAGGCACCCCAGAATCCTCTGTCATCGGTGTTGAAGCACCAGATGATTCGTTACCTTGGACGAAAACGATACTGCAGGCAACGGACAATCCTCTTTGCGAGAACGTAGGCATATGGTGTCAGTGTTGAAACACCAGACGTTCCTTTACCCCAAAGGCGACGACGGCGGTGCTCGGCGGGAACGATGAAGACGTGGCAGAGACTCTAAAAGAAGAAACTGAAACAATGAACCAGCTGTTGAATCTGGATTATACAATCTGATGCACTGTAAAAAGGGACTGAAAGCTGAACTGTGGATTCTACAATTCACAGTCCAATGCTGAAAGAAAGGCCATCTCGGACCTTTTGCACACAGGTTTATACATTGCTTGCAATATTACAAGCTGCTTCAAGATGGGAATAAATGCGGCATGCCACGTCAATTTTCTTCTGCTGCAGGAGCACGCGGGCAGATCAGTAGTGAAGGATCCAGAACTCCACACGGACACTGCTCTACTTATTGGTAGCATAACATTTATCTGTTGAAAAAATGAACAAACGAATCATTTGCCTGATGATGCAACTCTTTCCTCACCACTCTATCCGGTCTCGAGAGTAGCACATCGGCTCTCAATGGGTGTTTCATTGAACTTTCATGTATACATGGAAACCGTGCCAAATGTCTTTCATGGGGATGAAAGGGATTTCTTTACTGTCATCTTTGCTAATGTGCCATGTCATCTAATTTTGTTGACGTGGCACCTTATTTTAATGCCTTTTATAACGCGCAAGACAACAGTTTAGCTCCGATGAGGAGAGATGAGGTCAAGGTTTCCATCGGGTTGATCAGGTGCGGACAGCACTAGCATAAAACAATATAGTTGTTCCCAGGTTGTCAAAATGTTTGGTTACATGAAGGGTGCGCTATGAGGATAATCATGCTATGCTTTTGTAATGAACATGTGCAGGACCAGCCATAAAACGTGTACGTATCTCACTTTCATCGGTGTTGGAAAATAGACATGCCAGAATGCACGCAACGGACAATCCTCTATCATCGGTGTTGTAGCACCAGACGATCCGTTCGCTTGGGCGTTCCGGTGTTTGTACACGAACCCGTCGCTTGAAAACGTCGTTGTCACAATAAATGTGACTGCTGCCAAAATTTCACCAGCCCGCCGAAACGAGAGCAGCACTTTCAAAATTTCACTCGTGATGCGGAAAGTCCACGTTGTCCCTTCCTCTCGGTAGTCATCCGCGGTCTTTTCCCGATCCGCGGCCAAGGGTCTTTTGGTAAACTATGCCAAGGTAGCCATTAAAGTGCGCTGAACCTTGCCCTCGCTGCCAAACCAAATCTCGTCTCGCCGCTCCCTGCTCCTCCTTAATCTCGCCGCCGTTCCCTAGCTTGATCTCCCTGTCCTGCCCCGCCCCTCGCCGCCGTTCCCTAGCTTCACCTCCGTGTCCTGCCAAGGAAGCCATCAAAGAGCGCTGAACTTTGCCCTCGCTGCCAAACCAAATCTCGTCTCGCCGCTCCCTGCTCCGCCTTAACCTCGCCGCCGTTCCCTAGCTTCACCTCCGTGTCCTGCCTCGCCAGGCCCGTTGTTGTATGCACCGACGTTCTGTCCTTCTCCAAGACTTCGATGGCACCAGGGCGGAATCCGGCGATGGCAGGTATATTGCTTCCCTCTTTGCAGTAATAGTTTGTACTATCGTAGGGGATGTTGATTTATTTATATTTATCGTTTTGGGCATACATCTGATATTTGTCTGGACTTGTATTTTAAACAATCAATCTCACACAATATGTTATACGAATGTGTAGAGGATGTGCTTCACCATGAAGAGGAAAAGACCAACGAATATGAGCTTCAACGACTGAAAATAATTGCTGCAAATCAACAAATCTTCAGAAGTCTTGGTCTGCCGGGGACCCTAAACGGAGACAGTAGTAATAAGGTTTTAATGTTTTCGTTGCATTCGCAAGTTTGTGCGGTCAGTGTTACAGTGTTACTTCTCAGTACCGTACACATTGCATAGCTAATTTTTCTTCCATTTTTCCCGTCGAGGCCTCACAAGTTCCTAAGGGGAGAGGGCAGAAGAGGTCAACGCAGGATGCAACCAGTCCTGTTACAGGCGGAAGAGGTTCCAAGAGAGCGTCGTCACCTCCTCAAGAAGTCACAAGAATAACTAGGCAGCGAGCAAGGGAATTGTCCGCTGTAAACCCTATCGAAGAAACACAAGAGGATGGCAAGGATCTCTTGTTGTTGCTTGATAATATTTATTATATTGCTGATAGCTACTTAACGACTAACATGTGTGATTGCAATTTGTTAGAGGAAGAAATCAGAACTACTCCAAAGGGCCCAGGAAGAGCCGGGAAAGATCTAGACAGGATCAACAAAGGAATGCGCATGAAGTTTCCAATCCACATTTCAGAAGGGAAGAAACGGCCTGAAGTACCAATGCAAGCTGCAAAGCTTGCAACTGAGGCCGGCATCGTACTGCGGCGGCACATACCAGTCCTTCCTCACTGGAACAAGTTGCAGCATGAGCAGGATCATCTTTCTAACTGTTGGCGATTTCTAGAGTATCATTTTATATGCCAATTGTGTCATATTCTCACCATATTCTTGTCATAATTGTGCATTATTACCCCTAATCTTGACGAATTCTACTTGTAGTGTTGTTTAAGTGCCATGTTGCAGAATTAGGTGAAGTGACACTATAAAGGCTCAAGTATGAGAAGTATCGACATGAAGCCCGACTCGTCATGCAAGGAGAGCTTCCCACTAGCCCATGACGCATCCAAGGCACCTCTGGACGTCTATGGAACCCAACGTGCAAGCCCAAGGTCGTGGTCCAATGGCTAAGGATTTCTAGAAGGTTTATCCAGAAGGAAAGATCAATTCGCGCAGTCCAGAAACAGCACTGAATTGTCACACAGATTTTGAGTTCAAGACGTGCTCTAATGGGAATCCAATATACAGGAAAGTTGTAGATCTCATCGAGAGCTTTTCGGAACATATATGAATTGTCCTATTTGAACTCTGGAGCTAGGAGATATGGGCCCCGCAAGAAGACCTACGCAGAGGAGTCCGAATCAGGACAGATATTTTGGCATCGCATATTTGGGAATCTAAACGGCCGAATCAGAAGATGAGTTGAATATCAAAGTTGTAGATCTTTTCGCTATGAGATAGAGTCTAAGATTGCCTCATTTGGACACCGGATGAGGGAGTTACGATTTATGGAATTCGGAGCTTAACTTAGAAGGTACGAAACCGACTTGGATTCAATCTCTAAGGGCTAACTTGAACGCCAAGCAAAGGAGGACGACTCCAAGGACTACATAACCATCAAGTGATGACAAAACAACAGGAGTTGGACGTTGGAAGACCTAGGGATACGCCTCACACACCCAAGACGCCGTCCGGAGTGAGAGCCACCACATAGAACAATGTAGTCTAGGCTAGTTAGCTTGCCGGCATAGCCTCCATGCGCGGTTGGCTATGCCGGGAGGCTATGCCGGAGTTCTTGAGCCTCCCTTGACGTTCGTCAAGGTATGCAATTGATGGTGAGCATCATGTCTTTGTGAAAATTCTTTCTCTTTAATCGGATTACTTTGGTCTATGCGATTGTGCATGTTCTTAATTCTAGATACTTAATAAGAATAGACTCGTGGCGAAGGTTTGTTCTTATGGATAATCGTATAGTGCAAGAAACCAGTGGTGAGCTATTAGCTAATGCCGTGACAGGGCTGTAACGCCCTGAAAATCGACCCTAAAAATTTTAAATAAAAATCGAAACTTAAATCGGAAGTTTTCAAAACTTTTCAAAAATCCCTCTCTTGTTCTGGACCACCAACTGGATTTTCCGGTCTGGTCTATTTCTTTCCCTTCTCCATCCTCGCGCGCTAAATTGCCGTCCAGCGCGTTTTTACCTTCACCTACCCAGTGACCGTCATTTATTCCGTCGCATAAGCTGGCACATCGCTCGGCCCCGCACGAGTCATCTCGTCACATTAATTATCTCGAATGACCTGACGACACTATGCACTATGCTTGAGTCGTCTCGTCGTCTTGAACCTTGTGCCAACACTATGCACTATGCTTGAGTCGTCTCGTCGTCTTGAACCTTGTGCCAACACTATGCACTATGCTTGAGTCGTCTCGTCGTCTTGAACCTTGTGCCAACACTATGCACTATGCTTGAGTCGTCTCGTCATCTCAAACCACGTGACGACACTATACACTATGCTTGTGTTATCTCGTCGCGTCTCGTCGTTGTCTCATCAGCCCAAATCCATACGCCAACTCCATCTCTGAGTCGTCTCGTCGCGTCGAGTCGTCTCGTCAAACCAAAACCATACGCCACACCATTGGCCCCGCCGTCTCGTCATTGTCTTTTCTTCCACCCCGTGCACTGGCACAGCACGCATGTTTTCTTTACCTACCTCGGTCCGCGCCTTTAATCTCGCCTACCCGTGCCTTTATTCAAGCCTGCATGAACCATCCCATCAACCCAAAGTCTCACTCCGCTCCGGCAGCCCCGCTATCCCATCACTCTAAAGCAACACTCCACCCTGCCGCTCCAATCCAGCAGCCTTCCTTGTGCTCCGCGGAGCATTCACTACGCTGCTCGCTCTAGTCCCGTCGCTCTGGCTCGCGCACGCAGCTACGCGACGCACCGCCCTGGCCCCTCTCCTCTCTGCAGCTTGCGTCTACTCAGACCAAAGCCGCACGCTGCGCCGAGCCATGCCCACTTGCGAGCACGCGCGCACCTCGCTCAAGCACCTTTACTCCACCTACATGAGCCGTCTCGTCACCCAAAGCTACACGTCAATGCCACCATGCCCACTTGCATGCTGCACCTGCCACTTGCTTGAGCCGTCTCATCGCACTATCACCCGGCCCCCGCTTGCATATGCCACTTGCATGAGCCGTCTCGTCGCACTATTACCTGGCCCCACTTGCATGTGCCACTTGCATGAGCTGTCTTGTTGCACTTTTACCCCGCACGCCAACGCATGACCACTTGCATGCGCTACTGCCTGAGCCATCCCATCACCGCCCCACACCGCGCATGCGCATCCGCGCCGCAAGTGGCCAAGTTGCCTGACGCTCGCGTCCCGTCGCTCCAAAGCCGCACGCTACGACGTCGGCCCCGCTGTCCCGTCCTTGCCGGCAAGCTCCCGCCTCGCCGCGTGCCTATAAATAGCCTTTCTCCGCAGCCCTTCCGCCACCGCGCTGCCCAGACCAGTCGCAGGTGAGCCTCTGCCATTCTTCTCTCTGTTCCTCCACCCGACCGACCGCCGCTCCGTCAATCTCCACCTCCCCGGCCCACTTAATCTACCCTTTTCCTTTGTCAACCGAGCACCACCAGCAGCCCAAGCACTCGTGTGCTGCTCGACTTGAAATATTCCCACGAATTTATTTTCGGATTAATCCAAAGCCTCCACTGTAAAATCCATATCTCCATCATCCAAGCTCCGATTGACCCAATTCTTCTTCCTAAATTCATCTAAAATCGAGCTCTATCCATTTCTACCAGTTTCATCTTTTATAGAGCTCATCCTCTATTTCTTTTGTATTTATTTGTGTTCGTTTGCTTGTTTGCTTGTGTGCCGGTTTCGCGTACCGTAGCTAACGGAGTGTACGAGCACGAGTACGAGGAGGAGGAGGAGCAGGAACCAGGAGCCGAAGACTTCGAGCAGGAACTCCCCGAGGACGTCAACGAAGGCAAGTCACAATCCGTTTTCCCTTTGATCATTTTGCTCCTATGTTTTATAAACACAACCCGTAGTGGCCATTTTATTGCATGAAATGATAGACCTGGTGATTGCAAAACCTTTGTGTAGTATGACCAAGATCACTGAGCCTTATATTATCTGTCCTAATTATTCCCTGTTAAACCTAGGATATCCATGTATGACTTTATTTACGCATGGATGATTTCCTTGTTATAGAAATGCTTAGGACTGTGTATCACTAAGTGCTCTACTTATATCTAGATTTTGCAAATGTGAAAACCGTGATTGGTGTTGTGTGGTAGTAGTAAGGTTGGGTGATAACTAAAGAAAGATGAAGGAATGAACTTGGGTTAGAGCTGAGGTGATCCTGATGATGTTTATGGAAGATTAAGTGTCGCCTCTGTGGTGTGCTTATGACAAGTGATATGGGAGATGAATGCCGCCTCTGTGGTGGGTTCATATATGTGGAGATGATTGCCTTGGCTCGTATAAGGACCGAGTTGCTTGTGACATCCTACCTAGCCGTTTATTCAGTGCGACCACACTACCGTGTATGCGGCACGGCTTAGTCTAAACCCCGCCAGCTAGTCTGTTAATCGCCTGGAGGCTGGAGATGCAATGGGAGCCCATGGAGCAGGTGGACGTGATGCAGACGTGTGCGACCCGGTCGAAGACCTAGATTAGAGGCTAGACCCCTGGACAACTCCCATGGCGATTAGTCGGGACGATGCTGTGATGGGTAATGGCTTTGTGAGTCTTCACACCACCCGCGCAGTGGCTTGTGATGCACTCAGATTGTGGGTACAGCGTACAACCTCTGCAGAGTGTTAAAATCTATTCGAATAGCCGAGTCCACGGTCACGGACATGGCTTTGGTTCGGTCCAAGAACTAGCATGGGATGGGTGCTTATCTCCTTGATGCGTGAGTTGTTTTTGAGAATAGGTCCGGCCTTTCGCCGAAGGTTGTCGTGGACGGGGTGTCCGGCAACGTAAAACTTGACCAACCCCTTAATATCTTAATTTGATGCTTTTGCTAAAATGCTTTATAAACTGAACCCTCGCATGTGTAAAACTTGCTTTATTGCAATGTTAAACCTGATGGCCTTTACCTTGCTACTGCCAATTGCATACATTTATCCTTTGATGGTAGGGTAAGGGTTGCGACTTGCTGAGTACTTTTGTACTCATTCTTGCTTGCTGATTACAGAGGAAGATCCAGACTTCGTCGACGCCGACGGTGAGGAAGACGATTAAGCTTGGTCTCGTCCGCACCCGAGTTGCCTGTGGCATTAGTCTACCGCTTAGTTGCTTCCGCTATGGTTGAAGACCTAGATGTTATCATCGGGGTCTGGTTTGTACTTGTTGTTTGTTATCTTTTGATATTCTTGTTGCTTATCGATCGACCCTAGCCAGGTCGCGACTTGTAATATCACCTGTTGTAAGACTTGATTGTACCAGCGACTGATCCAGGGACTGGTATAATAAAGTGTTTAAGCTCCTGGGATAACCGGGGCGCTTCAGGTGGTATCAGAGCCGTGCTTGGCTGTAGGACGTGACCCTAGGCTTGGACGCTAAAATTATTTGCAAAAACTATTTTGGAAAACTCCTTAGCTCTTTTCCCCTCTTTTGCAAAACTCTTATTTAATCTCTCCTCTACAGATGGAAGAAGATGGATGGGAGACCGACTACTGCTTGGAGACCCCTGGCTTTCCAAAGGTGCTACGTGATGCTATGATCAGACTTGGCATCATGGAGCCTGCCGAGTATGTCGGAAGAGAGTATGAAGAGTTTGGCACTGAGCGCTGTGAAGTCACCATTCACATTGGAGCCAGTGATGACCACCCCGAGATGAAGCCCTGGAACGTGACCACTACTGGGTCGCGATTCCCAGACACCTACCAAGCTGTGGCACGCAAGGCCCTTCGGTACCTGTGCCAGATGTATGAGAGGCCTATCGGCCGCTCGCCAATGAGGTTTTTCCCTCCCATGGAGAGAAACCGCCCTACTTGGCTTGCAAGGATGAGGACAATAGAAGGCCTGAGAATGGCTGAAAGAGATCCCACAGTGGTTGCCATGACCCGTTATCTGCTCGCCTTGGATGAGCTGTATGACGGAACCGCAGCCAGACTGCGAAGGTGCATCACTCGAGCTGAAGAAGCTGAGACACGAGTTAGGACCCTACGTGTTCAGCTCGCTGAAGCCAAAGCTCGTGAAGCAGAAGCAGAAAGCCGTGTTGTTGCTGCCGCAGAAGCCTTGAAGTCAGCAGAAGACCGCTACAACAAGCTCGTCGGCACTGCCTATCTCACTGGGCGTGCCCACTGCAGGACTCTGCATATCCCCGGAGTAGGAGAACGTCCTGTTTTGGATGGGATTCCTATCTGCTCTGCGGGAAGCAACATCAAGAGGAAGTACGCAGAAGATCTTCCTGCACCACCGCCCTCTGAAGCTGAGGGTAAAGAAGAAGTCGAAGAAGAAGAAGAGCCCCTCCCTTTGACCCAGCCTTTTCCAAAGGAGAATGAAGATCGCCTCCCCACCGCTTCGGATGAAGATTCCCCAGTTAGAGGCCTGGAAGATGCCTCCAACCTCATGGATGCCCAGGACCCCTGAGTGTCTACCGAGATGAAGATCCAATCATCGTGGGATGAAGCTACCGGTCCGAGTTCAAGAAAGTGTCTGTGGAAGTCTGTACCCCCGAAGTCTTAGTTTGTCCCTTGCAGTCACAGTGTAACCGCTAGTAGCTCTTCGCTAGTGTCGTACCCTCTGTTGTTTTAGTGAATCTGTGAGTGCCGCTTGTTGTGTGAATTGCTTGTTGTGTGTGCCAGCGAGGCCCTTGTGCCTTGCGTCCTTTTTATAAAAAGAAAACATAATAACCAAGAGAATTAAATGATAACATAAAGAAGATCTTAGGTTCTTCTCTCATCTTATGCTCTTCCCCCTGGGGAGCACCAGTTCTCTTTGTCAAGAAGAAGGATGGAAGTATGAGGATGTGTGTAGACTACAGATCCTTGAATGAAGTGACCATCAAAAACAAGTACCCTCTGCCCAGGATTGATGACCTGTTTGATCGGTTAAAAGGTGCTAAGTACTTCTCCAAGATTGACTTGAGATCTGGGTATTATCAGCTGAAGATCAGAGAAGCAGATATCCCAAAGACAGCCTCTGTATCCAGATATGGTCAGTATGAGTTCACAGTTATGTCTTTTGGACTAACCAATGCACCTGCATACTTCATGAATCTCATGAACAAGGTGTTTATGGAAGAATTAGATAAGTTTGTCGTTGTCTTCATTGACGACATACTGATCTATTCAAAGAGTGCCGAAGAGCACGAGCAACATCTGAGAGTAATTTTGGAAAAGCTCAGAGCCCACAAGTTGTATGCCAAGTTCAGTAAGTGTGAATTTTGGCTTGAGAAAGTTGCCTTCCTTGGCCACATTCTGACAGCAGAAGGAGTTGCGGTAGACCCAGAGAAAGTTGAAGCAGTCACACATTGGCCGCAACCGACAAATGTGTCAGAGATCAGAAGCTTTCTTGGATTAGCGGGTTATTACCGCCGATTCATTGAAGGATTTTCCAAGATAGCCAGACCCATGACAGAACTTCTCAGGAAAGACAAGAAGTTTGAATGGACCCAGTCTTGTGAAAGAAGCTTTCAAGAGTTGAAGAGAAGACTGACAACAGCACCAGTGTTAGTCCTACCTGACATTCACAGAGATTTTGTCGTCTACTGTGATGCTTCAAGACAAGGCTTAGGATGTGTCCTAATGCAAGATGGTAGAGTTGTTGCCTATGCATCAAGACAATTGAAGACTCATGAGCAGAATTATCCCACTCATGATCTGGAGTTAGCAGCAGTAGTGCATGCCCTCAAGATTTGGAGGCACTACTTAATTGGAAATAAGTGTGAGATCTACACGGATCATAAGAGTTTGAAGTACATCTTTACTCAGCCAGATCTGAATCTGAGACAACGAAGATGGCTTGAGTTAATCAAGGATTATGATTTGGAAATCCACTACCATCCCGGAAAAGCAAATGTTGTGGCAGATGCCTTGAGCAGAAAAGCCTACTGCAACTACCTCATGAACCACAATGATCACCTGTCGACAGAGATGAAGAAGCTTAATCTGGAGATAGTGCCTCGAGCTTGTGTGAACAATCTAAGTGTGCAACCAACATTGGATGAACAGATCAGACAAGCCTAGCTCAAGGATCAAGAGTTAATGAAGATCCGTAGCCACACTGGAGAAAACAAAGCCCAAACTTCAGAGTAGATGATAAAGGCACTCTGTGGTATAAAGACAGAATCTGTGTACCACAGGAACGAAAGTTTCGAGAGATAATCATGGATGAAGCCCACAACTCAGCTTATTCCATCCACCCAGGATCTACCAAGATGTATCTTGATTTAAAGGAAAAGTACTGGTGGAATGGAATGAAGGCAGATATAGCCAAGTTTGTTGCAGAATGTGATGTCTGTCAGAGAGTCAAGGCAGAACACCAGAAGCCGGCAGGGTTACTCCAGCCCTTACCAATCCCTGTGTGGAAATGGGATGAAGTAGGCATGGATTTTATAGTTGGTTTTCCTAAAACAAAGAAGGGATATAACTCTGTATGGGTAATAGTGGACCAACTCACCAAGGTCGCTCACTTTATTCCTGTACGAACCAACTATGGAGGAGACAAGTTAGCCCAGTTGTACGTTGACAACATAGTGAAGCTACATGGAGTACCGAGCAGAATTGTCTCTGATAGAGGTACCCAATTTACCTCTAGGTTTTGGAAAAGCTTACACGCTGCTCTGGGAACTAAGTTGGATTTCAGCACTGCTTATCACCCTCAGACAGATGGTCAGACAGAAAGGATCAACCAAATTCTTGAAGACATGTTGAGAGCCTGTGCATTGACCTATGGCAAAGATTGGGAAAAGAGTCTAGCTTATGCAGAATTCTCATACAACAACAGTTACCAAGCTAGCCTCAAGATGTCACCTTTTGAAGTGTTGTATGGCAGAAAATGCAGAACACCTCTGATGTGGTCAGAAGTTGGAGAGCGTTCTCTTACGGGACCCTCCATTGTTAAAGAAGCAGAAGAAAAGGTTGCAGAAATAAGAGAGAAGTTGAAGGAAGCACAGTCTCGTCAGAAGACTTATTCAGACAAGAGACGAAGGGATTTAAGCTTCCAAGTTAGAGACTATGTGTACCTTAAGGTTTCCCCAATTAGGGGTACACGTCGTTTCCAAGTCCGTGGCAAGTTAGCACCACGCTACATCGGACCGTACCGAGTGCTGAAGAAGATCGGTACAGTGGCATACAGGATTGAGCTACCACCAGAGTTGGCAGATGTGCACAATGTTTTCCATGTGTCCCAGCTCAAGAAATGTCTGAGAATACCAGAAGAACATGTCTCTGTGGAGACCTTGGATTTGCAAGATGACCTCCGATATCGGGAAGTGCCGATTAAGATTTTGGATGTAACAACCCGTCAGACCAGAGGATCAACAGTTCGTCTGTATCGTGTTCAGTGGAGTCGGCACACAGAAGTAGAAGCTACATGGGAAAGAGAAGATGCTTTGAGGAAGGAGTATCCCCATCTCTTCGAGGATGAGCCTGAATCTCGAGGACGAGATTCCTTTAAGGGGGGTAGGTTTGTAACGCCCTGAAAATCGACCCTAAAAATTTTAAATAAAAATCGAAACTTAAATCGGAAGTTTTCAAAACTTTTCAAAAATCCCTCTCTTGTTCTGGACCACCAACTGGATTTTCCGGTCTGGTCTATTTCTTTCCCTTCTCCATCCTCGCGCGCTAAATTGCCGTCCAGCGCGTTTTTACCTTCACCTACCCAGTGACCGTCATTTATTCCGTCGCATAAGCTGGCACATCGCTCGGCCCCGCACGAGTCATCTCGTCACATTAATTATCTCGAATGACCTGACGACACTATGCACTATGCTTGAGTCGTCTCGTCGTCTTGAACCTTGTGCCAACACTATGCACTATGCTTGAGTCGTCTCGTCGTCTTGAACCTTGTGCCAACACTATGCACTATGCTTGAGTCATCTCGTCGTCTTGAACCTTGTGCCAACACTATGCACTATGCTTGAGTCGTCTCGTCATCTCAAACCACGTGACGACACTATACACTATGCTTGTGTTATCTCGTCGCGTCTCGTCGTTGTCTCATCAGCCCAAATCCATACGCCAACTCCATCTCTGAGTCGTCTCGTCGCGTCGAGTCGTCTCGTCAAACCAAAACCATACGCCACACCATTGGCCCCGCCGTCTCGTCATTGTCTTTTCTTCCACCCCGTGCACTGGCACAGCACGCATGTTTTCTTTACCTACCTCGGTCCGCGCCTTTAATCTCGCCTACCCGTGCCTTTATTCAAGCCTGCATGAACCATCCCATCAACCCAAAGTCTCACTCCGCTCCGGCAGCCCCGCTATCCCATCACTCTAAAGCAACACTCCACCCTGCCGCTCCAATCCAGCAGCCTTCCTTGTGCTCCGCGGAGCATTCACTACGCTGCTCGCTCTAGTCCCGTCGCTCTGGCTCGCGCACGCAGCTACGCGACGCACCGCCCTGGCCCCTCTCCTCTCTGCAGCTTGCGTCTACTCAGACCAAAGCCGCACGCTGCGCCGAGCCATGCCCACTTGCGAGCACGCGCGCACCTCGCTCAAGCACCTTTACTCCACCTACATGAGCCGTCTCGTCACCCCAAAGCTACACGTCAATGCCACCATGCCCACTTGCATGCTGCACCTGCCACTTGCTTGAGCCGTCTCATCGCACTATCACCCGGCCCCCGCTTGCATATGCCACTTGCATGAGCCGTCTCGTCGCACTATTACCTGGCCCCACTTGCATGTGCCACTTGCATGAGCTGTCTTGTTGCACTTTTACCCCGCACGCCAACGCATGACCACTTGCATGCGCTACTGCCTGAGCCATCCATCACCGCCCCACACCGCGCATGCGCATCCGCGCCGCAAGTGGCCAAGTTGCCTGACGCTCGCGTCCCGTCGCTCCAAAGCCGCACGCTACGACGTCGGCCCCGCTGTCCCGTCCTTGCCGGCAAGCTCCCGCCTCGCCGCGTGCCTATAAATAGCCTTTCTCCGCAGCCCTTCCGCCACCGCGCTGCCCAGACCAGTCGCAGGTGAGCCTCTGCCATTCTTCTCTCTGTTCCTCCACCCGACCGACCGCCGCTCCGTCAATCTCCACCTCCCCGGCCCACTTAATCTACCCTTTTCCTTTGTCAACCGAGCACCACCAGCAGCCCAAGCACTCGTGTGCTGCTCGACTTGAAATATTCCCACGAATTTATTTTCGGATTAATCCAAAGCCTCCACTGTAAAATCCATATCTCCATCATCCAAGCTCCGATTGACCCAATTCTTCTTCCTAAATTCATCTAAAATCGAGCTCTATCCATTTCTACCAGTTTCATCTTTTATAGAGCTCATCCTCTATTTCTTTTGTATTTATTTGTGTTCGTTTGCTTGTTTGCTTGTGTGCCGGTTTCGCGTACCGTAGCTAACGGAGTGTACGAGCACGAGTACGAGGAGGAGGAGGAGCAGGAACCAGGAGCCGAAGACTTCGAGCAGGAACTCCCCGAGGACGTCAACGAAGGCAAGTCACAATCCGTTTTCCCTTTGATCATTTTGCTCCTATGTTTTATAAACACAACCCGTAGTGGCCATTTTATTGCATGAAATGATAGACCTGGTGATTGCAAAACCTTTGTGTAGTATGACCAAGATCACTGAGCCTTATATTATCTGTCCTAATTATTCCCTGTTAAACCTAGGATATCCATGTATGACTTTATTTACGCATGGATGATTTCCTTGTTATAGAAATGCTTAGGACTGTGTATCACTAAGTGCTCTACTTATATCTAGATTTTGCAAATGTGAAAACCGTGATTGGTGTTGTGTGGTAGTAGTAAGGTTGGGTGATAACTAAAGAAAGATGAAGGAATGAACTCGGGTTAGAGCTGAGGTGATCCTGATGATGTTTATGGAAGATTAAGTGTCGCCTCTGTGGTGTGCTTATGACAAGTGATATGGGAGATGAATGCCGCCTCTGTGGTGGGTTCATATATGTGGAGATGATTGCCTTGGCTCGTATAAGGACCGAGTTGCTTGTGACATCCTACCTAGCCGTTTATTCAGTGCGACCACACTACCGTGTATGCGGCACGGCTTAGTCTAAACCCCGCCAGCTAGTCTGTTAATCGCCTGGAGGCTGGAGATGCAATGGGAGCCCATGGAGCAGGTGGACGTGATGCAGACGTGTGCGACCCGGTCGAAGACCTAGATTAGAGGCTAGACCCCTGGACAACTCCCATGGCGATTAGTCGGGACGATGCTGTGATGGGTAATGGCTTTGTGAGTCTTCACACCACCCGCACAGTGGCTTGTGATGCACTCAGATTGTGGGTACAGCGTACAACCTCTGCAGAGTGTTAAAATCTATTCGAATAGCCGAGTCCACGGTCACGGACATGGCTTTGGTTCGGTCCAAGAACTAGCATGGGATGGGTGCTTATCTCCTTGATGCGTGAGTTGTTTTTGAGAATAGGTCCGGCCTTTCGCCGAAGGTTGTCGTGGACGGGGTGTCCGGCAACGTAAAACTTGACCAACCCCTTAATATCTTAATTTGATGCTTTTGCTAAAATGCTTTATAAACTGAACCCTCGCATGTGTAAAACTTGCTTTATTGCAATGTTAAACCTGATGGCCTTTACCTTGCTACTGCCAATTGCATACATTTATCCATTGATGGTAGGGTAAGGGTTGCGACTTGCTGAGTACTTTTGTACTCATTCTTGCTTGCTGATTACAGAGGAAGATCCAGACTTCGTCGACGCCGACGGTGAGGAAGACGATTAAGCTTGGTCTCGTCCGCACCCGAGTTGCCTGTGGCATTAGTCTACCGCTTAGTTGCTTCCGCTATGGTTGAAGACCTAGATGTTATCATCGGGGTCTGGTTTGTACTTGTTGTTTGTTATCTTTTGATATTCTTGTTGCTTATCGATCGACCCTAGCCAGGTCGCGACTTGTAATATCACCTGTTGTAAGACTTGATTGTACCAGCGACTGATCCAGGGACTGGTATAATAAAGTGTTTAAGCTCCTGGGATAACCGGGGCGCTTCAAGGGCCAGGGTGAACGAATCCACTATGTCTTGTAGAATACCGGAGTAGTTTGTGTAAGCTAAGACCTTGCTTTGACGAGATTTTACCTTATGGCTGGAACTAGTAGATTATACAGGTTAAACTCTTAGATTGAATCTTGGTGAATATCAATTTACCTGTTTACAACTCACGGTACCGACCGGCACGGCCTCCGTGCCGCTCGGCACAACCCCTATCTTTATCACAACTCGCGTGTGTGCAATAGTACTTCATGCTAGGATTGTTCTGTTAGACGAAATAGTAACTCTAATCGTGTTCTCTTGCTGATCTCTGTGGATTCGATATTAAACCTTGGAATACTCTAAGGGAAAAGTTACAATGTACATCGTCCACTTGCGGTATATAAATTAGGTGCGTGTAAACGACCAATAAGGATTTTCTGGCGCCGTTGCCGGGGATCGGCAACTCGAACCTAGGGTGATCTATCTAGTTTATGAACTAATCCTTGATTTTTTTTTATTGCACATACCCTGTTTTTCGTGTTTGTTTGTCCATTAAAAACAGGTACAGCTAGGCACATATTTATCCAAGGAGTACATACGGTGATCCCTCCTCCCGGTGCCGGCCACCACAACCGTGGTGCCGATCGGCACTGCCTGGGGGATCGCTGTGGTGTGTTCTGGAGACGTCCAGAACGCTGGAGATCGACGACATTGACGATCTGTGCTACCTTCTCCTCACAACGCCCATGCCGATCGGCACCTACCGATTTATCAAAACAAGGTGCACGCTCTTGTGTCAAATTTTTTTAAAACTAATGCTCTGCAAAGATTTGGCTTGTTCATTGCAATAGGATATAGGAGAGAAGATTGAGGGCTATTTACCATGAAGATCGAGGATTTCAATTTATAACATTAAGGCATGGTGGATATATTCTTGATCATGAGTTTGTCGTTCTGTCTGCTAACTTCCCGGAGGTGTACGCATTCGTACAGAAGATTGCATGTCCTAAAAAGTTGATATTCTGAAAAAGCATCAAGTCTAATTTCCAACGGTTCAAGTCTCACATTATTTGCAGCTTTTTACAAGGATTTATGGCCAAAACACGAGACCCTGCGCAGGCTGTTTGAATATTGCGCGACATTTGCAACTAATTGGAAGATTGAAGCAAATATGGAATCATTGGACCATATCCACGTGATCTATGAGTTTTCAAACATTTAGAAGACTTCCTTTTGATGGTAGACACGGATTCAAGTCGTTCCAAACACGGAGTTTGAATATTTGGAAAGTTTGAATCCAATTCGGATTCATCGCGAGACAGCCTGACATACCTTTACAAAAACAGCCATATCTCCCTCATACGGAGTCCGATGAGGACGTATGAGTACTCGTTCGAAAGATAATTTGATGCCTGACACAATGGTACAGGTCGCATCCTCTGATTCGTCCAGGTTGCAGCTCAAAAGCACAAACAAGACGCCGGACAGAAAGAAGAGAAGGCAGATTTCTTCAAAACAACCCAAATTGGAGGAGCAAAAGATTGGATATCTTTGGATGAAGTGTCCTGAGCAATAATACAGCAGGATAATGGAGTTGAGGCAGTGCTGACCGGCACCTTCATCGTGCCGACCGGTACAACTTCATATTATTTGATACTTCTCCGATCTCTCCTATAGTTTTTCCCGCAGCAGTGTTGATGACTGGATGTGAAGATTGAAGAAAATATAGAGTGATTGATGATGAAAATATGATAATGGTTGTTCTTGCTCCATCAACCAACAATTATACATCATTCACTTGGTTATCACGATGTTCTTCATGGAGCATGTTCAGATTTTCGATGGTTGATTGGGATGAACACTCAAGAAAAGAGCCTCCGTTATTCGTCAAGAAGAAATCTTCCAACCATCAACTCGTTGAAGCATGAACAAGTTGAGAAGTTTGTATCCTTGCTGGTGTGAATTTTCATCAAGATTCACGAGTCAAAGGACAGGCCGGCATATGCTCCAATGCTTGAAAAGATGAAGTCATCAAGATTCACCGAAGAAAAGATCAAGGAGCTAAAGTCATGAGTAATTCTGTGAGCTCTCAGAGAAGATCAATTGAGAAAAATTTTATATTTGGATAGACCTTCAAGTCTTCTTTCCAACGCATCAAACGGTACTGGATTTGGATTTTTCTACAAGGATTTATGAGCAAATCATTGGACGCTGCGTGAGCTGTCAGATTTCAAAACAGCACGCGACCCTGGACTAAAAATCTCATAAGTCCCACATACGAAATTCGTTTGAGGTGTATGAGTACTCGTTGGAAAGATATTTTTGTGACCTAGAGGATGGTACAGGTATTTGGACCTATTTTCATTCTGTTGGTCATGCAAAATTCAGAGAGAACAGGAGCTGCAGATTATTGGTGGCATAATGGAATAAAGAGATGAAGATGACGACAATGCAATTGGCTTGAGCAATTCTTCCACGAAGCAAATGATCAGAGATGAAACAAAGCTGAAGAATTAAGAGCATTATATCATCCACTCACATTGAGCAAAATGCAACACAACAAGGAAGGGCTATGAGTGAACCACGACAAAGTTGCAGAGTACAAGCTGCATGGATATCATTGGATCTTACACCAAGAACCATGGCTTCACAACAACAAGGTATGTGAGAAGTCTAGCTACTTGACTATAATTGAAGCGCTTTCGGGAGGCAACCCGTGTTTTGTGTCTTTCTTTTGGGTCTTTCGTTTGGTTTGTTTAGTGCTACTAGGAGGGCAACCTAGAGGTTTTTGTGTGAGAATTGCCCAACTCGAATGCTTATCTTGTGGTTAATTTATTCTAGTATAGCTTTCTTCTTTTTAGATCTCCACCATCATTTGTTTTATTCTCTTTTCCTTGAAAATCATCCACTGCATGCATTCTTTGTAAGCACTTGTTTTGTTTTTGCATGACTGCATCCACTTGTCTGCATTAATTTTTCCACTCATGATAGCTTGGCTTATTTACTCTCTAGTGAGCACTTAATTGAGTTACATGTACTCTTTTAGAAAATTTAGGTGTAAACGTGGTGTTTATGCTTGTTTTTTGAACAAAATTGGATAGTTCATTTGCCTTGCTATGGTTTGCATCATTTGCATTTGTTGGTTACTAGTCTTTTTCAATGCGCTATCTTTCTAATCTAGCGGAGTTTTGCAATGGCTAAGTCATGAACATGGTGTTTAGACTTTGTTTGTTAAAGAATTTCGTTTAGATAGCTAGCAATCTAGTTGTAAGCATGGTGCTTAGAGCTAGGTGTAAACATTGTTCTTGTTTAGTTTCGACGCCTCTAACATTCGTTGCTAACTTCAAAATGTTTCCTTAACATTGCTAGCATGGGTGACTAAGATTTCATAATGATTGCCTTTTCATTCTAGAGATGATCGACTCTTATAGTAGTTTGTGTGAATATGTGGTCTATATGCTATTTAGCCAGCTGCAGATATAGACACGATTTGATTTGATTTATCTCACTAGTTCACACTTAACTACGGATTAATATTATGGTCTTATCTTAAATTCTGTGCTAGCATTGTTCTAATAACTTCATGCATCCACACTTATGCACACACCTACACCCTTGGTTTTTCTTTTCTACTAGAATAAGTTGTGCCACAAGTTGAACTTTGAGGTTGTTGCTAGATGGACGATATCGTTTCTACTCCCGACCATCACCTCGGGAGTAGTATGTGCACTTATTTGTTTTGCAGGAATGAAGGAATTACTCTCATATGAGGGAAGTTGGAGGAAATAAGGTGATAACAGCCACATGTACAAAGATGGAGCATTGGGACAGCAGCTACAAGGCGATGATCAAATTGAAAATCCAAAGACGAAGCCAAAGATGAGTGTGCCGATCGGCACCATTGTTTGTGCCGACCGGCACCACTTAGTGCGCCGATCGGCACACACCCGCTGCCCCTGTTATCAAGTTTTTCTCATGCAAACCAGCAAAATCTTAAGGATGGGGGAGACAAATGCTAGGTATCAATTCATTTAAATGCGGTAACATCTCTTCGCTTCCTCTCTTGTCTAATCTCGTTCTCTTCTCATTCTTGCAAGTATCATCTGCTATCAACTTGGGTTTTGTTCTCTTTTATGATGTGGTACCCTTCTCATTTTGTTCATGCGAAAGGTTGTTTGTAATTTGCCATTTAGAATTTAGAATGGACAATGACATATCCCAAATAGCTACCTTAGGGTGATGAAATGTCATTACTCTATCTAGGGCAGCATGTTTGTATGACTCACCATCATTTGCTTATGCTTTCACTTCAAAATAATTCATGGTTATGATGAGGATCTTTTGCTAGAGAAATGATGAAAGTTGCTATTGTAGTTAGAACTTGTTAGATTCATTGCATTAATTGTCCCCCGCTAAACTTTGAATTCGAAAAATAAGCACCAATTCTGTTACTCTATTTGCTTAAGTGGAGGGCGACGGATGGTATGATAGAGACCCCATATGATTGTTCATTTGAACCATGCTTTGCTCTTGAAAAAAAAAAACTCCAACATGGCTTGAGTACTTAATAATTTTTAGAAAACTATAATGTCTTAAAGTCTCTAATCCTTGCAATTATTGCTCTCTTGCATTGATCATACCTACCAAAGCCAAATATGCTACATTTATATGATAAACCTGTAGATTGAAACTTGAAATTTGGTGAGTCGGTTCAATTCTGTGTTCTTTTGGTATGAGACTTAGAAGCTGGCCATTTCGTTTGCGTAACTTTCACTTGTTTGCTAGCCTTATTCATATTTAGCATTGCCAATTCTACTCTGGAATGTGTGCATACTTCGCTGAATATTCCCACCTGTAAACTCATATTTCTTTTGGTGTTGTCCAATCCTTGTCCACAACCTATGATATGAGTTTCTCGTCGAGCCATTGCACTATTTTTTATGGTTTTATGCACAAATTATCAAGATATCTTGCTCAAGACGAAGATTTTCATCACCAAACACCTCTGAAGACTTTCTGAAGCGCAAAGGATCAATTTGAGGCGAAAACGGAGAAAAGTCGGGTTCGCGCCGATCGGCACAAATTCGCGCCGACCGGCACAAAGTATAAAATCAGCGAATGGCCCCCTGTTATCTCCAAGAATCAAGTATTTGTGTTTCAGATGGTCAAGGAGAAGAAATAAAAGGTTTAACTAGTGCTTTTTCTTTTTCCACTTCCTATATGCTCGAGACGAGCATCGTTTAAGCATGGGGGAGATGGATCGTCATCTACATTCCGAAGAACTAGTTAATGGACTTCAAAGATTGTTGATGGAAGATCAAGATTGTTTATAGTGTTATATCAAGTTGCAAGAGTGGACTTCATAGAAGATTGTGCATAAAACCATCATATTCAAGTAAGTGCATTCAATTGGCTGAAACTCTATCCTTCCAACCATGTGCAATCCGATTTTGAGAACTTCATTTGTGTCTTGAGATCATTCTTTGCCATTTGCACATGTCCACCTTTCTAAAGCGTGTGTTTTCCTCTCTTCCATCATGCTTTTCTAATGGCCTTTTTGACAAGTCTCTGTAAAACCAAGTAGAACTATCTCTTGATTTGACAATATTCTGAGTTACATTGTTTTGCTAGTTGTTTTCCTACCAAGCTACACATAAAGCCTTCCACCAAATATTTGTAGAAAGAATCACTTCTAGTGTTTGGCTTGTGAGATTTGTGAGATGAGTGTTGTCTTGATTCTTTGCTAGAGAGTGTTTTGTTTGGATATATGAGACTGAATTTTTGAAAACTTCAACGTATGAAGGCTTAGTTTGAGGAGTAATCTGCTTTGAGAGTTGAAGCTACTTTATTTTATCCGTTGTGGTCGGTTCTAAGTTTAAATCTGTCCCCCACTAGTATCTTTGAGTAGCTGAATTGGTGCAACATAAAACTTTGAACTACACTCTTAAAGCGGGTTGGATATGTATGTGCTTTGATGAATGCAAGTGAAGATGACATGACTGCAACGCTGATCTCTCCTTGAGAGGATGAAGTGATTTATTTACTCGAGGACGAGCAAAGGTTTAAGCATGGGGGAGCGGTTGGCAATTTCTAGAGTATCATTTTATATGCCAATTGCATCATATTCTCACCATATTCTTGTCATAATTGTGCATTATTATCCCTAATCTTGACGAATTCCACTTGTAGTGTTGTTTAAGTGTTATGTTGCAGAATTAGGTGAAGTGATACTGTAAAGACTCAAGTATTAGAAGTATCGACATGAAGCCCGACTCGCCATGCAAGGAGAGCTTCCCACTAGCCCATGACACATCCAAGGCACCTCTGGACGTCCATGGAACCCAACATGCAAGCCCAAGGTCGTGGCCCAATGCCTAAGGATTTCTAGAAGGTTTATCCAGAAGGAAAGATCAATTCGCGCAGTCCAGAAACAGCACTGTATTGTCATACGGATTTCGAGTTTAAGACGTGCTCTAATGGGAATCCAATATACAGGAAAGTTGTAGATCTCGTCGAGAGCTTTCTGGAAGATATATGGATTGTCCTATTTGGACTCTGGAGCTAGGAGATATGAGCCCCGCAAGAAGACCTGTGCAGAGGAGTCCGCATCAGGACAGATATTTTGGCATCGCATATTTGGGAATCTAAACGGCCGAATCAGAAGCTGAGTTGAATATCAAAGTTGAGATCTTTTCGAAGGCTACGAGGTAGAGTCCAAGATTACCTCATTTGGACACCAGACGAGGGAGTTACGATTTATAGAATTCGGAGCTTAACTTGGAAGGTACGAAACTGACTTGGATTCAATCTCTAAGGGCTAACTTGAAGGCCAAGCAAAGGAGGACTACTCCAGGGACAACATAACCATCAAGTGACGACCAAACAACAGGAGTTGGACGTTGGAAAACCTAGAAATACGCCTCACACACCCAAGACGCCGTCCGGAGTGAGAGCCACCACATAGAACAATGTAATCTAGGCTAGTTAGCTTGCCGGCATAGCCTCCATGCACGGTTGGCTATGCCGGAGTTCTTGAGCCTCCCTTGACGTTCGTCAAGGTATGTAATTGATGGTAAGCATCATGTTTTTGTGATAATTCTTTGTCTTTAATCGGATTACTTTGGTCTATGCGATTGTGCATGTTCTTAATTCTAGATACTTAATAAGAATAGACTCGTGGCGAAGGTTTGTTCTTATGGATCTATCGTATAGTGCAAGAAACCAGTGGTGAGCTATTAGCTAATGCCGTGACAGGGCCAGGGTGAACGAATCCACTATGTCTTGTAGAATACCGGAGTAGTTTGTGTAAGCTAAGACCTTGCTTTGACGTGATTTTACCTTATGGCTGGAACTACTAGATTATACAGGTTAAACTCTTGGATTGGATCTTGGTGAATATCAATTTACCTGTTTACAACTCACGGTACCGACCGGCACGGCCTCCGTGCCGATCGGCACAACCCCTATCTTTATCACAACTCGCGTGTGTGTGCAATAGTACTTCATGCTAGGATTGTTCTGTTAGACGAAATAGTAACTCTAATCGTGTTCTCTTGCTGATCTCTGTGGATTCGATATTAAACCTTAGAATACTCTAAGGAAAAAGCTACAATGTACACCGTCCACTTGCGGTATATAAATTAGGTGCGTGTAAACGACCAACACTAACTACATAAAAAAAGTTGCCGTAAGTATATCAATTCATGGTCAACACTGGAGGAAAATTCTATTTGATTTGCTGTGCCAAACCTGATAAGCTCACGAGTGCCCGATCTTTTGATTCCATTTTGGGAATAACTTTGATTTCCTCTGTACTAGGTCCAATTTTCCATGGACACCACCAGCAAACCAGTGATTTCAGCTTGTGCTGACATGCTGAAATCCGGCGAGCATCAGATGAGATATAAGCTGAAGAAGAAGTACTTCAATAATGTACCAGTCAGTCAATGGATTACCACATCACCTGTGTCATCGATGGATGACAATCAATGGGCAGAACTCCTGAAGTTGTGGTCAAGCCCACAGCACAAGGTATGGCAGAACATCAAAGCGCCTCGTTCTTTGTCAGTCAACTTAATGTTAAACAGTTGATTCAGGATGCCATCTGATTTTAGGGTAGGCATACAGTTACTATGTTGTACCCGTACTTTGTTCTGCTCTAATGGATCCCTCTGTCGTGCCTTTTTTTTGTTTGTTATAGACTTGAGTGTTATGTTATCCTACTTGTTTTACTCTTAATTAAATTTGTTCATTGCACAGAAATGCTTAAGTGATGTTGGACGTTAGAAACACTGTATTTTTTTTTATCACTCACAGAAATGTACTTTCTGCAGGAAACGTGTCTTACAAACCAGCGGAACCGTGAGAAAGTACGGATGCATCAGCGCACAGGCTCCCGGTGCTATGTTGCACAGGCCCATGCCTTGGTAAGGATCCATGTCCTCTGATTTCTTCTGATCAAATCCTGATTAGACATTTCTTTGCACATGATTTTAAAGAGAGAAATTCAAGGATGAAGACCCCACTGCTGTGGAACGGTTCAGGGAGTTTCATTCATCACGGAAAACTGGTTCTGTTAGTGAGACCATTCAGAAAGCTCTTGTAAGTGCTTGTTTCCTTTTCATGTCCTCTTATGCATGTCCCGCACTGGAAAAATCTGTGAACGAGATGGAACTTTGACCTGTCACCTTTATTTTTCTAGGATGATATGGAAGCGATGATGGAAGAACCTGTACAAGAGGGAGAGGAACCGATGTCTCCTGGTCAAGCTGTTCGTGAAGTTGTTCGAGCAAGTACCTTTCTTGAAGTTGTGGGCCTACAACCGAAGAAAAAATCAGAGTTCCCGGTTGGAAGCACTGATGGCTGAAATTGAGCGCGAGAAAGCTGAAGTCGACAAGTTGAACAAATAGTTGAACAACAGAGGAGGGAGATCGATGCCTTGCGGAAGCAAGCCCAAGTGAGAGACTTGAGGAAGGAATCAGCACGAAAGGCAAGCATGATGTCTAATTTCGAAGGGGAAGGTCAGGTGCATCCTTCATCTCTGACATCTGAATGATTTTCTAGTCTGATTGGTTTTGGTGTAATCTGGCATCATTTCGTGATATGTATGGAATGTAAACAGCGACATCATTTTGGTTTATCATGTATAACTGACTCATCTTGTATTCAACAAGATAAATTTGGCATATGCTTGTGACGATCCAACATGATATGATTTGTGACAAAATAGATGGACCTCAAATGGGCCAGCAAAAGGCCATTTTATGTGCTGGGAGACGATCTGGGCAACCGATATGTGGAGCAATAACACAAAGGCACGTGAACCAATCAGAGAGAGACACGTGGACCCTCAGAAAAAAAGTGAACCAATAGAAAAAGACACGTCGACCAATAGAAAAACGACACGTGGACCTGAAAAAGGAGGCGTGGAACGTCCGTGGGATGACACGTGGACCAATAGAATACTGACACGTGGACCTCAAAAAAGGTGCGGGAACCAGAAAAAATGACACGTGGACCAATAGAAAAACGACATGTGGACCAACAGAAAGATGACACGTGTGTCTGACACGTCATCAAGCTGATGTGGCAGCATTGCCACGTTGGACGATATATCATCCTGCCATCGTGGCAGTATACGTATACGAAGTACCGTATCAAAACCTTGATACCCGGGCAGGCTGCCGGATAGTAAAAAGGTCGTAAATCACGACTTACCACGCTCGACTGCTGACGAACGCGAAAAAGTCATAAGTCGCGATTTATGACGAAATTTTCGTCACTAGCTGCAGTCGGTGACGCCTTAATAACGTCATTAATCAGCAGATCTGTTCTAGTGGTTCTTCGTATTGAATGCAGGAGTACTAGAGTCAATGGTGCTTGAGGTACATATAAAAAATGATAATACTGAGTGGATTGAAAGACAACATAGACTGCTCCAGATCACAAATAGGGCTTCAAGGGATGCGCGGTTTGATTTTGTGTCTCATTTTGGTCGACCTAAACCTGAGCGTAACTGGTATGGACAGGTGCATAATTTGTCTATGGCCGACCCTTTTGTGTGTTTTGATAAGTGGGCCTGATTTTGTTCCATGGGTCAAGGATATGCTGTTTTTCGGCGCTGGAGGTGGGCGGGAGTCATGGATCCGCCGTGCGGTGTACAGTCCCTTCCTAGCTCTCTTAGTTTTAGATAGTCTAGGGTTAGGGTTAGGTTCTCTCGCGCCGTTGTCGTCGACGGCGGCGAGGTCCTTTTGTCCCGGCGTGGTCCCTGCAGGCGGCAGTTGCGGCTGCTCCTTGCGTGATTCGCGTCGGTGTCCAGGTTTACCCGTACCGGTGCTTCGGTGCGGGGCTGCTTTTCTCCGCGGCGACGTCTTCGGCGGGCGATGGCGGGGGTATGGCGAGGACGGCTCCAAGATGGGCTTCGAGTTCGTCTTCTCCTTCTCCTCCGCTGGTTTCCCAGCCCTCGTCGACATCGTCGTTGTGAGTTCTTTCTCCCTCTTCCATCTTCTGAGCGGAAGGGTGGAGTTGTGGGGCCTCCCCGGAGGCACACTCTGTGTCGGCGTCGTTGTGGTCAGCGGCGCTCGACTCTTTGGTTCCCGGCCGGCGGCGGCGACGGTGTCGGAGGCGACGACGGCTGCGGAATCTTCTTCCCCTTCCTCCTTCCAAGCGATGGCAGCGATTGGACCTTATGCTCTTGCAGATGCGCTCTTCCGGGCGTTGATTATTGCAGCTGTCGTCGGCGGGAGAAGGAGGCGGAGCATTTGGAGCTCCGGCGAGTGTCGCCGGAGTTTAGATGTTTCGAGTAAAATCTCGTTTGAAGGGGCTGGATGTAATTCTCAGTGTGTCCGGGGTGGTTTCTGTAAACTCCATGGATGTACTGTTCATCTATATTAATATATTTCCCTTCTGCTCAAAAAAAAAAAAAGGATATGCTGTTTTTTCCAAACTTTATTAGTCACTTGTTTGCAGGGCATCTGATTTTTCTTTTACTAGGATATTGTAATTTGTCGACAGACAAGATGTTAAATTTCATATGAATGCACATATAATGTATCTATTCATCTATAATTTTAGTTTTCATTCCTGTTGGTGTCATCACAAAAAGAAAACCTATCGGGAATAAAACATATTTCTTTTTGGCTCTTAGGGTACGTGCACGGTTACACTGAGCTTCACATCATCTTACGGTGCGTCAATACACAAAATACTCATATTTAAAATGTCATTGTGCCAATGTATTTCCAAGCTCTGAGACCTTTTGCCTTTTCTCTCCATCAGAAAGTTCAAATAATGGAGGGCTAAACCTCTATGTCACAGGCATATGATATGTCACACCCCAAAATTTCTATTTTGGGATGTGAAGCATTTTTGCTAGATTTTGTAGAAAATAAAATAAATTTGTTTTATGTGACGAAAAATGAATTTACAAAATTGTAAAATAGTTTAAGGAATTTAATGGTTGGATATTACCTTGTTAAAATTTCCTTTGAATTTCCTATATCATTTTCTCCCAATTTTATCCCTCTCTTTTCTATTTGTCCTTATCATCCTTTGATCCCGAAATTCACAGAATTTCCAGCTGGCCTCTTGGGCCGAATCCTTCCCCAGCCCAACTTTCCCTTCTTTTTCCTTTTCCCTTTCTCTTTTCTGTCGGGCCGCCATTTCTTCTATGCAACTCGGCCCAGCTTGCCCCATGCAGCCCACTTGGCCCAGCTCGCCAGCGCCAGAGCCCAGCCCGGCCGAACCCTAGCGAGCCGCCGCCCCCGTACGCCGCCGCCGCCACCTCGGCGTGTGCGCTCGACAAACCTATGGCGCCGCGCCCTTATAAATGGACCCCCAGGTGCGCCGCGACCCCCTTTCGTCGTTCCGCCGCCTCCCGCGCCAGCAAACCCTAGAACGCACCGCCGCCAATCGCTGTCTTCCCCATCACCGGCAGCCGAGCGTCGCCGCTGTCGCCTCGCCGCACCAAGCCGCCTCAGTCCATCCAAGGTCGACGAAGAGCCCAGTACGGATGTGCCGCCCCTCTCCCGCTCCTCCCCGACGAGCTCTGACCCCGGATGCCGCCTCACATCGACGCCGACGAGCCGCCATCTTTCCTCGCCGTCGCGCGCCATCATCCGGTCATCTCCGTGCTCGCGTGACACCTGGTGAGAATCTCTGCATCCTCCTCTTTCTCCTCGTCCAACTCTCGTCGCGAACCAAGCACTGTAGGCCGAGATCACCCAACTCCGGCGATGCCCCGGCCATGGCGCCGTCGTCTCCCCCGCCGCCGGCAACTGCCGTTCCAAGCCTCAGGTCCACCGTGGACTGTAGACCATCCCCTTGCCTGAGGTCCACGAGTTCATAGACTTGGTCCATATCATTCCCTTTACAAAAATAAACCCAATAAATCCCAGTAAATACTCCTTTCCATTTATTTTCTATATAAGCCCTATAAACCTTTCTGTTATTCACAAATTAGCCCCTGAAACCTTTAAACGCCTATATCTTTTTATCGGTAACTCCAATTTAGGTGATTCTTGCGCCTAAATCTTCGTCTCGTTGTAATCTATCCAACCATAGAGTTGTTATGACATGTTTATGGTGTTTGATGTACTGTATCTATTTGTTTGTGCTCTTTTTCTTTTATCGGTAGTTAATTCGAATCGATGATGGTGTTGAGAAGCGGTACAAGAGTACGAAGAGCAAGAAAAGATCACTGAGCAGCATAATATAAACAGGCAAGTGTCCTTGAACATCTTGCTCCTATTTAGTAGTAGTTTGTAGTATATTCCTTGAATGCATTGCGTTTAATTTGAATCCTATGTGTCATTATCCTGTTCCATATTATTCCTTGTCGCCTGTTGGGTAGTGTCTTTTATGGGTAGATTCATGCTTAGCCTTGCTGTATGTTTGGGATGGGAGTGTCCTTAATTTTGACTAATGATCTATGCAACATAATTGGGTTGATGGTAATGGTAGAAACATGGTGATTAGGAATCTGAGCAGGATGGTTGGTTTGGTATGGTGCCATCGTGCACGAGACTTTGGTTTGTGCTTGTGCCTGCTTAGATTTTAAGGACCGGTTCATGGGCTTAGTAACCTGGCATAACCGCGCCATCACAAGACTGGTAATGGGACAGCTTGGCCAATTAATTAGATGTTCTTCTATTTCTGTGGCACCATTTGGTTGTTGTCGTGGCGCAAATGGGGGCTATGGCCGGCAAGGGAAAATAGACTTGTCTGTTATAGCGAATCCTAGCGGGTGCTTACAGGGTAGGAGATGCTTTGTAAAGGCCTCGTAGTGATCTCCTGGCCGCATACCTAAGGAAGTGTGCATTTGGCAAAATGAAGGTTTTGACAGGTGACGAAATCACGACTTATGGGTAAAGTGGTGCAACCTCTGCAGAGCGTAAAACTGTCTTGACAGCCATGCTCACGGTCAAGAGCGAGCTTGGACTTCCTCATGATTAGTTGGTTGGTTTGGTAGTCGGGTGGTGGGAACCCGATAAGTTGGTAGCCAGATGGTGGGAATCTGGTGAGTCTTGGTAGCCAGGTGGTGGGAACCTGGTGAGCTATGTTGTTGCTGTTGGGAGTTGTCATTACACCTAGTAAATAGGATGCTTTTTGATATAGATGTGTCTATATTAGGACTGCACAGATGCAGACCCTGATTAAGCCTTTCTTGATTTAGCCTTGCATGTCATACTTTCCCACACTTGCTGAGTATGATATGTGCTCATGCGCTTGCTTTTCATATATTAAATGCTGTTCAGTGAGGAAGACTACATTGAAGACGGTGCAGAAAAGGTCGCATTGCCGCCAGTCGATTTGCCTGTGGAGCGCCCTGGAGTTTCTTCTTCCGCTGCTGTGCTTAGAACTCTGGTTTGTTTTATTTAAAGTTGTTTTATTCGTTATAGAACTGTTTATCACTATGATGTCACTACATGTATGATAAAACAGATCCTGGCATACATGTAGAATGCATTCGATTTATGTATATAAAAATCGGGTGTGACATGATATCAACTATATGCACAAATTTTATCGTTATCGTCTGAGAACTCACAAATATGCACATAAAGGCAGGCATCTAATTCTGGTATATGAAGCAAAACTTAGAGATAAAAAAATATCATCATTGCCGATTCCTCCATAGAAACAATGACTTGCTTGTACTTGTGCACCACTTTAATCAATCTCTCAGGTGGCAAAATAGCATGGTAAACCTGGAATCAATAATAATGGACTCATGGTTAAATGTACTTGATTAAAATATATAGTATTATAAATGTACTTGATTATCTTCTCAAAAAACTTTACTTTGTTGCTATTTTCGATCAAATAGCCAGTTACTCTAAAGTATCCAAATAATTGACAAGGACTAGCTTGCAAATTTTGAACAAACCTGCAGTCTGATCGATTAGCCAATATCATTTGTTTGATTCACGGCCTATAATTTTTTGAGTATCTATTATGTCCACTTTTGAGAGAGATAGCTGATGATAAAGGATAAATATTAGCCATGTGCTTCACTACGATTGTATCTAAACTAATAAGGCACGAGTTGTGCGACCAATGATTCCTCACCTAACTTTTGTCTACCCATCCTCTAAATCTCCTCTTGATCTAATTGGGTCCGCCACCTTCTAACCCTTGATCTAGAGTCCTCAACTCCAGCCGGTGGGACCGTAACGTTAGCAAGAGGGTGCTACACCCAGTTTGCATTGAAAAATGTTACGAAGGGGTTACGCTCCCGGGTGCCGCGATTATTTTTTTTCACCAGCGATTTCGCTCTACCCGCCGGCAGCACCCGCCCGCTCCTCCCGCGATCCATTGATTCCATTCCATGGAAGATTTCCAATTTCCAAATTTCCCTTTCCTTCATCGTTGATGGTTGTTACCAAATCTGCACGCGTCTGGGCTTTCCTTTCCCTTCTTCCATCGCTGGAGATCATCGATGCGCCGCCACTCATGGTCAACCTCAACATGGCAGGAGCCAGGAGGATCAGCGGCGCCCGGGCTGGAGTGCCGGAAGCGACGCGGAGCGGAGCGGCGAGCGACAGCTGCGCGGAGCCGCCAAGGCGATGGTGAGCGATGGGGACGATCTCGAGCTCGTCCCCGCCGATGACCTCAAGCGGCGCAGGGACAACGACGGCCTCCTCCCGCAGCCTCCCCAACAACACGATGTCTCCGTGGACCTCCTCCTCTTTGGCACCTCCACGCGCATGCATCTGGTGCTTCAATTTCTTACTTTCCCCCCAAATTTTCTGTACTACAAATTGGATGCCATGATTGGGCTTCACCCGTGTGCACCTTGTGCATCAATCTCTTGTTTCCCCCAATTTCTCTATATCAGGCGGGGATTTGGTTTTGTCAGATTTACACCGTTTCTTCCTTCGATTTTGCATAGTATGGCTGTCCATCTCTTTGGTTGTGCGATTTGGTTCTGCATGTTTTCTCTATTGCTAGGATGGTGGCAGCTGCGTGTCTGGTGATCCGGCGTGCTCCAAAGTGACGCTAGAGGAAGGGGCACGCAGTGGCGCCAGCCTCATCCTCCTACACTGCCATCAACTCCTCCATCCATGGAAGTTTCGTACTGTGCTCCTCCTCCTCCTTCAGCTATCTGCTTCTTGCAGGTCAGATGGAAAAGCTCTCCTCATTTTATTGTTGCAGTCATACAACTTACTGCATTTTTAACCTCTGTTACTCCGTGGTAAAGTCATCCAACTGTATTTACCTCTTGCATTACTTTATTTACATTTCATAATCCTGTTATCTGAGAGAAATTTTCAAATAAATGGACATGGATATAGTATGAGTGAATCCATTGTTCCACTGTCAAACAGAGACTCCCGTACGAATAACTTACTATTATGCATTTTGCATGGTAATATATATTGGAGCATCTATCTTTTTCTGCACAATGCAATACTATATCGGGCAAGGAAAAACAATAGGGATAGGAAAAACTATAGCACAGACCCAGCATATGCACCTTCTGAATACCTGAGAAATGGTATGTGTTTTTTGATGTTCATGTTTTGGTCTGAAACTTCTACGTGCATGCTTTAGTGAAATGTTTAACCTTTTTGGGTGTTCATGATCCTACTCTTCAGTTTATTTTTTTAACTATCTTTTGCCTGCAATTCTTACTGCGATACTCCTGGGGGAATTTTATTCTCTATTTGTTCTACACTCGGTAGATTATTTGATAGGAATGATGGCAACAAACAATTTTTTATTGCTTTTAAACCTGGAAATGGTACAAGTGGAGGTCCGTACAAATTTGATGCACTTAATTTCTGGATAGACATTAAGAAGTGCAGTGTGTTGATGCAGTAGGAGCTAGCTCTTATTATCGATTGCCTCTTTTCTTCCAATTGATGTGGAATTCTGCATAAAGAGGTTGGCATAGAAAAAAAAAACTTTCTACAATGTTCAGATTAGTATGTCTGTGAGTAATGACAACAATGCTTCTCATGATTATCCATGTTCCAAATGTCCTTTTTTTTTTGTGAACACTCCATATATGTAGAGGGAGGAGCGACAAGCAGCCACATGTGAGCTTTTTGTTTTTCAGATGCAGATTTTTTTTTTCACAAGTATATATGAAACTTAAGATGGCAATTGCGTCTATTGTAGCAACAAACAAAAATGATTGTTGGGCAGGAGGCGGGCTGCGGCTGCGGGGCGAGGTAGAGGATCCACTGCCAGTCATCTCTGATTCTCTCTCTGATGTGTATGTGCTGAAAGTGCAGATGACATAGAAGGTCATTATGGAAAACAATTGTTAGGGCGATCCACTCTGCTTTGTCATGCAGGCTACCTTGGAGATAAAGGGTATACAATATATTGCAAAGCAAGAACATGCAGGGATATGTGTGATTACCAACTTTTATAGCCAGTAAGCCTTTTCAAGGTTCGCTAATCTGTAGTCAGCGCCCTTGTTTCTTAAGGCCTTGAACAGAGGATGGCTACAACCGCTAATACATGCTTGGAAAATTCTATTTGAAAACCCATATGACCTGCCTATGATGATTAATTACAGGCCCAACTTCTTTTACATCCTAAATTAGAGAAGATCCTGGCTCAGACATAAGGTTGGTTTGTTGGAAAATTGATAATTCATTTTAGTACTTTTGGAAGACTTTCAATATATTTTCTTGAAACCTGTCCAGATTCTACTGTTACGAACTGACATGATTTACAACATATCCCAGTTTTCTCGATGGGTAATGGCAATTTTATTGCTGCTTAGATTGTGTTACCACGGACATCCTGATATTGTTATATCATCATATCTGCACTGAATCCAGAAAGTTTGTACATACGTATACCTTGACCAGAATTGTTGTTTTAATGTGTATAGATTCCAATCGTAACCCGAAATGAAGCTGCAAAATATCGGGGCCAAGGGTTTCAAACTCTGGAGAACAATGTTGGGAAAAAAATCGCATTCAGATATAGAAGTTCTGAAGGCTTTTCAGACTACTCCATTTATTTTGGATGCAAAGGAGGGTTACCTAGCGGAGCAAGAAATTGAAGTTCTCAGCAGAGTAAAAGGTTTGCTCAATCGCACTCCTATTTTAAGCTACCGAAAGGAATATATTTTTATGATTTCCTCAAAATTTTCTTTGACTCTTTATCATCTGGGTGGCTTCATCCAGAAGTTAAATCATTTTGTTGCTACTGTCATTGTTTCAGAAATGGGAGTGAATTTGAAAAGTCTCCATGATGTTTGCTTTGTTGCCATGGATTTATCTTGATCAATCCATGTTTGAACATTTATCTCGCTTAGGTAATTTTTAACTGTTTTTATGAGTGACTTGATGACTCACAAAAACAGTTTCTTTCCATATGCTTGCTGGAGCATACAACTTTAAGTTGGTAATTTTAGGAGCTGGGTTAGCATTTTTCGCTATCATTCATCGTGTGTTGGTGTGCTGCGCATATAAGTGAGAAGGGATTCACAAGGGAGTGGAGAGGGAAGAACAAGAGGATCCGAGGAATTTCATCAGATCTTGGTTTCTAACTCAAGCACTTTTTCATTATGTTCTTTTTTTGTTTATGAGGAATTCTGGTTTCAGTTATTTTTGCCAGGTATTTTCTCGATTGATCATACCTGTTAAAAAAAAAGATGCTACAAATTAATGTTGGGTTCCTTGTCTCAGTAGTTGCTTCCACATAGAGATAGATGTAGCTGTATGTGTATGATAAAAGGTAGAGATTACCAAAGATGCTTCTTCATAGCAAAATGCTTGGTGAGTAGGTGGAAAGAAACCTGCTTTTATGTAATTATTTTTGTTTTCTAATACTCTTGATCATTTTTTCTGTTGTTGCCACGTTGAGTAGTGGGAGAGTGGAGCAACTGCACTTCACGGATGGACCTGCTCACGATCGTGGCCTTGGCAATGGTTGTTGTTGCTTTTGTGAATTTTATTTTTCAGGCAGGAAAGCTTGTCAGAAGAAGGTATGCCATGGAGGCATGGACGAATTTCTTCTGCATGCAGTTCTGGTCGTCCGATTTGTCTTAGCATCGTAACTTGTCTTTCCCCTGTAATCTTTCTTGCCTGATGTGCCACGTGGTGTCGAGAGCTACAACAATTGTATGAGCCCAAGATAAAGACCTGGTAAAGCAATAGATCGAGAAGTTTGACATCTCTCTCTGGTTTTCCTTAGTGATGCTTGTTATTAATATATATTGGAATTTTTACATCTCCTGTCAATCGGAAACTTAGGTTCATCTATAAAACTGATGTACAGATAAATCTTGATAGGTAAATGCTATTGTAGTATTAGAGAAAAAATTGTCACTGGGTGATATCAGTTATCAATCCTCTTAAGAAAATCAATGTACTCTGATTTTTGCGCGTAGTTTAAATCAAGACCCTTTGCCATTGTCATATTACAAAGTTCATTTTATTCTATATGCATTTTTTACATATGGATATAAATTGTCTCGTCTTAATTAAAATGTTAGTTGTTATCAACTTTAGAGTTTGTTATTTGGTACATCTGAAATATCGCGTTAAGAATGAAATACATGCACACCTACATGGAATGAAACACATGTGCACCTACATCGATGCATGTTTTGTAAATAACTGGAATGCATGTAACAGTTTTTTTGTTGTCCACTTATGTTATATTACCAACTCCATTGTAAATATCGTTTTGATCTTTTTAGGCGCACGTGCATTGGTAGTAGTAGATATTAATACTTGTAGTACATATGGTTACACGAAACATAAAGATTAATCGTTTGTTTTATAGATGATGAGGTTTTGTTATTATTGGTGTGTCTTCATCAAACTATTTAGCGTGTGCTAACAAGACAGTTCAGTTCTGTTAAACATCTAGCTGATATGAATGTTGTAATGATGTCTTTTTATGGTGGCTCAGTATTATAAGAATAACATCTTTAAATATTACAAAATCACAAATATAAAACATGTCGTATATATCTTGCTTTTGTATTCTAAGTTGACAATATGATGTAGAGAGAGGCTAAATATTCGAAACGTTACGAATGAATTTGTCAGTGCTGGCCCTATTGAAAAAAGTGAGGAGTAGTAGTAGGGAATGATTTAGTGTTAAAATTCCATTATTGTATTTTAATCATTTTAGTATAAATTATGAATGGTGTTGTATACATCTTTGTTAAATTACATGTGCTCATATTTTTGTCATATTAAAATAAAAAGGGGCAAACATCAAACATCCATTTTGTTGATTTTTGCTGTTTGAAATATATATTTAATCATGTGTTAATTTTTCTTTATTGTGATATCATAAAACTGTTTTAAAATATATTTTTGTTATTCGTGATATCATAAGAACACGTCACGATATATGCCGCATGGAATATTATGTGAATGTTTTGATTTCTACAATATGTTAAATGATTTTTAGCTATGTTTGCTTCAACAATATATTATACCATCTTATAATTGTCTGGGGTAGAAACAATAAATAACATCATATTATTAATGCTTTTGTACAATGCCATGATGTTTTGGGCAGAACAATATATTGAAATTGTGTTTCATGCCGTGACGCCACGTGGAACAATATTTTGCCGTGCGTGTCGCACGGGGTTAGTAACTAGTAAGAATGTAAGGAGCATGTTCAGTTTCGTTGCTGCAGTAACCGTGGTTTCCTTTCCACGGTGTGTGCTATCAACTATGCTTAGTGCGATTAGGCAGTATTGATCGCTCGACCTAGAAGTTGGTCGAAAGCATCTTTATTCATTTTTCACGGTTATATCAAGATACGATAAAGGTTATCCCAAGCTGCTGGTCCCGTCAAGCTCCTCACAGGTCTAAACTATTATACTTGGCATAGATACTATCCATCATGTAGGAAGATCCTCAAAAGAGGATGCACATAATCAAGCTAGGAGCTCAATCTATGCTCAATTAGGTAGGCAAGTTTGATTGTTATCTCTGCCGGAAATAACTCTTATACTCCGGTTGAATAAATCAAGTGGCGTTGGCCTGGCTAGACAAAAAAAAGATACGATCCATCATGTAGTCTTGATCCGTACTTAGGATATAGCACCCGGATGCCACTTTCCCACAAAGCATCCGGAGTTTGAGACATGTGCACAAAGGAACTGATGGTCAAGAAAAGGGAGAGCAAAATGGCAAAGTGGCTGGCCGGTGAACATGCCAACATGTGGCTCATCATGGTTGGTCAAAGTGGACCGTTGGTGCTTGAAGTAAAGAACAAACTTTCTTAACAAACCATTAATTTGATTTCAAATTCGTTTGATAAGAGATGTAGTTTAACATTAACGCAACAAAATAAGATCTCATATATTTTTTAGAATGTTTTTTTAAAATTGAAAATTTGAGTGCAATGTTTCAACAATCTGATAGGCTGTTTCAACAAATTGATGCTGAATGTTCTATAAATGTGTTGAATTATGCTTTTATAATTTCTTCAATCAAGTTTTAGAGAGTTGAGTCCCCATATAAAATGTTTGAACACGCTAAAAATTATGAATATACAATGCAGAATTATCGAACTAAAACAAAAATTATTCATATTTAGTGGTAGCAATAGCAGGCGAAGACTAGTGGGGGCGGGTGGGCAACACGATGAAGAATTTGGATTCAGGGGTTTTCAGGGCCTTCTCTCCCAAGTAAACATAGAGTGGTTTCGAGGGCAACCGAACCTTTGGCAAATCATGTCCTGCAAAGCTTGATGGTCATGGACAACATCCACTGCTCCCGCGTCTGGATTGGGTCAAGTAGTCTTAGAAGCATTGGTGTCCATTTTGTTGATCGGAGTGATCTCAGCTTACAACAACATCTCATCATCAAGGACACCTCTCGTCTAGAAAGAATCCAATGAAATTGGCATACAAATTGGTAGAGAATCAAATTTCTATCACAAATGCTTCCGCTGAGATTAATTGAGGTGATCTTTATTTAATTATTAGGAGTCGTTTCAATGGTTTTAAAATTAAAACAAAACTTAATAGAAAATTAAGAAATTAATGTCAGCTTTGAACAATTTTAAAATGAAATCTACATAATCTTTTCAAGCGCATCCAGTTTAAAAATGGGTTCTTATTATAGTGCCTTATCAGCACAGAATTGGCTTAATGGTTGAAAGCAATTAAAAAGATGTTTTAAGTGATCAAAGTTTGGGAATGTTTTGCATTTTAACGACCTCGTCGACCTGTGTGGAAGCAGCCATTACTCGTGGTCGTGGCCCACGACAATGTTGTATGTCGACCACCGGTCTCCGTAACCTTGTTTCGACCACCCGTCTCCGCAGGCCGATATCTGCTCTTCTTCGCTGTGCCGGCCCAGCCCACGTTCTCGGCTTTAATTCCTCATTTCTTTCTTCCTCGTCGTGTTTCCTCATTCTCTCCCGCTTCTCCTGCGCATGCCCGACGCGATTCGCAGGTACCTCGAATCCATTCCATTGCACTTTCTAGGGTTTCAAGTTTACAAACTGCTTTGTATCATTTCGTCATGTGAATTGTTTCGTTGTAGTCCGTGACTATATGTAAGATTCATTTGCGATTCAATGGATTTTAGGTTGATTTCGCCTCTAGTTGAAAGGGTTTGGTTCCGAAATTGTTCCTGGTCATCTTGGATGTGATTTCTATGACTGATTTAAAATCAAGGAGGCCAACAACATTAAACAATTCAGACCAATTTGTTTATTGGGAGTTGATTTCAAACTTTTCTCTAAGGTGCTGACTTTGAGATTGACACCATTAGCACAGAAAACAGTAAGTGCTTGGCAGACAGCTTTCATCCCAAAAAGATGTATCTTGGATGGTATTGTGATATTACATGAGCTTCATGAAATTAAATGTGAAGAAGAAATCAGGAATTGTCCTGAAACTAGATTTCGAGAAGGCCTATGACAAGGTCCATTGGGATTTCCTAGAGACAGTGCTAAGAAGGAAGAATTTCCCAGAGAAATGGATAATGTGGATAAAGCAAGTGGTTGAAGGAGGGAAAGTAGGAATAAATGTTAATGGAAGAGCAGGAAATTATTTTAGAACATACAAGGGCCTCAGGCAGGGGGACCCCTTGTCCCCACTTTTGTTCAATTTAGTTGGAGATGCTCTGGATGCTCTGCTAAACAGGGCAAAGAATGAAGGGCTTAACAAGGGCTTAGTGCCGAATTTGGTGGATAGAGGTATCACCCATTTGCAGTATGCTGATGACACTGTGATATTTCTTGAAGTAGATGATCAGTCAATCATTAATACTAAGTTCATATTGTACTGTTTTGAGAGCATGTCAGGGTTAAAGATTAATTATGAGAAAAGTGATGTGATTGTTGTGGGAGTAGATGAGGGAACCAGGCAAAGGGTAGCACAGATGTTCAACTGCAATGTTGGTAGACTCCCAATGCACTACCTGGGCATCCCAGTGAGTGATAAAACTCTTTTTGCAAAAGATTTTGCCTATATGTTCCAGAAGATGATAAAAAAGATGGGGGCTTGGCAATGTAATTTTCTCTCTTCGGGAGGAAAAACAATTCTGATTGAGTCCAGTTTAAGTGCCATCCCTACTTATACTATGGGCATATACTTGGTTCCTGAACCTGTACATCAGAGAATGCAAACTGTGAGAGCAGATTTCTATTGGCAGAATAGAGGAGATAAGAAGAGGTACCACTTGATAAAATGGGAGGAGATGGCAATTCCAAAGGAGTATGGAGGGCTGGGTTTTACAGAAACTAGAGTAATGAAAGTTTGCATGTTGTCTAAATGGATTTTTAGAATTGAACAGGGTGATGAGAGTCAATGTATAGAGTTATTGAGAAAGAAGTACCTTGGAGATGGAGGGTTTTACAGCAGTAAAAGTGAAAGATCTTCTCAGTTTTGGAAAGGGCTCCACAAGATCAAAGATTATACTTTAATGGGTTTAGTTTATGTGCTGGGAGATGGGAAGAAGATCAGATTCTGGTTCGATGTGTGGCTAGAGCCAGTGCCACTGAAAGTAAAATTTGCCAAGTTGTTTGATATTTGTCGTCAGCAAAGTAGCTCAGTGGCGCAGGTGCTTGAAGATAACAACATAAATCTGTCTTTTAGGGGAACATTTGGAGAGATAGAGGAGAGGGAATGGATAGAGCTCTGTGATAAACTGGACCTGGTTCAGCTAAGAGGAGAGCCGGATACAGTATAATGGGCGTTTGAGAGGACTGGCATTTTCTCAACTGCTTCGCTGTACAGGTTTTTGACTTTCCCAGGAAATGTGGGCGGCAAAAATGCCACTTAAGGTCAGGATATTCATTTGGCAGCTGCAGAAAGGGAAAATCCCTGCAGCTACTGTTCTGAAACAGAGGAAGTGGAAAGGATCTGAACTTTGCAAGCTATGTGGGCAAAAAGAGACACCGGAACATATAATGTTTAGATGCCGAAAGAGACATTGGGTTGGCAGAGAGTCCCCGCGAATTTGACGAATTTCGTAGAGATTGGTTTAAATAGAGTGGGGCACCAAAGCAATGCTAGAATGTTTATAATGCTGGGGGCCATATGCTGGGCATTGTGGCTTACCAGAAATGACTTTGTCTTCCGTAATCAACTTTGCCCAGCTCCACAATCAGTTGTTCATCGTATGCTGTCGTTAATGCAGAGGTGGAAGATCTTAGCCAAGCAGGAGGACCGTGAGCGCATCGAGCTCTTCATCCAGGCCGTCAGGAGCAGGCTTGAACAACGAGAACACCAAGAAGCGCTCTTGACTGGTGGTTAACGCAGTGAAGCCTCTAAATCATGTAATAGGGATAGCTTATCTTGAGCGGTTGAGAGGACTTCGTCTGGTAGTTTTTTGTAATAACGTTTCTGTTTCTGTTATCTTAGCTTCGCGAACTGTTTTCTCTTTTCTTTTAGTCGTTTTTTAAGTTGTGAACCTGTAAGCCGGCCATGTTGGCTGTACTTGCTGTTGCTCTCTTAAAGCAGGGTTATCCTATGGTCTAAAATTGGGTGGATATACGTGAAATTTTATTGAGATTCATTGGTAATTTGGTCTGATTGCACCTGTATTGTTAGTGTTTGGTGTTGAAATTTTGATTATGACGGTTAATGGCCCAAATTCATTAAACGTAGTGAGGTTCCTGTAAGATTCAGTAGTGATTAATTATATAACTGATACATCTTGTCATCACCCGATTATTTGGGGGATCGGCAGATACTTAGATCGAGGGAGCAACGAACAGTAAGAGAACAATCTAGGGCACACAGAGGGTTTTAGACTCGTTTGGGCCTCCTGAAAGATAATAACCCTACGTCTAGTATGGAGCGTGTTGAATGTGACGGCGTGTCTGCTAGCGTCATATACCTCCTCATCAGGGGGTTACACATATATTTATAGATCCGTTACCGCCTCTATGAGTCCTTGCCTTATTCTACAAGACTTCCGATCCATAGTAACAGATTCGGAGTCTATCTACAAGTCTCCTTTCGTGCATTACAAGTTTTCAGGAATTACAGTATTAAATCTTCGGAAATATCTAAAAATATGGGTTACGACACATCTGATTTCTCCTTTGTTCATGTTTATCCTTTCGAATTTGTTCTTCATCATGGTCAAATTATCTGGTTATTACGTGTTTCGTATGAATCTGTTTGCAGGGTCCTTACGTATTTATTAGATGTTTTGGCAAGATATTTCACTCACTTGCATTAGTACTTTGCGTTTGTTCAGGCAGTTTTTCATAAATGTTCGAGCAGTATGTAGTCAATGTTCCATTAGTATTTACTAAATGTTCTAGGTCACTCGGTGTTGCAGAAGCATTTTTTTTCTTGTTTCTTGAGTCTTTTCTTAAAGTTCTGGCCGCATAATTTAATTGTTCTATCGGTATCTACTGAATATTCCAATAAGGTTTCCTAAATATTCCAGACCTAGGTTATGAATGTTCCAAAGTAATTTGGTACTGTTGCAGCATTATTTTGTAAAAGTTCCAATAATACAAATTGTTCCAGCAGTGTCTCATGAATGTTCCAATAGTATTTACAAAATGTTCTAGGTCACTCAATGTTGCAGAGGCATTTTTTTTTACTTGTTTCTAGAGTCTTTTCAAAAAGTTCCAGCGGTATAATATTATTGTTCTATCAGTATTTACTACTTGTTTCAAAATATTTTCTCAAATATGCAAAATTATAAGTTATGTTTCAACTTTCTTTAGTGATAAAACAAATCATATCAAAATATATCATAATTTTAAAACTTTTTTGAATAAGACAAATGGTCAAACATAACTCAAAAAGTCAATAGTGACAACAATTTAAAAATAGAGGGAGTAAGTCTTTGGACTAACAGCATTGTTCAGACTTTAACATTAGTTGACTCTGGTACCCCAACACAATTTGGAAGGCTGCAAATAAGATAACTTCTCATTCTTAATATTTAGATGAAGTATTGCATTGCTTTTTGGTTCTAATGTTATTTTACTTCACATCTGTCTTATACTGCTGGAACATTTAAATAGTGTTGATGGAACAATGTGAAAGAAAATCTTTTGGGATATTACCTGAAGCTTGATTTATGATAGTTTTTTGCTAGAATGTTGAAACTAAACTACTGGAACAATGATATATTAGTGCTGGAACAGGAAAATATTATTGGTGGAACATTGAGGAAATACTTGGAACAGTAAAAAAGATGGATGTTCAAGGTCTAAGAGAGGAATTATTATTTGTGCTTGTTTCTACAGCTACATCAAGGCTAATAATTCAACTGTACAGAACTTCCTTCAGCTGAATGTAAGTTTCTCATTACAGTAACTTTTAGTTATAAAAGTATTTTATTTACTTTTTTTGTACAAGTTAATTAGTAGACCAAATTATGGTAATTGGACCTAATAGATTCAGGCCTCTTTCGACAACATGAGAGGAAGCTCAATGATGGAATGATGGAAACTCTAAGATGCTCAAATTTAGTTTTTTTTTCAGAGAAAGCTTCTATAATATTTTCTGTAATACAAAAAAAGTGGTGGAACAATGCTGGAACAAGTAATTTTGGATGTTAAAACATTTTGTTCTATTTGGTGGAACAATGAAACTTACATTCTGAAACATTTTTGTTCAAAAAGGTGGAACCATAGTTTTGAATTCCAGAGGATACTATATATTCAGGGTTACAATGCTGGAACAAGTAATTTTAGCTGTTCCAACATTTGTTCTATTTGGTGGAACAATCAAATTTACATTCTGGAACTTTTTTTTTTCAAAAAGGTGGAACCATAATTTTGAAATGGAGAGGATACGATTCAGGTTACAATGCTTGAACAAGTAATTTTGGATGTTGGAACATTTGTTCTATTTGGTGGAACAATCAAATTTACATTCTGGAACATTTTTGTTCAAAAAGGAGAACATTTGCCTTTTTTGGTGGGATTGCCGGAAGATATCACCAGTTTGGAATTAAAAACTGATTTATTCGTGTTTCATTGCATCGTGTTCAAAAGGTAGAGAAACGTCGGCTCGGCAAAACATGCACAACAATTTTAAACTAACTGCGAAACATACGGTTCGGCCAAAATCGGTGGAATCGCGTGCAGGGCAAAGCGAGAAACCGAACGGAAACATTTGCATGCAAAAGGGCGGGACGAAGTTTTGGATAGCGGTTTCGGCGCCGAGGGCTCTCGTGAGGGTTCTCTAGGCGACTCGAAAATAGGTCTCGGTCAGGCACCCAAAATCTGATCCGAGTTAGGTTTTCTCCTGCAATCTTTCCACCAACCCACGTCAATCACGTGTAGTTCATTAGGGCCATCCACCAATCCACCAATTCCACATACTTCCTTACTAGTTCTAGAGTTCATTCGTTGGCAGTTCATACAACTGTCGGCGGATCTGTGAAGATGGGCGATCGGGGGAAAGGAGGTTTGGAGGAGGCGATGAAGAGCTTGAACCTGTCATCGGTGGAGAAGAAAGGAATCAAGTTGGGGAAACAGATCAGTGAGGGATCGGGGGGAGATGATTGGCATGCAGTGGGAAAGGTGTTGGTGGACAAGCAGGTTTCTGTTGATGGGATACACCAAACCCTTGGCAAGATTTGGTGTGCAGATCGGGGCATGACGTGCAAGGAGATGGGAGATAATTTGTTCTTGTTCCATTTCAACCATCAGGCGGGGAAGAGGAGGGCTTTGGAGGATGGTCCGTGGTTTGCGGCGGGGCATCATCTTCTGATCATGGCGGCGTATGATGGACGGCGGACGTTAGAAGCGATGGAATTCAATCATGCCCCAATCTGGATCAGGGTTTCACAGATCCCGATGGGCATGATGAACAAGGCTGCGGCAGAAATCATTGGTAATGAGGTTGGGGTTTTTCTTGATGTTGATGTGGAGGAAAACGGCACGGCGGCAGGTAGATATCTGAGGCTGAAAGTTCGGATAGATATCAGTCAACCATTGATGAGAGGAGTTACGTTGGAGATTGAGGGAGATGAGGGGGATGAGATGAGATGGTGCCCATTTGAGTAGGGAACGTATCTGGTGGAAACCAACCCCTCCGTGCAAACTATGGAAACTTCAATCTGAGCCACACGATGTTGATCCAAGGGGGCGCTTAAGGGATGTGGGAGGGTGATTTGCAAAAGCGACTTTGCAAATCACCCCTTCCACCTCCCCTGAGCTTGTAAATCACCCCTTCCACCTCCTCTCAGCGCCCCCCTTGGATCAACATCGTGTGGCTCAGATTGAAGTTTCCATAGTTTGCACGGAAGGGTTGGTTTCCACCTGATACGTTCCCATTTGAGTATGAATTCCTTCCGGAGTTCTGCTACTCGTGTGGTATCATTGGCCACACGGATAAGTCTTGTCCTACGCCTACTGAAGTCTCTGCGCGCATGTATGGCAGCTGGCTGCGCGTGACGCCTCCAAGGAGAAGATTTTCAGATGAAATTAGGCGTGGTAGCATGTTCAGTGGACGTCCCTCAGGTTCGCTGCCTGCTAGGAGTAGTGGTGATTGGAGAAGAGATAAGGAGAATCGGCTGATGTCTCAACAAATAGCAAAAAAGAAAATTACAGAGGATAGGGAAGTGGTTAATCAGTCAAAGAAGGGTGTGTTGAGAGAGGAAGCAAGCCCTGGGAAAAATTCCATAGTCCTGAGTAATACGGAGAAGGTGGGTAATGAAGAGGAAGGCAATACAGGGCTGAAAAAGGCGGAGATTTCGATGGTTTTGCCAATCAGTCAGCAGGCGCTGCATGATACTGTTCAGACTCATGCAAAGGCCATCAAGGTTGTGCAGAAATCTGATGGAAATGACATTTCCGGCAAAAGGTTGGGCGGTACTTTCAAGAGAAGGCCACGACAAGGAACTGGAGTGTCAGGCAATTTGCAGATTGAAGTACGTAGGGGCAAAGCGTGGTACAATGGAGGAGGGGGAACAAATGCACAACCATGTTGTTGCAAAGAAGAAAAGAAGTACCCATGTTGATTCTAATGTGGAAAATGTGGAGAGCAAAATGGTGGAGGACCAAGTGATGGCGGAGCGGGGGTCAAACCAGGAGGAGGATAGTGAAGTGCCAAAATCTGATGCGGGGCTGCCGTTGCAGACCCGCGAGACACAATGAAGATAGTTGCGTGGAACTGTCGGGGCCTGGGCAACCGCCCAGCAGTTCGAGGGCTTTTGGATCTCCAGAAGCGAGAGGCAGCGGACATTCTTTTCTTGTCTGAGACTAAAATGGACAAGCGAAGGATAGAAAGGTTTAGATGGAGTTTGGGTCTCACAAATATGGTGTTCAAGGAGTGTGTGGGGAAGAGTGGGGGTCTTGCACTATTCTGGCGCAATGGAATAGATGTAAGCCTAAAGGCCATGTCGAAATATTACATTGATGTCGATGTGGCAGATGGACAGGGTAGTTCATGGCGTTTCACGGGTCTGTATGGTGAATCACATTCGGATAAGAAAGATTTGACATGGGAAGCTCTTCATACTTTAAATAATTCAGGTTCTGGACCATGGTTATGCGCGGGTGATTTTAATGAGATCTTGTTCGCACATGAGAAGCAAGGCGGGGCGGCTCGGCCCCAATCTTGCATGGACAGATTCAGGAATGCTCTTGATATCTGTGGATTGGATGACCTGGGGTTTAAAGGTGATACTTTCACCTGGAGAAATCACAGCCATAGGAGGGAGAGATACATTCGGGAGCGACTTGACCGGGCTGTGGTTAATACGGAGTGGAGAAGTCGCTTTCCACTAGTGGACGTAGTAAATGGGGATCCGTGACACTCGGATCATCGACCTGTCATTATACATCTTGAAGGCCAGAGTAGTAACAATGGTGGTGGCAACCAGCGGGTGGGAGACTTTAAGTTTGAAGCTCGCTGGCTGCATGAAGACGGATGTGATGAACTGGTTAAGAATGCATGGCTCGATGCCTTTAACTCGGGGGCTACAAATGTAAAGCAAGGTCTATGTGATGTTGCTGGTGTGCTTACTAATTGGAGTCGGAATGTATTGGGGGATTTAGAGAAGCGTATCAAGAAAGTAAAGAAAGAGCTAAGTGCATGTTTGAAGGGCCCGGGCACAGATAACAATGTGCACAAGGAGCAGGTTCTAAGATATCGCCTGGATAAATTAGAGGAGCAGCGAGATCTGTATTGGAAACAACGGGCACATGTTGAATGGTTGAGACATGGTGATCGTAACACAAGCTTTTACCATGCTCATGCATCTCAACGACGGAGAATTAACAGAATTAAGAAGTTACAGAAGGAGGATGGTGGTTGGGTGGAACAAGAGGCGCTTTGTGACTATATTGGCTCTCAATACACTGAACTTTTCACATCTCAGGGAGTTGATAGGCTACAAGAGGTAATCGGGAGAGTGCAACCAAAGGTCACGGATTTCATGAATGAGTCCTTGCTGTCGCCGTTTACTGATGATGAAATCATGGATGCTCTAAATGGGATTGGCGACTTGAAGGCTCCTGGGCCAGATGGTATGCCTGCAATTTTCTTTAAAAAGTATTGGGATACAATTGGAGATCGAGTTAAAGAGGAGGTGAAAAGTGTTTTGAATGGAGGAGACATCCCGGCTGGATGGAATGACACAACAGTGGTGCTTATCCCAAAGGTGGATGACCCACGGAGACTAAAAGATTTACGACCCATTAGTCTATGTAATGTGCTTTATAAAATCATCTCGAAGGTGTTAGCCAACAGGCTAAAGGTCTTTCTTAATGAAATTATTTCACCAAACCAGAGTGCATTTGTTCCAGGACGTTTGATAACGGACAATGTACTGGTGGCTTATGAGTTATGAGGTGACTCATTATTTACAAAATAGAAGAAGGGGGGTTGAAGGTTATATGGCTCTGAAACTTGACATGAGCAAGGCTTATGACAGGGTAGAATGGGATTTTGTCGAGGCTATGTTGGCTAAGCTGGGTTTCAATAACCAGTTTGTTGGTCTTCTTATGAAGTGTGTCAGATCAGTCAAGTACAGGATCAAAGTGAATGGGGAACTAACTGAGGAGATTATCCCGCAACGGGGATTACGCCAGGGGGGCCCATTGTCGCCCTATTTGTTTTTGATCTGTGCTGAAGGTTTTTCTTCATTACTACACCATGCTGAGGTGTCTGACATGATGCAAGGAATTCGGATCAGTCAGGGGGCGCCGAGAGTGTCACATTTACTTTTTGCAGATGACTCTCTAATCTTGATGAAGGCCAACGAAGAAAATGCAGTGTGCTTGCAGAATATTCTGGACTTATATGAGGCATGTTCTGGACAGAAGATAAATAAAGACAAGTCTGCGATCATGTTCAGCAAAAATACAAACAATGCTAAACGTGTAGCAGTCAAGAATGCTCTCCAAGTTCAGAATGAAACTATAAATGAAAAGTATTTGGGGCTGCCTGTTTATATCAGTCGATCCAAAAAGGAGACATTTCAATATTTGAAGGATAAAATCTGGTCCAGAATCCAAGGATGGAAGGAGAAGCTGTTGTCTAAAGCTGGTAAAGAAGTGCTCATCAAAGCTGTAGCTCAAGCGATTCCCACTTATGCTATGTCATGTTTTGATCTTACAAAAACATTCTGTGATGAGTTGAGTTCGATGATATGCGATATTGGTGGAGTCAACAAGATAAGGACAAGATTCATTGGCTTTCCTGGGAGAAAATGCTACAACCTAAAAGTGATGGTGGTTTAGGCTTCAAGGACCTGCATCACTTTAACATGGCTATGTTGGCTAAGCAGGTATGGAGGCTGATCCAGAATCCGGAGTCATTATGTGGCCAATTGCTAAGAGCTCGCTATTATCCGCATGGAGATATTTTGAGTGCGGTGGTAGGCCAAGGGTCATCTTATACATTGAGGAGCATTATCAGAGGTGTTGATCTCATAAAGAAGGGGATTATATGGAGGGTTGGGAACGGGGAGAATATACAAATATGGCGAGATCCATGGATACCCAGGGGAATCACACGTCGGGTTATCTCTGTCCAAGGCCCCATCCTTCTCAATCGGGTCAGTGAGTTGATTAATCCGATCACTAATCAATTGGATACAGAAATGGTTCGTGGGCTCTTTCATGAGGATGATGCAAAAGTGATCCTGTCTATTCCTCTTCGAGAAAATAGGGATGACTTTCTGGGATGGCATTTTGATGAGAAGGGTTTGTTCAGCGTGAAATCTGCATACAAGGTCAGTGTCAACAACTCTGCGACTGACCATGGCCCAAGCATTGGTGGCTCTGTTCACTGTCCGACACTAGGAACATCTTTTCCATGGAAGAAGATATGGGCATTGAAATTACCAAACAAAGTGAAACACTTTGCATGGAGACTTGCACATAATAGTTTGCCAATGCGCAGGAAAATTCAAGGCCGGGGTATGGATGTTGACACTCGGTGCCCAATGTGTAATAGGCTTGATGAGGATGGGGGGCATTTATTCTTTAAGTGCAAGTTTGCTAGGCATGTATGGAGGGAACTAATGTTGGAAGACAAGAGAGTCATCCTGTCTGCTCAAAGCTCTTTGTTTGATGTCCTGAGGCAAATCTGGCAATGGGAGGATGAAGCGCAACTTCTGATTATTACGGCGTTGTGGGTGTTGTGGTCTACAAGGAATGATACTAATGCTGGAGAGATTATGAGGTCAGCTGCTGCTACAGCAGGCCATATCCAGGAAAATTATTCTGAATTCAAGCTTTTGCTTCAAATGAAATCAAGCTCTGCTAACCAAGTTCAGAAGTGGAAGTTACCAGCTAGTGAATATCTGAAGATCAATATAGATGGATCGTTCTCAGAAGGGCATGGTAATGGTGGTTGGGGCTTCATTATCAGAGATGATACAGGTGCTACGGTGGCCTCAGGTGCTGGCAATATAAGCAACTGCAGTGACCCGCTACAAGCTGAAGCGCTCGCTGCAATACAAGGTCTGTCATATGCAATTGATATCGGTATTCAGAAGGTTGAGTTGGAAACAGATGCGAGCAATCTCAAAGTTGCATTGACATCAGGAGCCTATGATCTATCGCCAAATGGGATCCTCTTCAGAGATATTAAGTTCATGATGTACTCTGAATTTCTTGATGTCCGAGTCTTGCACAAACCACGCTCTTGTAATGCAGTAGCCGATAGTCTAGCTAAATTCGGATGTGGTCTAGAGGCAGGTGCAATCACCACCTGGCCTGATTGTACTCCGGCTATTGTGAACAGTCTTGTGGCCGCTGATTTGCAGTCGGTCTCCAGTTAATGGAAACACTTTCCATCTCAAAAAAAAAAAGGGCGGGACGACGAATAGTATGGGCCTTGCTCTGCCGTGTGCTCGGCCCAATAAAGGGGCGCGCGCGCCGCGTACAGAAACGAGCCCACCGTGGCCCACGAAGCTCCCTCTATCCAACTCCAACGGCTGACGTATGCCTCTCTGTCGCTTCTATTCGTGCGACGAAATCCTTCCCCAATGTCCACGGAGCGGAGCAGCGGCGGCGGCGATGTCGCCGCCAAGCGCTCGAAGGCCGCCGGCGACGACGCCGGCGACGAAGAGGACCGCCTCAGCGCGCTCCCTGACGACGTCCTCGTCCTCATCCTGCTCCGCCTCCACACCACGGAAGCTGCTGGGACCAGCCTCCTCTCCCACCGCTGGCGCCGGGTCTGGACCCTCCTCCCGGAGCTCCGCATCTGCTTCGTCCACAAATCCCCGCGCCTCTGTGATGCCCTCTCCGCCAGTGAGGTGCCTCTTCGTTACCTCCTCATCGGGGCCCCGGATGTGTCTCCCCAATCCCTGGCGGCGTGGCTCCTGGCCGCCGCGCGCCGGGTCTCCGGTGAGCTACTTCTTTCCAACATGTTTCCTGAGAGAAATGCCGAGGACAGTGACGACGAGGAGGAGGCAACTGAAAGAGGCGCCGTTGAGTTGCCCTGCTTCGAGAAGGCAACCTCGATCTCGCTCAATCTAGGGTTTCTTGGCATCTCCGTGCCGCCCAACGGCGTCTTCGCCCGGCTCACCGAGCTCTCCCTGTCTGATATCCGATTCCACGGCCCAGGCAACCTTGGGGACGCTGTATCCTCGCCACGGTGCCCATGCCTGCAAAAGCTCACCATATGCAACACCCGAGGGCTGGATAAAATCGCCATCGATTCTAAGTCTCTCCAGGTCCTAGAGCTTGAGAATCCCCGTGGTCTGCGGCAGCTCACCGTTGTGGCGCCAGCGCTCATAGATTTAAGTGTGACACAGTGCTTTTTGAATGATCAGAATCAGCCGGTTGTCAACATCTCGGCTCCTCAGCTGGAGTTTCTCAAGTGGTTTGATGCATATGATCCGAGCTTCGTCCATCTTGGCAGTATGGAACATCTTCAAACAATGGGAACATTCTTTTTTCATTTTTTGTGTATGGACCACATGGCTTTACACACAATCGTGCTTGTCTAATGCTCTTGCCGCGGTTTAAGGCCATCGAAAATCTTACTCTCTCACTGGCGTATATGCTGGTAAGTTCACTTCAACTCTTGTGACAAAATGTCATTATGTGCATATTTACTTCGATGGAACACATATGAAATTGAACACCACTATTCATAGTTGTCAGTAAATGATGTCTGGTTTGGACTGATTATCCGAGTTGTGTATAATGCAATTATCTATTAATTTACATGAAAACAAATTCTCACTTCTGCTTTGTTAAAGTTCCCGCAACATTGATGACTGCTCTCAATTTCAATCTTCTCCAAAATTTGGTGACACGTGAGATACAGGTACTGTGTACAGAATTAGCATTACAATTCTTCTAAGACTTGCAGTGGTCAGCTTTATATAAAAAATCCTAAGCTTGTTATGTTGTAACAATCAATTCCTGCATAATAGAAGCATTGCCCAGCTTTAATGATTAGATGTTCCTGTCTTTTTCCTCTTGTTTTATAAAATCCCCTTTGTATGTGACTTTATATGGATGATGCGCAGGAGGCAGATAACTTACAATACATGATGGAAGACATGACAGTGCTCCCTGACATTAAGTGTTTGCGCCTGATTGTAAGGGCATTGGGACATTCCTTCGGGGCCAGCCCATTCCATGTTCTCAGGATTTGTTCTGGTATACAGAGGCTGATACTGGTTTTATCTGCACGTTTCAAATGGAAGGTAAAGCTCCTTTGATTATACAATAATTAGGTTACCAAGGAAGTAATGGAAAGGAATATGCATTTGCATTTCTTTGCTCACCTAGCTCTCAACTACTAGTGGCCCTATTCTTTGGGTTCAATTGTAGATTCTGTTCCAAAATTTTCTTTTGTCTCGTAATGGCAACACTTTGATGTGTAGCTTTGATTTTCAACTGATGAAGACTGTTTGGGCTGAGTATGCTTTGTTGATACTTCAAAACTACATTTATATAGAATGACATGACTCTGTTCATCTGTTGTATAGCTTTTTTTTTTTTTTTTTGTGTTTGTGTACAGCTCTATCTTTGTTTTAGGTGCTTTGCAGTACTTTTATTTATATATAAGTACTGTGGTAGAGGCTTCCTCTACTTTAATTCCCTCAAGAAATAGAAAGCCCTAAGGTCCATTGAATTTACTGAATGGTCTATTAATATCACAGTACCCAAGGGCTCATAGATTTTTATGAATCTTGAAGTTTCCCCTAGTTTTTAAATTCTTATTGATCTGCACTTTGGTGTTTAGATATGTTGAACTGATCATTGATGAAAACACATCCTAAGTAAAATGGGAAATGTTTTGCGGCAGAACATTGCTATACACACGACCGGGTCATCCGACCCAGCCGTATGTCCTGTGGAAACCAGCGATCAGCATCGGCAGTTGGCACTCGATTAGAACTGGTCATACGGCCGGCCGTACGTACAGCATTTCTGTTTTCTGGATTAAGTAGTAGCTTACATTGAACAGGAATTGATAGTGAAGATAAGCTCTGGTGATATTACAAGTCCATTGATCAAAGCTGTAATGGAAAGCAAAATTATCCTTTCATCAAAACAGTATTGTAAAGCAAAATTTAAGTTAATAGAGATGTAAATTTATTTTTTTATATCTGAAAAAAAATGCGAAGTGTCATATTTTTTTTACCAGTGTTTGAATGGATCCTATACTATACATATGTATTAAAAATAATGCCGATATATACAATGTATATTTTCTCTGCATGTTGCCGTTATTTGACCTCCCGGATCTCGGCCCCCACTATGTCCAACTCCTGGCTTCGCCCTTGGTCGAGCCATATTCTGTGACATGTGAACAAACTAAATAGGGGTCATTGGATTCTAAACCAATAGCTTCTATGGAACGCTAGAGCTTCTCATCTCACTAATGTTCTTATTGTGTTTACACATGGAATGGTGCCCTTAATGATATGGAAACCCATGGGAGGAGTCTTCCACTTCCTGTGCCCAATGCCACCATTGTCGCTGATCGTGGGTTAGGCTTTCATGCCAGCTATGTTGCTGCTGCTGTTGTGACACCACTGCCAAAAGTCTCTCCCTTGCACTGCCATGGCCTTAATCAGAAATCAAGGTTGCCCCTTCCCGACTAAGTGGCAAACCAATCCAAGCACCACAGTGAACAATAAACAAAATGGTATCAACTGCTTACCAGTCTGAATGGAACGTTTCTGCTCTTCCTTTCACACGTTGCATAACAAATCAATTCCCTACCGATCGAATTGGAAGGTTGATATATAAAAAGGACAGCCCGGTGCACGCAGCTCCCGCTTGCGCAGGCTTCCTTTGATACATAGCACAAATACAAATTGCATACAACATGAACAAACGAAATATGAAACCAATAACTACTGATTTGCAAAAGAAACAACTAATAGCACTCCATTTGTGACCAATAACTACTTTTTGTGCCTGGTTTCAGGAAGAAACTGAATGCTCATCAGGTTGCATTTGTGATCAGCCAACACTCTGGAAAACCGAGGAGCTCTCGTTGAATCACCTCCAAGAATTGGAAATCCAAGAGTTTAGAGCATCAGAACATGAAGTTGCATTTGTTAAGCGATTACTCAATTGGGCAACAGTGCTGAAAATGATGACAGTGATTTTCCATTATTCAATCGCTGACGGCAAGGCAAAGGAGTTGTTCCACATGTTCCGAAGCCTCTCTAAGCCTGGCGTATGCATGAAATTTTACATTTATCGGAAATTCGAAACGGTGTTGTATGCACCCGAAGACTAAGTTACCAGGTTGCCACTTTAAACACTGGACATAATTTCTATAGTTTTTTTTGGGTACCTACTCCAGTGTCTGAGAACATGAAAGTTCCTGCCTATTTGTCAAAAATGTTTTAAGATCCATCCTCCTATTGCTTAAATCGCTTTTATGTCTTGTTTCACATTTGAAAGTTTAAGCGTTCTTTCCACTGCCTGGAATCTAGTAATTTTTTGTTTCCCTTGCTTGTTTTCACCCACAGATTTCAGTTAACTCTAGTATGTGCTCTTTGTTTCAGGCACAAAATGCATGCCCATCTGGTTGCGTTCAGCATTTGTAATCACTGATCGGCCACCAGATTGGAACACAGGAATTCTTGTTGTATCATCCGGAAGAAAAAGAAACCAACAGCTTTTGCATCTGTGATCCGTTTGCATTTGTAATCTGACCATGCTTTGGTGTAGCAATTTATTCAGCCTGGCAACTGTGCTGAAGATGATGATGACTCTCACATGTTTTGTCACTGAAACCATGTCCCGTTGATATCGATTTTCTCCAGCCGTGGATATCATGAAGTATCCCATTGTGTGCTGAGGTCTGAGTTGTCAGCGGTGTTTGTTTGCTTAGCCGATGTTTTAGGCTATCTTTATTTCTACCTTGAATTGATATTTTCAAGGTTTACATATGGAACTGACACTGTTCTGTGCACTGATAGCATAGTTGTGCGATATATTCTGGCTAAATTATGTTCTTGTCTTGCTAAGAACAATATTCAGTGTTTAGCAATGTTTAAGCTTGATGCTTTTGTGGTTTACGTTTGTAAGCTTTCTGTTCAACATTTGTAGTGCCTCGACGTGCCTTGAAAAGCTGCCGTTAGTTTTGGTTGGATAGCTTATCCAGTAATTCCAGTTTCTTTTTTTTTTTTTTTTTTTTTGTGTAGTCAGCGTTTTTACTTTGAATTTGTACATTTTCAAGGGGAAATAAGTTTCAAGGTAGCTTAGAACTCAAGTGACTTTTGAGGGCCTAATTGTCCCTTACCTTCTAGCTAAAATGGAATGATCTCATCGAAAAAGAAAAGGAATTATCAATGATACATTGTAAATAATTTATAATGCTAAATTTCATCTTAAGAGCAGCAATCCAATAGCGTTGAGGCCTCATTCGGACAGGAATCGTGGCGCAGGGTAAAGCTAAATTGAGCGCAGACCACCCCCTCTCTTTAATTAGCACCTATTTCCATCTGAACCACGCTTCTAGATTCCCCATCAGCCTCCCTCTTCCATTTGCTGCTCTCTTCTCCCAACGGTGAATGGAAGCTTAGCACTTCCCTATAGAACAATTGGCTTTGAAAGTTGGAACACTTGTTTTTTTTTTCTAAAACATGCATTGCATGTAATTCATTAAAAAAGAAGATTTTATTACAACGAGTCGCTGCTCTAGAAGAACAATTGATTTTATTATGTGGAACAACTGGTTTTATAGCCTACAACAATTGATTTTGATGGCCGGAACAACTTATTTTGATTGTTGGAACATTGTATTATTTGATGGTGGGAGCCTACCATGGCGATGGCGGTTGTGAGGAAATGCCGACAAAGTCTGGAGGACGAAGATGACTGGGCCAACCTGCCACGTGGGCTTGTGTCACATTGGACCGACTACATTTCACATTTCAGGTAGGCTGATACGAGGGACGAGGCCACAAGGGGTGTCGGTAGCGATGAGGCCCCTAATTCGGAGGCCTCTTATGCCCTAGGGCGAAACAAAATCCATTCCCACTCATCACAACCCTAGACATTGACCGTCGCACCCTACCTTATATACCCTTCCCCTTGCCCCTCCTAGGGTCCACGGCGCCCCCTTCTCCTCGCCACACCACCCACCTCCCACCCGCCGCAAACCTCGACCCTAGTCACCGCTAACCATCGACATCCTTCTCCTTTGGGATGCAATGCCTTGTTCCTCCCCCAGCAAAATGTCGCCCACCACCTAGCCTCCCTTCCTCTTACCGTGAACTCAGCGGCGCGGCGTAGTGAGGAACTTGGCGGTCAGTGTCACACGGTGGGAGGAGAAGAAAGCATCCGCGGAGGGGGGTGGTCGGAGGACAATTTCTTTTGCCCTGACGAAAAGAAGAATATGTCCCTCCATTTCCATGGAACAGGACAACAGCGCCGCCGCTAAGCGCTCAAATCACTCCTCCGGCGATGGCGACGTTGCCGGCGAGGACCGCCTCAGCGCGCTCCCCGACGACGTCCTCGTCCTCATCCTCAGCCACCTCTGGACCCCTGAAGCCGCCCAGACCAGTGTCCTCTCCCGCCGCTGGCGCCGCGTCTGGGCCCTCTTGCCGACGCTCTGGTTCCGCTTCGCCCCCGAGCCTTACCGCTTCCGCGACTTCCTCGCCGCCGGCGAGGTGCCTCTCAGCGACCTCTCCGTCGACTACAAGGACGCCGACCCCGAGTCCCTCTCGGTCTGGCTCCCCGCCGCGGCGCGGCGCGTCTCCGAATTCTCGCTTCTCTTGGGGCTTCTCGGCCTCGCCGTGCTGCCCGCCGGCGTGTTCGCTCAACTTACCATCCTCTTCCTGAATGGCATCCGGTTCCACGGGGGCTGGACACCCGGGGGCTGGACACCACGGGGGCTTACCGTTAGGGGTGAAAACTAGCGACCCTAAGGGTCACCTCCGACCCTCTTTAGTTCAAACAAATGAACTAGATTTTCAAAATGAGAGCTCATTTTGGAAATCTAGTTCATTTGTTTGAACTAAAGAGAGTCGGAGGTGACCCTTAGGGGCACCTATTTACACCCCTACTTACCGTCTCCTCGCCGCGGTGCCCGTGCTTGAAGATGCTCTCCATTAGCGACACCCGGGGGCTGGACAGCCTCACCGTCGATTCCAAGTCTCTCACGTGAATGAAGCTGAGCCAACTTGTTGGATTGCGGCAGCTCGTCGTTGTGGCGCCGGCTCTCATGGCGTTTACTGTGGCGTACTGCTTCGTCCACGCCTCTTCGAGTGAACCACCAGTGGCCAACACCACGGCTCCTCGGCTGCGATATCTCGAGTGGAGTGATGCGTATCATCACAGCTTTGTCCGGTTTAGCAACGTCGCACGTCTTCGACGCCTGGGCAACCCACATTTTTTAGTATATGGAGATGACTTTGTGCCCAATCGCGCTTCTCTAAGGCTCTTGCAGCGGTTCAAGGTCATGGGATGTCTTATGATCACACTGCTCTATCCGCCGGTGAGTTCACTTCCTAGCTCTCTGTTATTTGGAATTATGCCAATAACACGTTAGTCAGCTAGTGTGCGTATGTTATTCAAGGCACACCAATCCAAATGTTGGATGTGATATGCCAAGCAAGGACGACGGTCCTGAGCTACCACTCAGTAAACATGACACTGACATCCAAAAAGTTGAGTAGCGGATAAAAATAACCATTGTTAACTAGTCCAAGGAATCCATATTTAGTAGGAAAAAATTGTTTCGCTACATGTTGAAATAAGTGCCCAAAGTAAGTAGGTATGTTTCATTTTGATTGTTTATCGAAAATAGCATGGTAGGGTATCTTAATTATATTGTCTAGATAATTGAGGCATTTAGGAATCTCCATGAAAATCCGTCACCTGTTTCTGAACTTGTTCTCTTATAACCAGTCCTGTGTGCAAACATCAACCCTCTTTATGGCAACCTCTAACAAACTAAACTTTTTTTTTCTTTCAAACTCTCATTTGATCCTCCTTTTGCGATTCTTACACGCAGGAGATAGACGACCATCAATACTTGATGGATGAAATGACACTGCTACCTGACTTTACATTTTGCACCTGGTCGTAATTGCAAATGGACATGCCTTTGGAGCCAGCTCATTCCATGTTCTCAAGATGTGTACTCGTATTAGAAGGCTGATCTTAGAACCTTCCGCTCATAGCAACTTCGAGGTAAATATTTCCTTTGTTTATACCATTCTCTAATTAAAACAAAGGATTTGCTCCTTCTAGATTTTGTAGCTCTCTCGGTCACATTTTTGGACTAAACAAAATATACACATGGGACATCTGTTTTGTGAAGCAAGAACATTTTGGGATTGAAGCTGGAACATTTAGTTCCTAGGTGACTAAAATATGACATTTGTGATAACATTCGACAAAACAAATAAAATGCATGTGTGGAACACTAGTTTATTTAAACTGGAAGATTTGTTTGCTGAAGCCGGAACATTATTTGTGATAACGTAAAAAATATAATGCACGTGTGGAACACTGGTTTATTGAAGCTGGAACATTTGTTTGTTGAAGCCGGAACATTTTTATTATTCAGCAGAACATTTTTTTAAGAATAAGATTGATTAAATATGTGAATCTAGATGGTTAGATTCATATCCAATGGTTTAAAAACTGATTGAGAGATTAGCAAAAGCTCAGTCACCTGAGAAGGAGACACCTCCTTAAAACAAAGTAATTTTATGGCCATGGATAAAGTCCTGAACCATTGATTTCTAGCGAAACAATAAGTGTCTGAAACTTAATTAGTGAATTGTTTGTTTTATGTAGTAATTTTTTAGACTAAACTTACATTTTTGTGTGACTAATTTGATTTCATAAGATCCTACGGGTAGAACTTATATTTGCTTACTGCATACTCTACCAAATATCATTCATTTGGTACTGGAGGGTAGTACTTAAACTTGTCATGGGAGTATATGGAAAGAAATATCCATTTGTCTTCTTTTTTTCTTTTTTTTGTCATCCCAATGTTATAATTTGACTTTGGTAAATACATGTGGCATCTGTATCTCCTAATGAGAACACTTTGATTTTCTTGGGTTAAAATTTCCTTATTTTCGGGTCAGACAATTTGAGCTTTGAAATACATGGCAGTGGACAAGAAGTTGATTTAATTGGTTCAGGACAGCTTAATCCTGATAGCATATCAGTAGTTAGCCAGCTAGAGAATAATCGTAAGAGTTTGATTAACTCAAAATTTCTGAATATGAGCTATTGACAGAATGATTTTGTACAATGTTTTAAAAGCAAAAGATTACATTGTTCCAGTTTTTGATTTGTATTAGTATAGGGCATCATATTCCTAGAGTCACAACTTGAAGTATTCAGGCAATTGGATAATTTTTTAGATTCCTCACTCTTTATGTTATTCAATAATATTAGTTATGTGTGTCAGTTTATATGCCTCTCGTGTCAGGCACCAACTGCATGCTCGTCAGGTTGTATTTGTGATTGTGATCAGTCACCAAACTGGAAAACCGAGGAACTCCTGTTGAATAGCCTTCAAGAAATAGAGATCCAAGAGTTGCAAGGATCTGAACATGAGTTTGCTTTTGTGAAGCGACTTTTCAGTTGGGCAACACCTCTGAAAAAGGTGACAGTAACTTTCAGTTCCAGAGTCACTGAAAGCAAGATCAAGGAGTTGATCCAGATGCTCCAAAGCTTCTCTAGGCCAGGCATATGCATGAAATTTTAGAATTTTCGTAAGGTGTCAGTATGATCCCCAAGATACCAGGATATTTCTTTCAGAACTGTTTGCAGCATGTGTTTTATGGTTGCTGGTATGAACTGCAACGCTTGTGAACATCAGATCATATAAATTCTACCATATCCTTCAAAATTAGCTGAGTGACACCACTGTCTGGTTTAAGTTGTTTTATGCTTTATTTGCTACATGTTGGTGTGGTGGTTTAGGCCTTCTTTTAACAGGCTCGATCCCAAATTCCCAATGTTGACATCTTGATGAATATATGCACTAGGACTCAAATAAAATCCATCCCAATAAGAAGGAAGCTGACACGCGCACACACAATTTTCTTGGGTCTACCTGAATTCAGCAGATTCAGTTTGCCACCGTACTGTGAGTATTGATAGGTTGATAGCCTTCTTGTTGCCGCTATATTTACAGGAGGCCAGCATTAGTGCAAACCCATGTGGTTTTGCTATGGTTCAAAATGGATATAGGTTGCATCCCGCACGTGAACTGTAGTTACAAACTTCGATGTTTTATATCGCATTTCTGTCAGCCCAATATTCCTCTGGCTACCTGGGTTGCAGTACGCCTTGCTGCTCGAGGCCAATGAAGCCTCAAAATAGCCAATGTGAATGGCTCTATCATATAACTACATCCTCCTGTTTTTAAATTGATCTCGTGAGATAACTTTTTAGTTTTTGTGATACTTTCCTTGCTAAATCTGTAGCTCTCTGATTAAATGGTCTTAACTTTATAGTCTTGCAATGAATTTCTCAACCTTGTCACATGGACCATGAATTGTTCTTGTGCACTCAAATATTCCACATAATGTCATCATTAAATCAAATTTATATATAGTAGTTAGGCCATATAAAATAAAATTGGGTAGATGATATAGGCTTCCTAGGCATAAAACAAAGAATTTGGACCGAAAATATAGCCTTCCTGGGGGCAAATATAGGGTAAGGAAGGCCTTCACATTTAGCAGTAAAATGTATTGCTTGAATGTCTTTGCTTTTGCACAAATGGAAACATAGAACAGCAGTCATTGTAGTTTCGATTTGTCGAGGGTGAAAACTGTGAACGTACTAAAAAATAGTGGCTAAACTATTTGTTCGATCGTTGGTGCCAAGTTTTACAAACAGCTCTTCCATGGAGTATGTCATTAATTCCGTCCGAGAAGCTCTGCTCGTTCGGAGCTGCTGGATGAGTTATCGCCCACCATTTTGAGAACCACAATGTCGATTGCCAGAGTTTGGGTAAAATCAGTCAATGTTCATAATATAGAGAATGTTCGATAAGGATATGTTTGGATTGGTGGCTAAAGGCCTAGCTAAGCTTTGCTTAAGCAGCAGAATCACTTTTCGGGCTGTTTAGTTCCCCCAGTTTCTTCTTAGCCAAGCTAGAATAATGTGAAAGGCCGCCTCCAACCTGTTTTGCTGGAAACACAAATTAAACATGTTTCCAGCGAGCCAGACTTGCACAAATTTATCCTTGTAGGGATGAAAGCAGTACGGGAAAATCCGGTACCGTCCAGCTACCGTTCCTAATTTTACCCTGTCCGTTTTCGTATTTGTGAGGAAGACACAGTTGAGGCCATGTCCTGCCTGTTTTTACGGTCTCATGTTTTGAGCCGGGAAATCGTATTTTGCCACAATCCTGAAATGGATGTGGACAACATGGACTCCTCCCATGTACCCCCTTTGTTTGCAAGGATCTGAACATGAGTTTGCCTTTGTGAAGAGACTTTTCAGTTGGGCAACAGCTCTGAAACAGGTGACAGTAACTTTCAGTTCCAGAGTCACTGAAAGCAAGATCAAGGAGTTGATCCAGATGCTCCAAAGCTTCTCTAGGCCAGGCATATGCATGAAATTTTAGAATTTTCGTAAGGTGTCAGTATGATCCCCAAGACACCAGGATATTTCTTTCAGAACTGTTTGCAGTTTGTGTTTTCTGGTTGCTGGTATGAACTGCAACGCTTGTGAACATAAGATCCTATAAATTCTAGCATATCCTTCAAAATTAGCTGACGGACACCACTTGTCGGCGTTTAGTAACCGGCCGACGAGTAGATTTGTGCGCGGTTCGACGGCGATCAGAATGTTTGCGTTTGACACAATGAGTTATACTGGTCCAGGCACGAAAGGCCCTACGTCCAGTTTGTGGTTTCGCTCGTATTGCTCGTAGTAGGGGATACAAGCTGTGGACGAGAGAGAGATTCGCTCCCAAGTCTGTCTCCGTGTGTGTGTGAGTGTGTGTGTGCAAAGAACTCTGTCCTAGGGGAAAGAGAACTCTCAGTGCACGAAAAGGAACCCCCTCTCTCCTGGGCCCAATCCTCCCTTTTATATGACAAGGGAGAACGGTTACAGATGGAGGAAAGAAGAATAAGAAAAGGAAATAAAGATGGGCTGAAAGGCGGTGGAGATGAAGTCGGGCCGTCTTCGTTGGTTCCGGTGGCTTCCGCCGCAATCTTCGCGCCAAGTCATGTGATGATGTCGTCCGTGTCTTGTCTGGGCGCTGAGGAGCGCCCATTCCCTGATCCGCACTGTTAATCACTGTTGGTGCGCTATAGATCTCTGTGGAGTTGGGTGACGGTCATTCCACGCACAGTTGCAACTGTATAGCGTACTTGGTGCATGCATTCGCCGTTCCACGCCTGACCTGGATGCGACGCCCCCACTCCGCCGTACGTCAGGTATAGTGTACTTCCGCACCGCCCAGGAGTGGATATGGAGCGTCTCCTTATTCGAAACTGGCCGGCTGTACACCCAAGGTTGACCAAAGCGTCCGTGTTGCTCCCGTGCTTGCTTCCCGGCCGTAGTGGTCGGGTACGGTTCGGGTCGAGGCCCTCCGTCGATCCCGACCACCGCCGGAGCATGGGGACGGCGGACGGCGGCTGGCCGGTGCTTGGTCGGAGAAGTCGCTCGACTCCGTGGCGCCCGACTCCCGTCGCAGGGAGTCGGGTTTGTTGCCACGCCCGAGCCGGGCTCCTTTAGCGCTGGACCAACCGTAATCCCGCATGTGCCCGCTCCCACGTGGCTACATGCGCCCGGGCCCTTAGCGGGCCGTAAGGAGTGGAAGTCCTTCGGGCCAAAGGCCGATATTGTTCCCTCCGTCCAACTGGGCCACTATGTGGGCCTAGCCTTCCGTTGCTCGGCCGTGCATGAGGCCTTTCGTGTCTCGGCCTATGTCCTTTTTTGGTATTTATACTGTATAGGGTACCTTAGAAAATGGGCACCCGACAGTAGCCCCCGAGTCCTGGCGAGAGCGCCGTGCTGTCGCCGGGACTGATACGGCTGCCTGACGTGGCCATTCACTTCGCCGGTGGGTGCGCGCGAGCGCACCCGCCGGGTGTAGCCCCCGAGGCTGGGAGCTAGTAGGAGACTAGCTTCCAGGGTTTTCTCAGGCTTTCTTAGCGTGGTGTTGCCGCGCGCCGTGTCGTCTGTCCGTAGCCATGATGACCGAGCCCCCGGGTATCCTCTCGCGTCCGAGGGGGGAGTGCGTTTGTCCCGCGGGCAATCTGGAGCCCGATGGACTTCTCCCTGACCCCGTCCAGAGAGCGCGGCCATCGAAGCCTGCAGCCCACGGGCCGACTGTGGGAGGATTCTGTCCTCTTTTCGCTTGTCGCGGTGTGTTAGGCTTATCCACATGGCGTCGACGCGGCAGGGTTGTGCTCTTCGGCTTCCACAGCCGTCCCTTCATGCACTTGGTCCAGGCTGGACCGCGCGGTGCGCCTATAAATGGGCCCGCATCTTCGGTTTGGTTTCCTCGAACCCACCATGCCTAAGTACCAGAAAACTTGTTCACGCAAGGGAGGCTCAAAGGGAGGTGGAGGAGGAGAGGGCAATGCTCTCTCCACCCTAGCTTCGCGCCGTTTGCCTCCTCCACTGCCGAGCGCCTGCCTGGATCTGGTGCCGGTGGTCGAAGCGGTTCCGCTCGCGGTGGTGCTTCCGGATCCGATAGCCGGGAGTTCGATGCCCGAGTCGGAAAAACCTGAGGTCATCGTCCTTTCCTCCGACGAGGGAGCGGATGACGACCCGAGCCAGGCGACCCAGGCCGGCCGTTGTCGTTCGGCCGGCATTCGCCAGCGACGCCGCAGGTTCTCGTCCTGCTTCGGCGTTGCTCACCGGACCCGGAGTCATTCCCGCGAGGATTAGATGGGCTCCCGTCAACCCTCGGCGTCCCAGGAGTCACTCCTGCGAGGATTACGTGGCCTAGGATGGAGCACCGCCACCCTCGAGGTAGAGTCCTTGGCGCCGATATGCTGGTTCCATTCGCCCCAGGATTCTCCACAGACAGTGGAGCCAGCATCGGCCTTTGCGCCGATGATGCTGGTCCCATTCGCTCATAGGAGTTTTTGCTGCGAGTGGGTCCAGTATTGGCCTTTAGGCCCTTTTATCTGGCCACTTGTGGCCAACCCATGGGTCCATGGGACCTATGTAATCTTCTTCCTTATTAACGATCTTTCGATCGATGTTGCACGAAGAAAATCACGGAATAAAGAGGCTTATTTTGCTAGACCTGCTTCAGTTTGTGTTGCGACCACGCTGTTGGTCTCTTTGTGCGAATGCATGCCTTCGAGCCCCCGATCGTTTCGGGGGTCCGACCGAAGACCGTTTCGACTTTGTTCGTTTCTCCTTCCGCATCCTGTCGGGAGGATGGAGGATTGGGGCCGTCCGCACCGTTCCTCGATGGTTCGATGGGCGGTGCCATTTGAGTTGCAAACGGGTTTGTTCGAGTGGCGCCCCGGTTTGCCCTTAGCGGGGACCCGGTTGAGACCAGCGGGGGTCAGTGCCATATGATCCGGGAGATTGTCCCATCAAGTTTCCAGTCCGTTCGACCGGTCTCGGCGGCTCGTTGCCAGCTCTCGGTGAGCAAACCATGGGCTTATTTCGTCCACGGACTCGGACGTATTCGACAGGGGCCCACACGCTTCGCGCATACGGGTACTGGCCGTTGGTGCCCCCCTTTGATTACCCCTTACTCTTGTTTGGCCCAGAGCGGCCGTCGAACCCAACGCTGGGCCGGCCTACGAACTCTTGGGCCGGGAATGGGCCGTCGGAGCGATTACAGCTCCTAGCCACTTTACCTGGGGGCCCAATCCGGCTTCCCTACCAGTTGGGCCCATGAGGCGTCGGACGCGAGGCGTCGCGTCGCTTTGCCGGCGCGGATCTAGAGGCGCGGCGTTTGGGCGAAACGCAGCGAAGAGGCGTGCGTTTTCTCCACCTGCACACGTTAAAGCAGAAAAAACGAAGGGACGCGAGATTTAAGGCCGGAAACGGCGCCGCGTCGGTTCGGCGCGTATAAATAGGCCATACCTATCCGGGGAGTCTTCTCGCACACCCCATCGCTCGTTACTGTTAGCCTTTCTTCTCCCCTTGCGATCGCCTTCGATTCCTCTCGCTCCGCGCCGCTTCTCGCCCCATTCGCCACCATTCGCCGCCCGATTCGCCACCGCCATCGGTCGATCCGATCCCGGCGTCGTCCACGCTCCCTTATCCCGCTAAATCTGATGGCGGAGGGGGGAGACGAGTGGCCGGAGTCGGTGGTGACGCCGGAACTGCTGCGCGGGTTGGTCGCGAAGGGCCTCCTTAGCCCGCTGTCCGACGCGGTGGAGTGGATGGTGCCGTCGGAGCGGTCGCCTTCTCCGCCGGACGACTACATCGTCTCGTTCTTCCACTTCCACTCCCGCGGATTCGGGATGCCGGTGCACCCCTTCTTCCGCGGGCTTCTGCGCTACTACGGATCGAGCTTCAGCACCTCAATCCCAACTCCATCGGCCACATTGCTGGCTTCATCACGCTGTGCGAGGCCTACCTCGGCATTCCCCCCCACTTCGATCTGTGGAGGTACTTCTTCCGGGCGTCGCTTCAGCCCGTCCGCGGGCGAGTCCCGCTCATGGGCTCCGCGAGCCTGCGCCTCCGCGTGGAGCGGGCGTCGAGTTACATCACATGGGTGCACACCTCCTCCAACTCGGGGTGGCACGACCGGTGGTTCTACCTGAAGAACGAGCGCACCGGACCGCTGCCCAAGTTCACCAACGCTCGGCTGTCCGGGCCCCCTGACTGCTGGCACTGGGGTCTCGGAGCGAGGGAGCTTGCGGCGATCCAACCCCTCATCGATGCCGTGGCGGTGTTGCGCGACCGAGGGGTGTCGATGGTCGGCGTCACCGGTCACTTCCACAGCATCCGCGTGTTGCCGCTGATGCGCCGAGCGCTCCCCATGTGGGAGATGACGCCAGACGCCGACCTTCAGGGCACGGCAATGGCGATTGGCGAGCCACTGTGCCACCGTGAAATCGGGGCGCGGCTGTCGGAGGCGGCCGGCAAGTCCGCCCTGCACTTCGTCGACAACGAGTTCGAGTGGCCCGTCGCGGGCCATCCCGCTGCGCTGCCGCACGCCGACGCGATTCGCTTTGTAAGTTTCTTCCCCACATTTTCTTGGCCGATTGGCGTTGTTTGTTTGAGATAAATGATTGACGCACCCTTGCTTCTTCCTTTGGGTGCAGCCGGGGTTGGCCGCTCGGTGCTCGACAGCGCCCGTGCCTGAGGACGCGGACCGACGGGCGGTGAACCGCGCCCATGGCGAGAGGACGAAGCGGCGAAAGGATCGCCGCAAAGCTCGGAAGGACGCCTACGAGGCGAGGAGGAGAGACCGGGCGCGGCGCCGCCGGGGAGGCGAGGTGGTCGACACCGAGTCCGAGTTCGACACTGACTCGGACCTCGACCGCAGCGGCGAGGATGCCAGCGATGGCGGCCACGACGACGCGTGGATCGACGACGTCATCCCCGACGACGACGGCGCGCAGTCGGTTCCGATGGGCGATTTCGCCGGCGAGGGCGAGAGGCCCCCATCAGGTGGTCCCGGTGACGTGGTTACGGTTGCCGCGACATCGGCGGCGGCGGCAGGGAGCCACGATGTCCTTGTTGCCATCGCCGCTCCTGCCGGGACTTCTTCCCTGGTCGGAACGATCTCCGCATCGCCGGCCGCCCCCGAGACCGGCGCGGGGACGACCGGGACGGAGGTCGCACGCGAGACGATCCCGCCCGAGAGACCCGGCGTGCCTCATCTGACCCCCGACGTGGGGGCGCGGGGTGGCGAGGAGCCCACCCCCGACACGGCAGCTCGTGCGGCCGCCGGACAAGACTCGCGGCGCCCGCCGGTTAAGCCTGCGCGGAAGCGCAAGCGGTCCGACATGTAAGTTTGCTTTATCGTGCCTTTGTTGCCGTTTAATTCGTGTTTATTCGCCTTTTTTCAGACAACGACATGCGCCCTTGCAGCGCTGCCCCGAAATAGGACGGGACCCAGCTGGCCCCTCACAAGGCGCTGCGGCTTGCCGCCGAGCAGAGTCGGAGCCAGGGGGGCTCCACTCCACGGCAGGATGACGCTGCGCAGAGGCAGCCGGATGTCATAGCGCACCGGAGGAGACGGAGCGAGGGCGCGACGCGCCGAGAGTTGACGGCGCGGCGACGCGACAGGGTTCCGCACCCGTCGCGAGCGCAGCCCCCGACTCCCAGGGTCGGGCTGGCAAGCCCCGGCCAAGCACCACCCCACCGCGTGCACAAGGTGTCGCCGGCGCAGGGGGTCGGACCGTCGAGGTCCGTCCGACGTCGAGCCCGTCGTCGTCGTCGCGGGCCGGTGACGCCGGTAACATTGCGGGGGCTCGTCAGGGAGCCGCCTCTTAGCCGAGGAGCGCGGCCGGCGACCCGCGCTGGGATGCGGCCGCCGCCGGTGTGCCGTTGATCCAACGTCTGGCGCGGTCCGGCTGGGGGCCGGATGTGGTAGTGAACATGTCGGAGGGTCCGGTTCCTGTGGCCGACTTGTCGGAGTCGAAAGCCTGGGCGTACATGGCCCAGGAGCTCTCCCACACCTTCAGCAGGCTGGACACGATCAAGGCGTCGGTCACGGCAGAGGTCGACGCCGCGAAGGAGCTGATGATGAACGCGCGGGTTCCTCTTGACGTGAGTGGGAGAACTCTCCGTCCTCTTTCTCTCTCTTTCTCTTTTTTGTTTTGGAAGTTCATCGTACTTGCCTTTTTGCCTTACGGCTTCTCTCGCTTTCCGCAGACCTTGCTCGCAAACAGCAAGCTCAAGTCCAACCTCATCCGGCACCAGCTGAAGGAATACGTCGCCCGGGGCGAAGAGTTGGCGCGTGCGCTGCGCGTCTCTGACTCCGTTCGCCGCCAAGCCGAGGCTACCGAGGCCGCGACAAAGGCAGCGGAGGATGCGGAGCAGAGAGCCACAGACGCGGAATCGGTGCTGGGGGACATGGTCGAGCGCGCGGAGGCCGCAGAAAAGCTGTTGAAGGTCCGGGAGCAAGAACTTCAGAAGGAGCGTGAGCTCGGGGCCGCCGCCGAGAAGGCGCAGCTGGCTGCCACTCAGCGCGCCGAGGCCACCGAGAACAGGGCGACGGCGGCCGAGACGGCGCTGAGCAAGGAGAGGGAGCTCAAGGTCGCCGCCCAGTCGTCGTTGACGAACATGACCGTTGAGCTCCAGAAGACGCAGAAGGAGCTGAAGAGTAAGTCGGTTACCTGTCCTTTGACCGTCTCGGCATGCCAGCATTTGTTTTGTTTCGATTGCATGACCGACTCTGTTGTTTTGGTCAGACGCGCAGGACCTTCAGGAGCAGTCGCAGAGGACACTGGCGGACCTCGACCTACTGCGGCAGGCCGTGGAGATTGCGTGCGACGAGGTCGGGGTGCCTCGCCCGCCGGACGCCACGTCAGTGATCCCCCAAGTGGCCGGGCTCTCGACCTACTTCCGAGTGCAGGAGGAGGAGTGCTTCCGGACCCGGGTCCAGCTCGCCTTCGCCGTGGCGAGAAGCCACTACGGGGTTCACTTCAGGATCGACGTGCTGGCGAACGGCTACGAACCTTCCTGCAGCGAAGCCGTCCTGGAGGAGATCGAGGAGGAAGTGGTTCCCTTTGCGCGCCGTCTTGCCGACGCCCACCTGGACATGATCCGTTCGTGCCGAGGCGAAGGTGAAAATTAACTGGTTAGGGAATCGTGGTCGGAGTCGGGCCCGTGCGGGCCTTATTTTGTGAACAAACAAAGACGCTGGCGTGTGCCCGTTTGTTTATATGGGTTTTCGTTTCGCTTTTCGCAAGTTTTTCGTTCGTTTTACTCTTTTCGTGTGACGATTCGCCTCGAGCACTCGTGATCCCAGAAGATCGACCTAATTCCGACCAGCCGCTCGGGCCGTCCCTATCCACTGGGGCGTCGGGTGCCCTTGATCGAACTGGCCGAGCCTTAAGCCAATATCCGGGGCTCACGATTTTCACTGCAATTCGTCACACTTCGAGTTTTAGGACGTCGGTTTTGCGTTCGCGGAGGCCCGCTCTTAGTCGAATTGCGTTGTTTCTCTTAAGAGCATCGCTCCTAGCGCATACAAAATCGACGCGGCACAAAGCCACACCCGCCGGGTGGAGCCTCCGAGGGGAGCGCACCCAGACGGCTGCCCTACAGGTGTATAAAGAAAACACCGAGTTCGTTTGATGTTGATGCAACGGCAGAAAGACAACAAACAAATTTACAGAGCTAAGGGTAGAAGCGACGTAGCTGCTCAATGTTCCAGGCGTTGGCAACGAGTTGGCCTTCTGAGTCCATGAGCTTGTACGTTCCGGGACGTAGCACCTCAGCGACGATGAACGGTCCCTCCCACGGTGGTGATAGCTTGTGTCGATCCTTGTTGCTCTGCACCAGTCGGAGAACCAGGTCTCCTTCCCTAAAAGCGCGGCTGCGGACCCGTCGTCCGTGGTAGCGGCGCATAGCTTGTTGATACTTTGCGGACCTCATTAGGGCGACCTCCCGGTCCTCGTCGATCTGGTCAAGGGCGTCCTCGAGAAACCTTTTGTTGGCCTCCTCGTTGAAAGCACGAACTCGGGGAGCCCCGTATTCGATGTCAGTCGGGAGCACCGCTTCCGCTCCGTAGAGCATGAAGAACGGCGTTTGCCCAGTCGCCCGACTCGGTGTGGTGCGCAGGCTCCACAACACCGCAGGCAACTCTCGCACCCATCGGCCAGCATGGACTTTCAATTTGTTGAAAATCCTCGGTTTGAGCCCTTGCAGGATCATTCCGTTTGCCCTCTCGACCTGGCCGTTGGCCTGTGGGTGCGCGACTGCCGCCCAGTCGACCCGGATGTTGTAGTCGTCGCAGAATTCGAGGAACTCGTTGCCGGTGAACTGAGTTCCATTGTCGGTGATGATGGAGTTCGGCACTCCAAAGCGATGAATGATGTCGGTGAAGAATCGCACAGCCTCTGCTGATCTGATCTTCACAAGGGGTCGTGCCTCAATCCACTTGGAGAACTTGTCGACGGCCACCAGCAAGTGCGTGTAGCCCCCGGACGCCTTCTTCAGGGGCCCGACCAAGTCCAATCCCCACACGGCGAAAGGCCAGGTGATGGGTATGGTTTGAAGGGCTTGCGCCGGCATGTGGGTCCTCCGAGCGTAGTATTGGCACCCTTCGCAAGTGCGCACTACCTCGGTGGCATCGGACACAGCCGTCGGCCAGTAGAAACCCTGACGGAACGCCTTTCCGACCAGGCTCCTTGGGGCCGCATGGTGGCCGCACTCGCCGGCGTGAATATCGGACAGTAGCTCTTTCCCCCACTCGAGGGGGATGCAGCGCTGAAGTACTCCCGAGTGGCCCTTTTTATAGAGCTCGCCGCCGACTATGACGAATGACTTGGCTCGACGCGCGAGGCGCCTTGCCTCTGTCTGGTCGGCGGGAAGTTATTCTCGGAGTAAGCAGTCAAGGAAAGGAGTCCTCCAGTCGGGCACTGGGTCAGGCACAGCCCTCGAGCCCCCGACCGCCTCGTCGGCAGTCGGGCACGAGCCCTCGACCGCTTCGTCAGCAGTCGGGATGGCAAGCACGGCTCGACCCGAGTCATCTCCGAGAGGAGGGCACGTACCTTGCGTTGTGGAGAGATCGGCGCCATCTGGTTGGGTTGTTGAGGCATCCGTCGTGGATGTGGCCGGCGCCTCACGCACCGACGGCTTCTGCTGATCGTGGGAGAAGACGTCGACAGGGACCGGGTCCCGGTTGGAGGCCATCTTCGCGAGGCCGTCCGCTTCTTCGTTGTAGCGGCGAAGTACATGACTGACCTGGAAGCCTTCGAACTTCTCTTGAAGTCGTTGCACCTCAGCGCAGTACGCCGCCATCTTCGGGTTCGAGCAATTCGACTCGCTCGTCACCTGATCGGCGATAAGCTGGGGGTCGCCGAAGACCTCCAGCCTTTTGACGCCGAGTTCGATCGCCGCCTTCATCCTGTTGACGAGTGCCTCGTACTCCGCTACGTTATGGGATGCAGGGAAGTTGAGTCGGGCTGCGTAGCGCAGTCGGGACCCGAGTGGCGAGACGAGCACAAAACCGCTTCCGGCGCCTCTTTTCGTCAGCGAGCCGTCGAAAAACATGTTCCAACACTCTTGCTCGATAGGCGCAGGTGGCAGTTGGATCTCGGTCCACTCAGCAGCGAAGTCCGCGAGCACCTGCGACTTGATCGCGGTGCGCGGGGCGAATTCGAGCTCCTGTCCCATGAGCTCAAGGGCCCACTTCGTGGCCTTGCTCGTGGCCTCTTTGCTCCTCAACGCCTCGCCGAGAGGGAAGGAGGTGACCACAGTAATCGGATGCGCGTCAAAGTAATGACGAAGCTTCCTTTTGGTAATGACGACCGCGTACAACAGCTTCTGCAGCTGAGTCCAGCGGGTCTTGGTGTCGGATAAGACCTCGCTGACAAAGTATACCGGTCGCTGGACCTTCAGAGCGTGTCCCGGCTCGCTCCTTTCCACCACCAGCGCCGAGCTGACCACCTGAGTGGTTGCGGTAATGTACAAGAGGAGAGGCTCGCGCTCGGAGGGGGCCGTCAGGACGGGTGCGTTCGATAGCACCGTCTTAACCCGATCGAGCGCGGTTTGCGCCTCGGGGCTTCAAACGAAGTGTTCCGTCTTTTTGAGCAATCGATACAGGGGCAGGCCCCTCTCTCCGAGTCGGGAGATGAACCGGCTGAGAGCCGCGAGGCATCCCATGACACGTTGCACGCCCTTTAGGTTCTGGATGGGGCCCATCTTAGCGATGGCCTCAATGCCGCGTTCCGAGACGCAAAACCCAAGTAGCATACCTTTCGGAACTCCGAAGACGCACTTCTCCCAGTTTAGTTTTATGCCGCACGCCCTCAGCCTTTGAAAAGCTTGATCGAGGTCGGCGACAAGGTCGTCGGTCTTCTTGGACTTCACCACGATGTCGTCCACGTATGCTTCGACGATCCGACCGATGAGATCGCCGAAACATTTGATCATGCACCGCTGGAACGTTGCCCCGGCGTTTTTCAACCCAAACGGCATCGTTACGTAACAATATGCGCCATACGGAGTGATGAACGCAGTCGCGAGCTGGTCGGACTCTTTCAACGGGATCTGGTGGTAACCAGAGTACGCGTCGAGAAAGCAGAGGGTTTCGCACCCAGCGGTCGAGTCTACGATTGGATCAATACGCGGCAAAGGAAACGGATCCTTCGGGCACGCCTTATTGAGATTCGTATATTCAACACACATCCGCCACTTTCCATTCTTCTTTTTCACAAGTACAGGATTGGATAACCACTCGGGGTGGTACACTTCTTTGATAAACCCAGCAGCTAAGAGTTTCGATAACTCCTCGCCGATGGCCTTGTGTTTTTCCTTGTCGTAGCGGCGCATGTGTTGTCTCACCGGGCGAGAGCCCGGCTTGATACACAGGGAGTGCTCGGCGACATTCCTCGGGATGCCCGGCATGTCCGAGGGCTTCCACGCAAATATGTCTTGGTTGGCTCTGAGGAAGTCGACGAGCGCGCTTTCCTATTTATCGGAAAGCGTGGTGCCGATGCGCACGGTCTTGCCGTCGGGGTCAGCCAGGTTGAGCGGAATCTCCTTGATGTCCTTGGCCGGGTCGAACAACCCGGTCGTACTCTTGCAGTCGGGCCCGGCCTCCTCCGCCGTCGCAGCGGCAGCTGGGAGCTCGTCCTTGAGTGCTTCCGCGACCTCGCAGGCCTCGCGTTCGCACTCGTAGGCGCGCTGGATGGACGTGCTCACCGTGATGACCCCCTTGGGGCCCGGCATCTTGAGCTTGAGGCAGGTGTAGTTGGGGACGGCCACGAACTTCGCGTAACACGGCCGCCCGAGTACAGCGTGGTACGCCCCGAAAAAGTCCACCACCTCGAAAGTCAGCGTCTCGGTGCGGTAGTTGACAGCGGTGCCAAAGGTCACGGGCAGATCGATCTGCCCGAGCGGCATCACATGCTTGCCGGGGACGATCCCGTGGAACGGTGCCCGAGTCGGTCGGACGCGATCCTAACTGATCCCCATGGCGTCGAGAGTCTCTCCGTAGAGGATGTTGAGGCCGCTGCCTCCGTCCATGAGGACCTTGGAGAGCCGCTTCTTGCCGATGATGGGGTCGACAACAAGCGGATAGCGCCCCGGCCGGGGCACGCGCTCCGGGTGATCGGAGCGGTCGAACGTGACCGCGGAGTCGGACCACTTGAGGAAAGTGGGAACCGCTGGCTCCGCGGCGTAGACCTCGCGACGGGCAAGTTTCTGCTGCCTTCGCGGCGCTGTTGACGGTCCTTAGACCCAGTTTTTGACCGTCAATTAGCTCTACAAATAAGGAAGAACTAACACTTGTTACTTGCATTTTATTATCAAATAACCTATTTCCACGTGTACCTCTAGATTTGGATGTGCAGGTGGAAAACAGGGATTTCCAGGTGTAAACAAGGCCCAAGGCGACGATTCCAACACGTCCATCAAACGACGCTCGCCGCGGGAATATAATTCAAAGATTAAAGGCCCAGAACCACCCAGAATATCAACTGAGGCCACGCACCTGGAAAAGAGGCTTAAAGGCCGAGGGGAAGGCACCTGCCAAAGCCCAGCCCAGGAGGGGCCAGGGCCAGGTCGGCCGACCCCAATACCTAGGTCGGCCGACCTGCCAGGTGGCCCCCCTGGGTCCATCTTTCTAAGGCGGTTTGCAACCGACTTCAGGAGGTCGGTTCCACCTGCAATCAATGCCACCGACCTAAGGAACCGCCTCAATTCCACCGCCTTTGAGGGCTATAAATAAAGGGGTACCCCCTCCCCTTAGAAGAGACACAACACAAGAGGCTCATTCCCTCCTCGACACAACACAAGAGGCTCATTCCCTCCTCCACACATCCAGAGCTAGGGGCTCTCTAGTTAGGCTTAGGCTGAGTAGTGGGCTGCCCTTTTGGCTCCCAAGTCCCTTGGAGAGTTTGGGGTATATTCCCTTGTATCCTTTTACTCTCTTTGTAAGACTTATTTATTTATCAATGGAATATCATCGTTCTTGTAGTAGTTATGTGCTTATGCTAGTTCATCGTTCATCCTTGATCTTGGGTGAACGTTCTTCGTTCGTTCATGTTCGTTCATCGTTCGTTCATCGTTCATCGATGTTCGTTCATGATCGCTCATCGTTCGTTCGTCGTTCGTTCATACTCGATCATCGGTTAACGATGATCGTTCTTCATCGTTCATCGTTCGTCGCTCGTTCTTGAGCGACGAACGCCTATGCTTAACGTAGTGCTAGCTTTGATCCTTTGTCTAAGTAATCGCTTGCTAGACCTAGTTGTTCCTTTTGCTTAGTCATCGGGTCCATTGTCTTGCAAGAGTGCTCTAGGTTTATTGCCTTGCGAGGTGCCTCGAGGGATCTAGAGTTGTGGTTAGTTACGCTAGCATGGTGCTAGGGCTTCCTTTCCACCCTTGGATGCGTGTTCGTGCCCCACGGTTTGTAGAGGTAGGCGGCAGGTGGTGACAGCCCTGTCCGTCCCTTGTAATCCTCCACGTTCGGGTATGGCGTAGGAGTATATATGAAATGTCTGGAGATTGGGGCAGACTCTGATCGCTGGATCTCCCGATGATGGCTTGGCAGTATAACAGCTTAGTCTTGGCTTGTGTGCAGCTTAGGCTATAGGTAGATGCTACGCACGCTACTTAACGATGTACATTAGGAGTAACAGTTCTTCTTACTTAACCTTAGTCTAGCTTAGAGCCGCCTCTCGCCTTTTATCAGAGAGTGGAACTGCCTGCTGTGTGTGTCGCACTATCCTCTATCCATTTATTGCCTTACCCCTGCATTTGGATATTGGTTATGATCTATCATTTGTAACACCATGAGTATAAGTACACACTTGTCAACCACGTCTTCCTTTGGGAAAATATAAATAACGATACCCTGGAATACTCTCGGGTGAAATGCTACAACGGGTTATCCGTGCGCTTGCGGATTATCTCTTATGATTAAATACTAATAATACATTTCTAGCACTCGTTGCTAGTTGTGGATTATTATGTATCCTAAGCAAGTAACTTAACCCCAGGTATTTCTGGCGCCGAACCGGGAATATTCACTCTAGGCCTAACCAGCCTAAGGTGGTGTTTTCTGTTTGGTGTAAGAAATACCAACAAGCATTTCTGGCGCCGTTGCCGGGGATGACAATTGTTGACAAGTGTATACAATGATTACTCATGATTACACTTGATGTGATCTAACCATTTCCATTGCAGGCTAACCTTGATCTGTTTTCTCTCTTTGATGTGAAAACAGGATAGTGTATGCGTGGATTCAACTTGCCGGAAAACTTCGTTGATAATCCAGAGTCGCTTGTAAGGAAAGTCCGACCCCGCGTCGACTCTCCCTCACAAGCAACACTCCCGACAGACGAACCCACATCATCCGCACCATCATCACTTATTGACATGGCTGATCAAAGGACTCTCCGTGACTACTCTGCTCCCTCCGTTGCCAATGTTCCCGTTGGGCCCAATGTCAACGCCAGTGACGCAGGGTTTGCAGTCAAATCAAGTCTAATCACTATGGTGCAGGCCATTCCCTTTTGTGGAAAGGCCACGGAGGACGCCAACACTCATCTCCAGCAATTCCTTGAGATATGCAACACATCGGCAACCGCCAGAGTCAACCAAGATGCCATCCGACTTCGTTTGTTTCCCCTCTCCCTTCTTGGGAAGGCGAAACAATGGTTCTATGCCAATCGTGCCAGCATTGACACTTGGGACCGCTGTTCTACCGCGATGGTTTCCCGTTGGGCAAAACGAATGCCCTTCGTGGAAGAATATCAAGATTCCAGCAAGCTAACAATGAAACCATCGCCGAGGCGTGGGATAGGCTCCAAGATTACATATCCGCCTGCCCACATCACGGGATGGAAGAATGGCTCATTCTTCAACATTTCTACAACGGGTTGACACCAACAACCCGTGGACATATGGATGCCGCTGCTGGAGGAGCCTTCTTCTCAATGACCGTTGCTCAAGCTAAAGAACTTATTGAGAAGATGGTCTCCAATCAAGGGTGGAGCGATGAACGTCTCCAACCACGCTCTAAAGGCGTACACCCTATCAAGGAGGTGGACTTATTGTCCGCCAAGCTCGACCTCGTCATGAAGCGCTTGGACGACTTCAACACGCACGGTAGTGTTCGTTCACTTGACTCACGCATCACGTGTGAGGAATGTGGCAACACTGGCCATATGGGGAAGGACTGCCCCAACCATACCCATGAAGAAGCATTTTACATGAACAACAACAATGGGTATCGTCCAAGTGGAGGTCAAGGTTTTAACCAAAACCGCCAATCTTATCAAGGAGGTAATAATTTCTCTGGTTTTAATAATAATCAGCCTTCTTTGAAAGATTTGGTTTATGGCCAAGCTAAAGTTAACGTATCAATCAACAAAAAGCTTGCTGCCAACGATCAAAGTTTAGAGAGTTTAAATTCAAAAATAGAAGGTCTTTCTTCCGCTTTCAAAAATCAGTTGAGCTTTAATAAAATGATAGAAACTCAATTAGCTCAGCTTGCTGCTCTCGTTCCTTCTGCTAAATCTGGGCAGATTCCTGGGCAACCAGAATCTCCCATTGAAAAAGTTAATGTTATCACTACGAGAGGAGAAATGTTCTCTCGTAGGACTAACCATGCAGGGGAGGACAGGCAAACATTAAGAGAACCTTCTACAATAAAATCTGATCCAGGATTTCCAGTAATCTCTTGTGCAATCAAGAGATTCCACTTCGACTATGCACTGTGTGACCTTGGGGCCAGCGTGAACATTATGCCCAAGGCAATCTTCGAGCAATTAAAGTACAGATTCCTCACACCAACAGCGATGCGGCTACAATTGGCCGACTCATCCTTTCGCTTTCCAATGGGGATTGCGGAGGATGTGCCGGTATTCATAAGAGGCCACACCGTCCCGGTGAACTTTGTGGTGCTTGACATGGATATTGACAAGGAAACGCCCCTCATCTTGGGGCGTCCCTTCCTTAGCACCACAAAGGCCCAAATTGATGTTGGAGTTGGAGAAATCCGCCTCTACATCAATGGGAAGGAGGAGAAGTTCGAGTTCCAACCTCGGAAAGAACAATGCTCGATGATCAAGGTCAAGTATGGGCCAAACACCTCCAACATTCAAGAAGTTGAAGTGACAGCCAGGAAAACGGACAGCCTCATTGCTCTATGGAAGAGCTTGGCAAAGATTGAAAATCCATCGCAGTTTCAACCAAAGAAACCTGCGACCACGAGGCCGGGATTATGGGCCAAGAAACCCGTCCCAAAGTCCGAGAAGCCACCTACACCACCAAAGATAAAACAAGTGTGGCAAGTCAAGGCGCAGCCCTCCACGTCCTCATCTCCAAGGACCGGGTCCGCGCCACCAAGCTAAACCCGTTGGAGAAGTCTTAGCCCGTCGGACTTTAAACGACACGGCCCTGGCCGTCAGGTTAACCGGCATTATCAATAGCTTTTATTTGCATTTTCTTTTTGATCTTTTCTTTGAATTTTCCACCAATTTGCATTTGGATTTTTTCCAAACCACTCTGCATATTTATTTCCTCCACCAAAAATTTATTTGGATTTTTCCGCCAGCATATTTGAATTTTTCCCTCGCCACGCATTTAAAATTCAAAATTTTCAAAAACACTTTTGCGTTCAAAATGACTCATCTTTGGATGAAATTTTTGGACCACCCTTGTATCATGGAAAAGCCAAAAATATTTTTGCATGTTGAAATTTTTCATCAACATGTCGATTTTTGATTTTTTTGAAAAATTTTGAATTCGAGGCAACCTTTTATTTGGAAATCTTTTTGAGCAAATAATTTTGAGGATTTTCTGGACATAGCAACCGTGGTCATCACCAATATGGCCGTTGGGGGCTGTGGGCCAAAGAGGGAAGCAAGTGGACCCAACAGGGGGTCGGCCGACCCCACCAGTCAGGTCGGCCGACCCATGGTGACCGTTGCTCACCTTGGGCTTTGCCCCAACGGTCACCTGGCGCCTCCCCTTTTCGAATATGGCCGTTATGGCTCATGCATATAAGGAGGTGGCCGGCCATTGCTCTTTCCCTCTCACACTCTCATTTTCACTCCTCAACTCACTTCACTCCATAGTTCTCAAGTTTTCCTTTGTGCTCACTTGGTTCTTGCCTCAAAATTCTGCAAAAATATTTCTCCTTTGGTTTGCTTTGCAGTTTTGTTTTGGTTTGGTTTTCTGAGTTGCGTTTTCTCGCTTGCAAGAACACCGACGGTTTCATCGATTGGTTTTCACTCTCATAACCCGTTCGGAGTTTTCGTTCTTGCGTTCTTGCTCGACCTCGCTGCAGCATGAAGCGCGCCGGCAAGGCCTTCGCCTCGCTGCTCCGGTCCGGGAGCACAGGCTCGGGTTCATCTCGACCTCGCACTCGCGCCCGCACCACCACCGAGCAAGTGTCAAGTCCTCAACATGAAGCCGCAACGGAGGAACAAGCCAACACCGAGCATCGTCTTCTCGTCGACACCGACCTCGACTTGGTGGGCGACGAAGAGATGAGCGCATACGAAGCTCTCCGACTCCGTACATTTGCTCCTACGCGAGCATTTGATACGGAACTGCTGCAAAAGATTGGTATGGATGCTGAATTTTCTCGAGTATTTAAAGCAATAGGATGGGATAAGTTTGCAAGTGTAGATGAGCAGGGTTCCCGCTTACTTACACTACAGTTTTTATGCACCCTACGCGTGGTAGATGACGGTATTACCTTTCGGTTTTTCCGGGAGGAATATCATTTGACATGGAAAATCCTTAGTCAATGCCTCGGCTTTAATTCTCGCTGCACCATTGATGTTGATAGTTCGATTCCGGGTTACTCAAAGTTAGCTTTTTGGCAAAGAATTTCTGCATGTCCTACTTGTGAGAAACCCCGAACTAATCATATTCATCATCCTACCTTGCGCTTATTGCACATGTGGCTTGGCATTACCTTGTTTCCTAGAAGTGATATTAGGATTGTGCGCGAGGATGATCTGAAAATTCTTTATGCTATGGTTGAGAAAATAAAGATTGCTCCTGTCATGTCCATGATTTCTCAGTGGTTAGAAAATTTTAGAATGACTGGACCGATCGAGTGCACCTCGTTGATTACACGTATTGCTGCGGGTGTTGGTGCTTTGCATGATGCTAATGTTGCTTATCTTGATACACCCCGCTCTCTTATCACCGAGGATTATCTTATTCAAGGTCATACACTCAAGCATGGTCCAAATAATTCTCTCATATTTTATTATGTCGGTTATACAAATGAATTCCCGTTACCTAACCGGGACCTTCGTTTGTATGGCTGTAAAAACCTAACCACACCTCTCGAAAAAGAGGAGGCTGCACGCAGGAGTACTTCTTCTCGCAGGAGGACGCGCAGGCCGGAGCCGACCGCCGACACCGGGATGCCCGCACCGCAGCCCATGGCCTATGGGCCAAGCTACGGTCACGCCGGGTATGGTCCCGGTGGGTACACCACTCCACCACCGTTCGAGGCCGGCGGCTCGTCGCAGCAGGGTGCGGGCCAAGCCCAATGGACGCACCATCCCCGCGCGCAATGGGAGGAAATCTCCTCCGATTCGACGTCCTACTCACCACGGACCGGTGGGCGTCGTTCGTCTGCAGCTCGTGATCCATATCTCGAGCAGCAAATGAATGCGCTCACCGAGCAAATGGGACGCATCGAGACTCGAGGAGAGGACGTTGACCACACTCTCAACCAACACGTCCTGCAGACCCATCAGTGGCAAGAAAACACAAATGCCCAGCTCACCAACCTCACCAACATGACGCAGCTGGGCCAAGCCGATATGTTGGCTTACTTTCGCCACACCGGGTTCGATCCTCGACGTCACCCATGAGCAAGAACAAGCTTGGGGGGGGGGGGGGGGGGGGGATGCCATACCCCCCGCTAAGGTATCATGTATCGCAACTTGTATCCTTTTGTTTCTTTTGTTTGCTTGTTCTTGCACCTCTCATGAAAATACCAAAAAAATGGTAAATCTGAAAATAAAATAAAAATGACAAAACTAAAAAGAACAAAAATAGTCTTTAGTGTGGTTTCTAGCTTTTCGTAGTTTCTCTTTATATGCGAGTATGAGTGTTTAGCCTTCCTTATGTTGAGATGATGAATAGTTGCTCTGTTTTATCTCTCGTTTGTACCTAGTCACAACTTAGTGCTCTCCCAAGTTTTGAGATTTTGGCTTATGCTTACCTAGAGCTTGAAACTTGTGGCTGCATAGTGCTTGATCTAAGTCTAAGTTGTTGTGAGATATAATATGGTACAAATAGGGCTGCAATGATCTTGTTCAAAGTAAGACTTGACTTTCGGAGTTTTATTTTACAAAATACAAAAAAATGATAAAGTTCCTCAATGATCAAAATTCCTACCAAAGCCATATGTTGTTCTTACATTGCAAACCCTTACACATATGCTGCTTGTCATTGCACTGAGCTTTATCAAAATTGTGTGACCCTAGTGAGAAGCTTGTCATACTCTCATTGATCAAGATCACGTACACTCCACCTCGCATGCTAAACTTCTACACTGGAAGTTAAGCAATACCACCACACTTTCCACCCAAAATAAATGCTCCAAAAATTCATTGTTACCTCTCTCTCTCAAAATATATCATTGGAGACATGGCTATGCAAAAGAAAGAAAAAGAATAATCCCCTGCTCATACAAAAGTAGAGCATGATGAAAAAAAATGGGGAAAGAAAGAAAAATGTTGAGAAAAAGAAAGAAAGATAGCCATGTTCTCCTCAAAAATTCAAAAAGAGAGAGAAGGAACAAATGAAAAGGAGTATAGTTCTTCCGCCTCACCACCACCATATACACACATGCACATCTTGATCAAGGTTGTATGACTTGCATTCTCCATGGATCCACTCTTTTGGTTCAGCAATATGTGCGATGCAAGTATGCCTCATATCATCCCTACCTTGAGCTCCACATACAAGCCTTAGAAGTAGGATGACAAGAGGCAACACAATAATGCCTTGGTGAGGAATATACACTTATTGAGCGACTCGAGAGCATCATTTGAGGAACTTTGCTTTTATTTCAAAACTTTTGAAAACCTCCGGAAAATAAAAGTCAAACAATGGACAAGTGAATGGTGCTCTGTTATAACCGTTCTATCTCTCAACCGCCCAAGACAAGGAAAAAGCCATACGCCCCATAAGGAGTAAGGTAAAGGGTGAGTTACCATGCCAACTTTTTCAACTCAAAGGAGAGTATTTTGTTGTGTACATGGTACCTATGAGATATGAAACATTGTAGCAACTCCTGATCAACATCCTAAGTCCTACTTCTTGCTCGGGACGAGCAAGGAGGACAGCTTGGGGGAGTTGTTGACGGTCCTTAGACCCAGTTTTTGACCGTCAATTAGCTCTACAAATAAGGAAGAACTAACACTTGTTACTTGCATTTTGTTATCAAATAACCTATTTTCACGTGTACCTCTAGATTTGGATGTGCAGGTGGAAAACAGGGATTTCCAGGTGTAAACAAGGCCCAAGGCGACGATTCCAACACGTCCATCAAACGACGCTCGCCGCGGGAATATAATTCAAGGATTAAAGGCCCAGAACCACCCAGAATATCAACTGAGGCCACGCACCTGGAAAAGAGGCTTAAAGGCCGAGGGGAAGGCACCTGCCAAAGCCCAGCCCAGGAGGGGCCAGGGCCAGGTCGGCCGACCCCAATACCTAGGTCGGCCGACCTGCCAGGTGGCCCCCCTGGGTCCATCTTTCTAAGGCGGTTTGCAACCGACTTCAGGAGGTCGGTTCCACCTGCAATCAATGCCACCGACCTAAGGAACCGCCTCAATTCCACCGCCTTTGAGGGCTATAAATAAAGGGGTACCCCCTCCCCTTAGAAGAGACACAACACAAGAGGCTCATTCCCTCCTCGACACAACACAAGAGGCTCATTCCCTCCTCGGCTCCTCCACACATCCAGAGCTAGGGGCTCTCTAGTTAGGCTTAGGCTGAGTAGTGGGCTGCCCTTTTGGCTCCCAAGTCCCTTGGAGAGTTTGGGTATATTCCCTTGTATCCTTTTACTCTCTTTGTAAGACTTATTTATTTATCAATGGAATATCATCGTTCTTGTAGTAGTTATGTGCTTATGCTAGTTCGTCGTTCATCCTTGATCTTGGGTGAACGTTCTTCGTTCGTTCATGTTCGTTCATCGTTCGTTCATCGTTCATCGATGTTCGTTCATGATCGCTCATCGTTCGTTCGTCGTTCGTTCATACTCGATCATCGGTTAACGACGAACGCCTATGCTTAACGTAGTGCTAGCTTTGATCCTTTGTCTAAGTAATCGCTTGCTAGACCTAGTTGTTCCTTTTGCTTAGTCATCGGGTCCATTGTCTTGCAAGAGTGCTCTAGGTTTATCGCCTTGCGAGGTGCCTCGAGGGATCTAGAGTTGTGGTTAGTTACGCTAGCATGGTGCTAGGGCTTCCTTTCCACCCTTGGATGCGTGTTCGTGCCCCACGGTTTGTAGAGCTAGGCGGCAGGTGGTGACAGCCCTGTCCGTCCCTTGTAATCCTCCACGTTCGGGTATGGCGTAGGAGTATATATGAAATGTCCAGAGATTGGGGCAGACTCTGATCGCTGGATCTCCCGATGATGGCTTGGCAGTAGAACAGCTTAGTCTTGGCTTGTGTGCAGCTTAGGCTATAGGTAGATGCTACGCACGCTACTTAACGATGTACATTAGGAGTAGCAGTTCTTCTTACTTAACCTTAGTCTAGCTTAGAGCCGCCTCTCGCCTTTTATCAGAGAGTGGAACTGCCTGCTGTGTGTCTCGCACTATCCTCTATCCATTTATTGCCTTACCCCTGCATTTGGATATTGGTTATGATCTATCATTTGTAACACCATGAGTATAAGTACACACTTGTCAACCACGTCTTCCTTTGGGAAAATATAAATAACGATACCCTGGAATACTCTCGGGTGAAATGCTACAACGGGTTATCCGTGCGCTTGCGGATTATCTCTTATGATTAAATACTAATAATACATTTCTAGCACTCGTTGCTAGTTGTGGATTATTATGTACCCTAAGCAAGTAACTTAACCCCAGGTATTTCTGGCGCCGAACCGGGAATATTCACTCTAGGCCTAACCAGCCTAAGGTGGTGTTTTCTGTTTGGTGTAAGAAATACCAACAGGCGCGCAGGCTTCCGGTCCGCCGAAGATCATGAGACAGCCGTCGGGGTGGGGGAAGGCGTCGTCGTCTCCCCCCTTGTCTCCGTCGCCGCCCTTGGGCGGCGGGTTGTCGCGCTCCGCCTTCTTGGAGCTGCCGACGAGGAACTTGCGGAGCAGCCCGCAATCCTTGAGGGCATGCTTGACTGGGAACGGGTGGTTGGTGCAGGGCTCCTCGAGCTTCTTCTCGAAGTAGTTGGTGCGCCCTCCGCAGGCGCGCGCTTCGGCTTGCGCTCCGCCGCGGCGACAAGAGAGGCCTCCTGTCGCGCGACGTTACCCTTCTTCTTCTTCTTCTTCTTGGGCTGGCTGGAGGGGCCAGCCCCTGCCGTCGACTCCTCCCTTTTGGCCTTGGCCTTGAGCTTGGCCGGAGTCTTGGTGAAGATCGCCCCCACTGCGTCCTCGCCGGACGCGAAGTTGGTGGCGATGTCGAGGAGGTCCTTGGTGGTGCGGGGGCTGCTGCGCCCCAGCTCGTACACCAGGGTCTTGTTGGTCGTCCCGGCGAGGAACGCGCTGACGACGTCGGCGTCGGCGATGTTGGGCAGCGCGTTGCACTGCTTCGAGAACCGCCGGATGTAGTCGCGCAGGTTCTCATCGGGGAGCTGGCGACAGTTCCGAAGATCCCACGGGTTCTCGGGACGCTCGTACGTCCCCTGGAAGTTGCCGACAAAGACATCGTGCAAATCCTCCCAGCTCTGAATGATCCCTTCCGGGAGGTGCTCGAGCCACCCCCGTGTCGAGTCGGCGAGGTAGAGCGGGAGGTTGCGGATGATGAACTCATCACTTGTCGGCGTTTAGTAACCGGCCGACGAGTAGATTTGTGCGCGGTTCGACGGCGATCAGAATGTTTGCGTTTGACACGGTGAGTTATACTGGTTCAAGCACGAAAGGCCCTACGTCCAGTTTGTGGTTTCGCTCGTATTGCTCGTAGTAGGGGATACAAGCTGTGGACGAGAGAGGGATTCGCTCCCAAGTCTCTGTCTCCGTGTGTGTGTGTGAGTGTGTGTGTGCAAAGAACTCTGTCCTAGGGGAAAGAGAACTCTCAGTGCACGAAAAGGAACCCCCTCTCTCCTGGGCCCAATCCTCCCTTTTATATGACAAGGGAGAACGGTTACAGATGGAGGAAAGAAGAATAAGAAAAGGAAATAAAGATGGGCTGAAAGGCGGTGGAGATGAAGTCGGGCCATCTTCGTTGGTTCCGGTGGCTTCCGCCGCAATCTTCGCGCCGAGTCGTGTGATGATGTCGTCCATGTCTTGTCTGGGCGCTGAGGAGCGCCCATTCCCTGATCCGCACTGTTAATCACTGTTGGTGCGCTGTAGATCCCTGTGGAGTTGGGTGACGGTCATTCCACGCACAGTTGCAACTGTATAGCGTACTTGGTGCATGCATTCGCCGTTCCACGCCTGACCTGGATGCGACGCCCCCACTCCGCCGTACGTCAGGTATAGTGTACTTCCGCACCGCCCAGGAGTGGATATGGAGCGTCTCCTTATTCGAAACTGGCCGGCCGTACACCCAAGGTTGACCAAAGCGTCCGTGTTGCTCCCGTGCTTGCTTCCCGGCCGTAGTGGTCGGGTACGGTTCGGGTCGAGGCCCTCCGTCGATCCCGACCACCGCCGGAGCATGGGGGCGGCGGACGGCGGCTGGCCGGTGCTTGGTCGGAGAAGTCGCTCGACTCCGTGGCGCCCGACTCCCGTCGCAGGGAGTCGGGTTTGTTGCCACGCCCGAGCCGGGCTCCTTTAGCGCTGGACCAACCGTAATCCCGCATGTGCCCGCTCCCACGTGGCTACATGCGCCCGGGCCCTTAGCGGGCCGTAAGGAGTGGAAGTCCTTTGGGCCAAAGGCCGATATTGTTCCCTCCGTCCAACTGGGCCACTACGTGGGCCCAGCCTTCCGTTGCTCGGCCGTGCATGAGGCCTTTCATGTCTCGGCCTATGTCCTTTTTTGGTATTTATACTGTATAGGGTACCTTAGAAAATGGGTACCCGACACCACTGTCTGGCTTAAGTTGTTTTATGTTTTGTTTGCTACATTTTGGTGTGGTGGTTTAGGCCTTCTTTTAACAGGCTCGATCCCAAATTCCCAATGTTGACCTTGAAGAATATGTGACCTAAATAAAATCCATCCCAATAAGAAGGAAGGTGACACGCACACAAAAAAATTTCTGGGTCTACCTGAATTCAGCAGAATTCAGTTTGCCACCGTACTGTGAGTCTTGATAGGATGATAGCTTCTATTGCCCCTATATTTACAAGAGCCCAGCATTAGTGCAAACCCATGTGATTTTGCTATGCTTCAAAATGGGCAGAGGTTGCATCCTGCACGTGAACTGCAGTTACAAACTTTGATGTTTTATCTCCCATTTCTGTCAGCCCAATTCCCCTGGCTAGTTGGGTTGCAGTACTCCTTGCTGCTCGAGATCAATGAAGGCTCAAAATCGCCAACGTTAATGGCTCTAGCATATAACTACATCCTCCTGTTTTAACTTGATCTGGTGAGAAACTTTTTAGTCAAGTTCTGTAACAATTTATTGCGAAAAAACATACACTTGTGGATCCTTGGCTCCACTTGCAGTGGGGAGCTCCTATCCATTAGAAGAGGACTTTTACGGTGTTTGTGAGGTACGTAGAGGTACCAAGAGGTACTACAATCCAGACCATTGATTAAGAGATGGGTAAGGTATGGAATAAAAATTTATCATAAATGGCAACAAATGAATAATAATATGGTAATTAAAAACCTTACCTTTTGTGAGTTACTATTTCCTTCTCTATTCACCAATCGTCTCTTTCGAGTACAATTCCAAATAGGCAAGTCACGAGCAATATGATCGCATTTGCACATTAAGTAAATAATCAAATGATTTACCAGTTTGATAAATTGACCTCATTCATCAATGATTTATAATATATGTGGCGTAGAAAATTAGAGTCGAACGGTTGAGTAGAACGCTTTAACATCGGATGTAAGAAAGACTTGAGAAAGCAGGAAATCCATGACCTTCGAGATCAAAACTGGACATTTGCGTATTCGATGAATAACTAATCTAGCTATTTACTCAATTTTTCCCTTGGTTACTGATTTGCCATGTTAATGATTAAACAAAGCCTAAGAGAGAAAAGTGTTCATCTTTAATTTAGCGGTTAAACTAGACATTTTCCTCCTATCCGTGCACGAACTCACACAGTTTTAGCTTTGGAGAAGAAAATAATCATACCGAGTAAGTTTCAACAAACAATGTAAGGAGATAATCAAGCGTCAATCAATTTCTTGTCCCTAACATTCTAAATTAGCAAACGGCCGAAGTTACCTCTTTACCCTCAGTACTAAGTACCTCCATCCATATTTTAGTACCTTTTGGCTGATACCTTTAATTGTGGAGCGTTAGATTAGAGGCAACGGACGGCCCATATTAATCGCACACACACTAAAAGATCTCTTAGAAGAGTATTGTGATATAATTTCCTCGTTAAATATGCAGCTCTCTGATTAAATGTTCTTACCTATATAGTCTTGCGATGAATTTTTCAATTTTGTTATGTGAACCATGAACTGTTCTTGTGCATTCAAATATTCGACATATTATTATTATTACATCAAATTTGTATACAGTATAGTTAGGCCTTAAAAAATAAATTGGGTAGATAATATAGGCTTCCTAGGCATAAAACAAACAATTTGGACCGAAAATAGAGCCTACCTGGGGCAAATATAGGTGAAGGAAGGCCTTCACATTTAGTAGTAAAATATATTGCTTGAATGTCTTTGCTTTTTGCATAAATGAACGTATAACAGAAGTCACTGCAGTTTTGATTAGTCAAGGGTGAAATCTGTGAACGTACTCAAACATATATAGTGGCTTAAATTTTTGTTCAATCGTTGGTGCCAACTTTTACAAAACGGCTCTTCCATGGAGTATGGCGTTCGTCGGAGAAGCTCAGCTCCATAATTCGGAGCTGCTGGGTGAGTTATCGATTGCCAGAGTCCCGCTAAAATCTGTCAATGTTCAGAATACAGAGACTGTCCAGTTTTTTTTTAAGGAAACATGCCCATAAATGGCAATTTATTTAAACACAAGAAACTTTACATAGTTTAGCCCTCGAGGGCCATAAACTTAGATAAACATCTAGAGGACAACCATTTCGGTGATCAAAATTAGTACAAGAAAAGAAATGGTTACAACTAACGTGCAAAGCATTTCTAGCTAAAGCATCCGCTATGAAGTTGTCTCCTCTTGGAATGTGCCCAAAACTCATTTCAGTTTATTTTCTTTTGCTATCAATCTCTCTGATAATTTGCCTTATCCTCCAGTCTTGGATAGGCTCTTGAGGATTATTAAAATTGGATACGAGGCTCATATTATCCGTGAAAAAGTCACATTGTTTGATTCCCAGCATTCTAATAGTCCATCAATTTTCAAACCTTTTTTCACTTGAAGTTCATTGATCTTTGGGAGCTCAGAGCCCGACAATCAGGGAAAGTGCATGCTTTTTCAAAGATCAGATCTTGTCCAGTTGATTTTCACTATGTTCAAAGTTCCGAGATTGTCAATTAATTCATCAATGTTCAGGATTAAGGGCCTCTTTGATAGGGCTTATCCAACGGCTTCACGTGATTTCAACCAAAGGGAATGCTTCTTCGGGTGCTTCTCCTTAAAAAGAGGAGGAAGCCGTATAAAAAAAGGAAAAAGTCTATATTACTCCCCTCAAGTATAACCAGTGTTTTCCTAAACGGGTTTAGACGGCCGTCTAAACAGGTTTAAACGGTGAACGGCACCCAACCGTGTAGTTTAGGGCCTAATCGTTCTACTAAACGGTTGACCGGTCTAATCGGTCAAAATCGGGAGAAAACAGCCAGAACGGCCTGAACGGGACGGGTCCTCAACGGGTTTAGACGCCATTGAAGCCGTCTACAAGCACGTTTAGGTGATGGGAGAGGAGCTATGGATGGAAAGAGGAGCAGGAGATTGAGTTGCTCACCGTCATCGATACTGTCCAGCCAGCGTCCTCCTCGCTCGCCACCGCCGCCGCTGTCCAGCTGGCGTCCTCCTTGCTCGCCGGCGCCGCCGTGCTCGACCAGCCCGCTGTCGACCCCCGCCCGCGGCTAGGCGGCGCACCGTCCATCCCATCCCATGTTCGAGTCGAGGAGCAGAAGAGCAGCAACAAGGGAGTGAGGGGGCGGAGAGCAGGGACTACAGCCTGCAGGGGCGGGTGCTGCCAGTGGTGGCTGAGAGCAGGGGGCAGGGTTGGCGGCGTAGAGGGAGGAAGAACGGGAGGTGAGGTTAGTGGTGACCGATGGGGTGCGATGTGTCGATGTGGCTGGTGCCATCCAGTCCTATCGTGTGGATAAGGTAAAGGTTACGTGGGCTGGGCCTTTGCCCTTTGGTGATGGGCTGGGCTGTTCAGCATATTTCCCTTCCCTTTCTCTTTTTCCTCTCTTTTCTTTTCCTTATTTTTTCCTTTTCAGGTGCTACAGTAGGAAAACGTTTAGGCCGTCTAAACGCCGTCTAATTCCGTGTAAACCGTTTAAACACTAAACGATGGGTCACCGACTGTCTACCGTTTACCGTTTAGGAAAACATTGAGTATAACCAAAGTTCACATAACCCCCTAAACTATCTTTTGGTTCATTTTACCCCTCAACTATGTCACTTGTTTCCATTCACCCCTTAATACAATTTGTCTTTTTCGTTTCTCCATGCACAAATTGAATTTTAATTTAAACTTTTGCATGGATGTAGTGAATATCACAATGTATGTCAGAAAAATGTATCATGAATTTTTCATCGTCATTTTTAATATAATATTGTATCCCAAAGATTACCTAATTATTAATATCGGCCCATCAAAATAATGATAAAAAATTATTTTATATTTTTATCACATGAGTCGCGATGTCTATTATCATCTCGCAAAATTTGAACCTAATGGCACGCTTCTACATGGAGAAATAAAAAAGACAAATTGTATTAGGGGTAAATTAAACCAAGTGACATAGTTTAAGGGGTGAAATGAACCAAAAAATAGTTTAGGGGGTTATGTAGACTTTGACTATACTTAAGGGGAGTAAATTGGATTTTTTCCAAAAAGAAAATGGTTTGTTTTGCAGGTACACATGGCCACAGCGGCGGAAATCAAAGAAGAACAGAGCTTCTAGAGAAAGCAAGAATCCACAAACACCCCGGACACAAACAGCTGGCAGGTAGCTAACAAACAGGAACACCAACAACAACCACGGCAGCAACAAACCACGACAACGCAGATGTATGAAATATTCTCAAGATGCACCATTGTGTGGTTCAAATTTCTTTTTGCTCATGGTTTCAAGCATCCTAGGTTGCAGAGTTTGCTTATAACCTTCTTCATTTTCTTTTCTTTTTAAATGTACGTGTTTTTACCTCGAACTGACATGCTCAAGGTGAAATCCTTTTCAAAGTATATGCTAGAACTCAAATAAAATATGTACAGGCAATGAAATCTGTTCGATGCACTGATAGCTTAGTTGCGATGATATGTTAGCAGATTATTGCACATCCTTGAGAAATGTTAAAGGTACACCATTCTATGGTTTAAAATTTAAGTGTAAGCATTTTGTTAACGATTTGAAGTTTCTCAACATTATTGCATGTGAAGTAATTTGCATCCCTCCTTTTTTTTAGGTCTCACTTGGTTCGAAGGAATTTTACAGGAAAAGTGTAGGAATGTGAAATGTACAGGAATATTTATTGTAGAACCCTTTGGTTTGCAATATTAAACCGTAACGAGGGATTTCACCGCCTGCCGCCGCCGCCGCAGCACGGCCATGGCGATGGCCACCAGAGACCAGAGGAGGAGACTGGAAGAAGCGGATTGCATCAGCCGCCTTCCCCACGCCCTGCTCGGAGAAATCATCTCCCCTCCTCCCACCAGGGATGGCGTTTGCACGCAAGCCATCTCCTCCCGGTGGCGCCATCTATGGCGCTCCGCCCCGCTCAACCTCGACCTCCACGAGCATCCCCCGACCTGGCGGCGCATCCCCTTCGGCGAAATCTCCGGCATTCTCTCCGCGCACTCGGGCCCCGCCCGCCGCTTCGCCGTCCCCATGCGCTACTTGGAGTACAACAAAGATCCCGCCGCCACCTTGGACGGCTGGCTCCGGTCCCCCACCCTCGACAACCTCCAGGAGCTCGAGTTCCACCTCGGCCTTGCGCTTCCGAGGATCGCATGCGGCGTTCCCCCGCATCCGCCTCTGCCGGCAACCGTGCGCCACTTCTCATCCACCCTTCGCGTCGCAAGCTTCGGCGGCTGTAATTTCCAGGGTGGCGCGCTCCAATTGCCGGTCCTCAAGCAGCTCAGCCTCCTGAATGTCAAAATCTCGGAGTCTCTGTATGCCTTACTCGACGGCTGCCCTGTCCTTCAAAGCTTGATGCTATCTCACGACCTCGGTTGCCTTCGCATCCGAATTGTCTCTGGTACCCTTAGAAGCATCGGTGTGCGTCCTGGTTTTCAAGACATCACGTTACAGCAACTCATCATCGAGGATGCCCCTTGCCTTGAAAGATTAATTCTTTGTGAAACTGGTTTGACAATCGCGCAACGATGGTCATCTCAGTAATCTCGGCACCAAACTTGTGTATTTTGGGGCAACTTCCTGCTGACAATCCTAGACTTGAGTTTGGCACCACAACTTTTCAGGTATATCGGCCTCTCCTCACCTATGTTCCTTTCTACAATCATGATGTTAACCTTAGTGTTTTTGTGCTTGTATCAGGGATCACATGTTGTTAAATCGATGACAACAGTGAACAATGTGAAGGTCCTTGCTTTAACACATATTAAACTTAGTTTGGACACGGTTATTAACTTCATGAAATGCCTTCCTTGCTTGGAGAAATTGTACATCAAGATGTCGAAGCAGTATGAGGTGACTAAACATACTGAATAGTGTCCATCTCTATATGTGACTAAACATTCTTTCTGTCGCATACTATTTCACCGATACTTGTTCTAAAGATAGGATCTCACCATCTCTATGTGCATTTTGCTTTCTCAGCCTGAAAAGCCAGCAGAGACAAATGCGTGGTGCCGTAAATACCGGAATCTTACTGGCACCCTTGACATTTGTCTAAAGGAAATTGTGCTGACAACCTATCGAGGCAACAAGGCACATGTTAACTTCGCCAAGTTCTTCATATTGAATGCAAGAGTACTAAAGTCAATGGTTCTTGAGGTACATATAAAAAATGATAATATTGAGTGGATTGAAAAACAACATAGTCTGCTCCAGATCACAAGTAGGGCTTCAAGGGATGCACGGTTTGATTTTGTGTCTCATTTCGGTCGACCTGAACCTGAACAGCTGGTATGGACAAGTGCATAATTTGTCTATGGCCGACCCTTTTGTAGGTTTTGATAAGTGGGCCTGATTTTGTTCCTTCGTCAAGGCTATGCTGTTTTTTTCTGAACTGTATTAGCCATTTGTTTGCAGAGCATCCGATTTTTCTTTTCCTAGATATTAAGGGTGCGTTTGGATGCACGAAACGATTCAGATTCTGAGTAGAATCAGCTGGAACCGTTCCAAACGATGAAATTTCGAAATGTTCCGAAGGTGAATCAGTTTGGAGCGATTCGAAATTTTGGCCTACGAGCGTGAAACGGCCAAAGAGGTGTTCCGCAGCGATTCGCTCCGATTCGCTCTCCTGATTACTCCTTTGCCCTTCTCCGATCGACACCATTCCTCCGTCCCCGCAGCGACCAACCGCGATCGAGAGCCTCGCCCGAATTTCTACTTCAAATCCAACCTCAAAAATGGGTTTCTCTTGATCCATAGATCATTTCCCCCAATTCTCCTCCTCCGATTAGTCGCTGAAGCACCGCCAATTGATCCATGCCTGCACCTTTCTCTCTCTTCATGTATTCTGTGTGCGTTAGGCATCGAGGTCCTGAGGAAGAAGATGAGCAGTATAACGTGTGGGCTGGTGGGCTAGGTGGGCTTTGCAGTGAAACGTGTTGGTGGGCTGGCTGTGCCTGGGTGCTCATCATATACACTTTCTTTTTTTTTCTTTTTAAGTTAATTATGACATGTATCTTTTGCAATGACAATTCTTTTAAACTAAGGGTAAATGGGACATTTAGATTCTCCTTCTCTCTTTGCTGAAACTGAAACCAGACAACTAGCCAAACGGTTTCTGAAGTGATTCTGTTTCAGATTGGGAAACGTTTCTGAGTTGAAACTAAAACGTTTCTGATTCTCGATGAATCTGAAGCTGTACCAAACGCACCCTAAATTTGTCAACAGACAAGATGTAATATTTTATTTTATCCGAGAAGAGGTACTTGCGGTCTGTTGCCATTCATCTATAATTTTAGTTTCCGTTCCCCTTGTGTCATTACAAGAAGAAACCTCATCGGTAAGAAAACAAGTGTTTTTTTTTCTTTTTGGCTCTTATTGCACGTGCAAGGTTACACTGAGCCTCAGATTCATCTTGCGGTGCATCAGTACACATGATATTTTCCGAGCTCTGAGATTTTTTTTGCCTTTCTCTCCTCAGAAAGTTCAAATAATGGAGGGCTAAAAATTGTGTCACAGGGAAAAAAACATTTTATCTTTTTTTGCGAGGAAAAAAACATTTGTAAAATATATGGGCTGAGATTTTCGACTGATGAAGTCTGTTTGGGCTGTAAGTCTTATGTTTTGATACATCGCGATCCTTTTCTAAAATATATGGCTCTGGGTGGCTACTTGACTGAATTGTTGCATGGAACACTCTATCTTCATAACAAAATTAGGATTTTCATCTTTCTTCCAATACTGGAAAGTTTGCTTTGTTGATACTTCAAACCTACATATACATAGAATGAATTCTTACCTTACTCATAGTGTTTCTTTGTTAGTGTATAGCTTTTCTATCTCTGTTGCATAGCTTCTTCTTTTTTATTGTAAAGCTCTAACTTTGTTTTGGTGCTTTGCAGTCCTTTTATGTATATATAAGTACTGTGGTAGAGGCTTCCTCTACTTTAATTTCCTTAAGAAATAGAAAGCTCTAAGGTTAATTTTCTGAATGGTGTTCGGTCAAATTGTTTTTCTGAATGGTCAATTGATATCACAGTAACCAAGGACTTATAGAAATTTTATGAATTATGAAAATATCGAACCATTAGCTGTGACATGTGAACAAACTAAATAGAGGTCATTGGATTCTAAACAAATAGCTTCTATAAAACGCTGAAGCTTCCCATCTCACTAATGTTCTTATTGTGTTTACCCATGGAATGGCGCCCTTAATGATATGGACGCCCATGGGAGGACTCTTCCATGGCCTGCACCCAATGCCACCATTGTCGCTGAGTGTGTGTTATGCTTTCATGCCAGCTATGTTGCTGCTGCCGTTGTGACACCGCTGCCAAAATTCTCCCCAGCAGCGCCATGGCCCTAATCTGTAATCAGGCTGCCCGTTCCCGACTAAGTGGCAAACCAATCCATGCACCACAATGAACAATAAACAAAATGGTATCAACTATTACTAGTCTGAATGGAACGTTTATGTTCTTCCATTCACACGTTGCGTAACAAATAAATTACCTACCGATCGAATTGGATGCTTCTTTTGATATATAACACAAATAAAAATTACATACACCATGAACAAAGAAAATACTAAACCAATAACTACCGATTTGCAAAAGAAACAACTAATAGCACTCCATTTGTATTTTCGATGCCTTTGAGGACAAGGAGGATCTGGGGATGGCCACAACACTTGCTCCGATATTTGGGGGCAAAGCCCTCCTCACGGAGGAGTTGGTGTAGGGTCAGGAGTTGGGGAGTCTTTGACAGGCAGCTTAGCAGCTTAGGTGGCGCACAACTGTAGCAAGAAAGAAATGTAGGAGAAACAGAGATTAGGAGGTTGCGATGAGGACCAGATTTTTGAGAGGCGTTGTTAGCGGTGGCACGATGATGTGAGAGTCTAGCTCCAGCTCAACCTTTCCGTGGCATTGCATTATACATGTGCGGTGGCATTGTGGAGGGGAAGAAGTTGAGATTTTTATAATGTGATGTGTGGTTGCGAGAAGTAAAACAAAAGGAACATAGTTGTGGCTTATGCATGTGACTTTTGTTGCCCTTATTCGGTTATTCCTATTCATTTATTGTATCTCTTATCTGGGAACAGTGATATTTCTGCAATCAGTAGCCTTCAGACTAACTTCTAGATAGAATACTTTCACTCATGTTGTTGATGTCTTGATGTCATATACTAATATAATCATGCAAGCTTGTAACTTTTGAGTTTTCTCATTTTGTTTAATGTCATCCAATATTATGAGGTGATAATTAGTTTGTGCCTGGTTTCAGGAACAAACTGCATGCTCATCAGGTTGCTTTTGTGATCAGCCAACAGACTGGGAAATCGAGGAGCTCTTGTTGAATCACCTCCAAGAATTGGAAATCCAAGATTTTAGAGCATCAGAACATGAAGTTGCAGTTGTTAAGCGATTACTCAATTGGGCAACAGTGTTGAAAATGATGACTGTGATTTTTAATCATTCAATCACTGAAAGCAAGGCCAAGGAGTTGGTCCAGATGTTCCGAAGCCTCTCTAAGCCTGGCGTATGCATGAAATTTTACATTTACCAGAAATTCAATATGGTGTTGTATGCACCAGAAGACTAAGTTACCAGGTTGCCACTTTAAGCACTGGACAAATTTCTGTAGTTTTCTTCTGGGTACCTACTCCATTGACAGAGAAAATGAAAATTCTTGCCTATTTTTCAAAAAATTTCAGATCCATCATTCCATTGGTTCAGTCGCTTTTATGTCTTGTTGTTTCACAATTGAAAGTTGAAGGGTTCTTTACACTGCCTGGACTCTGGTAAATTTTTGGTTCCCTCGCTTGTTTTCACCCGCAGATATCAGTTAATCCTAGTATGTGCTCCCTGTTTCAGGCACAAAATGCATGCCCATCTGGTTAGCATTCGTAATCACTGATCGGCCACCAGAGTGGAAGATAGGAATTCTTGTTGTATCATCCGGAAGTAGAAACCAATTAATTTTGCATATGTGATCCTTTTGAATTTGTAATCCCTGCACGCTTTGGTGGAGCAATTTATTCAGGCTGGCGACTCTGCTAAATAGATGACGGTGACGCTTGTTCGTCACTAAAACATGGCCAAATGATACCGATTTTCTCCAGCCAGGGATATCATGAAGTGTCCCAATGTGTACTGAGGTCTGAGTTGTCAGCAGTGTTTGTTTGGTTAGCCGATGTTTTGAGCTATCTTTATTTCTACCTCGAACTCATTATCAACGTTTACATATGGAACTGACACTCTTCTGTGCACTGATATAGTTGTCGGATATATTCTGGCCAAAATATGTTCTTATCTTGGAAAGAACAGTATTCCATGTTGAGGAATGTTTAAGCTACATATGGTTTAGAAATGCTTCTGTTGTTCTGTTCAACATTTGAAGTGTCTCAATATATCTTGATAAGCTGCAGTTAGTTTTGTTGAATAGCTTATCCAGTAATTCATCTTTTTTATTCTTTTTAGTAGTCAGTGTTTACCTTGAATTTGCACATTTTCAAGGGGAGATTGTTTTCAATGTAGCTTAGAACTCAAGAGACTCTTGGGGGCAAAAAGGGATTATTAATGATACTCTTGTAGCAGCAATGGAATATCTATGAGGCCTCATTCGGAGCCTCTTCTCTTCTGCATTAGGGCATAATAAATTCTGCTGCCACACATCACAACCCTAGACCATCGAACCCTTCCATCTTCACCACCGGTGCCTCCCTTAGCGTCGCGGTCGTCCGTTGCACCCTCCCTTACCCATCTCCTTTCACCTTACATAGTCGGCAGTGTCCTCTTTCTACTTCATCGTGCCGCCCCCCCCCCCCCCACCCCACCCCCCCTCCTCTCTCTTCTTTCCCTTTTTAATGACAAATTCCTTATTTAAAGAGATTCCTTAGAGACCTCATTCCTTCTACCCTAGGGCCAAATAAAAAAAATCCACCGCCACCACCACTACCCTAGACTATTGAGCCTCACCACCTACACCGTTGGTGCCTCCCCAAGCATCGTGATGGCCTGTTGCACCCTCCCTTATCCTTACCCTTCCCCTTTCCCCTCCCACGGATGGCGACATCCCCTTTTGCCTCTTGAGTGTGGTCTTGTCATCAAGCACCATCCACCTAACACGAGACAAAACAATGAAAATTATGGGCTCAACTAAGATTTTGCACAGGGCCCCTAAATTTCCCGGGACTGCCCTGATTAGGAGGAATGCTAATAGCGAGGAGGTGGCCATGCGGGAAGATGCCGTCGAGCTCCCCTGCTTCAAGAAGGCCACCTACAACAACTTTCGCTTAGGGCTTCTCGGCCTCGCCGTGCCGCCCGCCGGCGTATTCGCTTGGCATAGTGATCATAAGATGTTCACACTAGTCCATTTTGTCACTTCCCCCATTATCTAAAATTATGCTAATAGCAAGCTAGTCAGCTAGTGTGCTTATCTTGTTCATGCACGCCAATCCAGATGTTGTATGTCATATCACGGTGAACCAGTGATGTCCAAATAGTCGAGTAGTGGATAAAACAAACCGTCGTTAAATACTTCAGGCAATCCATATAAAATCATTATAAATAAGTGCCTAGAGCAAGTGGTTTGTTTCATTTTGATTGTTTACGAAAGTGGAATGTTAGGGTATCGTAATTGTCTAGGTAATTGTGCTATTTAAGAATCTCCATGAAAATTCTTCACCTGCTTTACATTGTTCAATTCGCTTCAATATTGTTTAGTGCACTCAATTTACCACTCTTTTCTAATATATATCTTGGTCACTCATGAAATCCCATATATGTATTTGCTAGAGAATCACAGCAGGCTGTTCATTTTCTCTCAAATGCCTGATTTTGTATAAGAAACCGGACTGATCTTGTTATCCTATACCCATTCCTGTTTGGGAACATCAATATCCTGTTCATTTTTTTTTCTTTCAAACTGTCATTTGATCCTATTTTTGTAATTCTTACAAGCAGGAGATAGGTGGATATGAATATTTGATGGATGACATCACAATGCTACCTAACTTTACATTTTGTTCCTTTTTTTTTCTCGAAAATGCAGGAGAGCTGCGCTTCATTATATTAAGAAGAAATCGGGACGAGAACCCATTACAACACACACCACACCCCCCACTGCAGATGGGCATGACTTTGGGGCCAGGCCAGCTCATTCCATGCTCTCGGGATATGCATGTTAGAGTGAACGCACTAACCAGATGAACCCAAAAGCTTAAGCCAATGGGAGAAGGTAGGCAATTCACTTATACACTTCAACACCCCCACTCACGTGCAGCCAGAGATGAAGGTGCAAACGTGGAAATAAAGGGGCGGAGGCACAAATAAAGCCTCTACTAGGATTTGAACTCGAGACCTCTTGCTCTGATACCATGTTAGAGCGAACGCACTAACCAGATGAACTTAAAAGCTTAAGCCAATAGGAGAAGGTAGGCAATTCACTTATACACTTCAACAATGTACTAGTATTACAAGGCTGATCCTAAATTTTTCTGCTCCTAGCAACTTCGAGGTAATATTGCTATTTTTATATTACAAATCTCTAGTTAAAACAAATTAATGTTCTGGAACTGAGTCCCTGAACCATTGATTTCTAGCAAACATGAAATGTCTAAAGCCTAGAGAATTGTGGTTTTATACAAGTTTCTTTTTTTTTGTGATTAATCTGATTTCAGATGCTATTGGTAGAACTTAGATTGGCTTACCGCACACTCTACCAAATGTCACTGGAGGTAGTGCTTAACTTTCCATGGGAGTATGGAAAGAAATATGCATTTGTCTTTCTAGTCATCCCAATGTTTTAATTTTGGTAAATACTTGTGGCATATGTATCTCCTCATGAGAACTCTGATCTTTAAGACTTGGGCTAAAAATATTAGCGTCGGTCAATTTGAGCTTTGAAACATATGGCAGTGGACAACAAGTTGATTCAACTGTTGCAGGCCACTTGATAGAACATCAGGAGTTAGCTAGCCAGAGGATAATTGTAAGATGTTGGTTAACTGAAAATTTCTGAATGTGAGCTACTGACAGAAAGCTACCTGTGGATTTTGTACAATGTAATGAAAGCAAAAGATTTCATTGTTCCAGTTTGTGATTTGTCGTAGTACAGGGCATCCTATTGCTAGAGTCACCATTTTACTCATTTTTTAAATCCCTCACTCATGATGTTATCCAATAAACATTAGTTATCTTATTCAGTTTATATGCTGCTTGTGTCAGGCACAAACTGCATGCTCGTCAGGTTGTATTTGTGATCAGTCACCAAGCTGGAAAACCCAAGATCTCTTGTTGAATTGCCTTTAAGAAATAGAGATCCAAGAGTTGCGAGGATCTGAACATGAGTTTGCTTTTGTGAAGTGATTTTTCAGTTGTGCAACAGCTCTGAAGCAGGTGACAGTAACTTTCAGTAATCAAATCACTGAAAGCAAGATCAAGCAGTTCTTCCAGAAGTTCCAACGCTTCCCTTTGCTTCTATAAGAATTCTCGTAAGGTGTCGTATGATCCTCAAGACACCAGGGCCTCTTTAGGAACTGTTTGTCAGCCTATTCGCCAAGCCTGCTTATCAGCCGCTACACTGTTCGCAGTTATTTCTTCAGCAGCCGCTACAGTGTTCACAGTTATTTCTTCAGCAGCCGCTATAGTAAAACAGCTGCAAAACAGCATGCCGAACAGGCTGTGTGCTTTACGTGCTCTGCTTTGTTGGTACGAACTGCAGTGCTTGAACTTTGAGAACATCATATCGCATAAATTGTAGCAGATCCTTAAAACTTAGCTGAGCGATACAGCTGTTTGGTTTAAATTGCTTTATGTTTTATTTTTTACATGTGGTGTTTAAGGCCTTCTTTTAATAGGCTCGGTCTCAAATTCCCAATATTGGCAATTTGGCATGCCGAAGAATAGGCACTAGGACTCAAATAAATCCATCCCAGTAAGAAGAAAATATGCAGATAACCCTCTAGAAACGCTGTTGTTTTGGCAACTGCAAAAAATAGCGACAGGAAATAGAACTACACCTGATTCCTATTGATTGAGGTCAGAACTTTCAGTTTATTTCTAGCTGGTCCCAAATCTACTTAGACACACACACACACACACACACACACAAAAGAAGGGGGGGGGGGGGGCATGGGCAGTTTCTTGGAATAATGTAACATCCATGGTTGTTTATGGATCTACCTGAATTCAGCATAATTCAGTTTGCCACCATACTGGGAGTCTTGACATGATGATAGCCTTTATGTTGCCGCTCTGTTACATGTTACATCCTGCACTTGAATTGCAATTAAAAACTATGATGTTATACGTCGCATTTCGCTCAGCCCAAATACTCTGGTTAGCTGGGTTAATCACCAATGCAAAATTGGGCGTAAGTGGCAGCAATCAAACTATGCAAGCGTCGGCGTGGCTTCTGCAATGTGATCAAGATTTGAATTCACATTTGACAATAAAATATATTGCTGAGTGTCTCTGCTTCTGCATAAATGGAAGCAAAGAACATCAGTCACTGTAATTAATGGGCGTGCTAAAACATAGCGGCTTAAAAAGTTGTTCTATCATTGGCGCCAAGTTTCACAAAAGGCTCTTCCATGGAGTAAGGCATTCGTCGGAGATCTGCTCCATCATCCGTAGTTGCAGGATGAGTTATCGCGGTTCTCCACCGACACACTAAAGATCGCCCGCCCACCATTTCGAGAACAACAAACGATGCCGATCGCCAGAGTTCCGTTAAAGTCCATCGATTTACAGCGCTTGTTTCACTTTAAGTTCATTGATTTTTCGGAGTTCAGAACTTGCAATCGGTGAAAGTCATATTTTCAAAGACCGGATCTTGTTCAGTTGCTTGTCACTGTGTTTCAAATTCGGAGATTGTCAGTTAAAAGTTCATCGGTGTTCAGGATTCAGGGCACCTGTGTGGGAGCAGCCATCACTCGCCGTGGCCCTTCAAACTCTATCCAACGGCTGACGATGACTCACTCACGCTTCTGGTCGAGTGACGAAGAAATCCTTCCCCCCACCCCAATGTCCATGGAGCAGATCTCAAAAAAAAAAAAAATGTCCATGGAGCAGAGCGGCGGCGGCGGCGGCGACGAGGTCGCCGCCAAGCGCGCGAAGGTCTCCGACGACGAATCCGGCGCCGGCGACGAGGACCGCCTCAGCGCTCTCCCCGACGACGTCCTCGTCCTCATCCTGCTCCGACTCTACACCACGGAAGCCGCTCGGACCAGCGTCCTCTCGCGCCGCTGGCGCCGCGTCTGGACCCTCCTGCCGGAGCTCCGCTTCGGCTTCGCCCTCGAATCCCGGCGCCTCTGGGACGTCCTCTCCGCCAGTGAGGTGCCTCTCCGCTACCTCCTCGTCGGGGCCCCGGATGCATCTCCCCAATCCCTAGCGGCGTGGCTCCTCGCCGCCGCGCGTCGGGTCTCTGGTGAGCTAGTTCTTGTCAACTTGTTTCCCAAGAGAAATGCCGAGGACAGTGACGACGAGGAGGAGGCACCTGAAACAGGCGCATTTGAGCTGCCCTGCTTCGAGAAGGCGACCTCGATCTCGCTCAACCTAGGGTTTCTAGACATTTCCGTGCCGCCCAACGGCGTCTTCGCCCGACTCACCGAGCTGTCCCTGTCTGGTGTCCGATTCCACGGCCCGGGCGACCTCGGGGACGCTGTATCCTCGCCACGGTGCCCATGCCTGCAAAAGCTCACCGTGCGCAACACCAAAGGGCTGGATAGAATCACCATTGATTCTGAGTCCCTCCAGGACCTAGAGCTTCGGAGACTCCGTGGTGTGCACCAGGTGACCATTGTGGCGCCAGCGCTCAGAGAGTTAAGTGTGATACAGTGCTTTTTTATTGATCAGAATCAGCCGTTTGTCAACATCTCGGCTCCTCAGCTGAAGGATCTCAGGTGGGGGGATGCATATGATCCAAGCTCCGTCCATCTTGGCAATATGGAACATCTTCAAACGTTGGGAACGTTCTTTTTTGGGTATGGACCACAAGGCTTTACACACAATCGTGCTTGTCTAATGCTTTTGCAGCGGTTTAAGGCCATGGAAAATCTTACTCTCTTACTGGGGTACCTGCCGGTGAGTTCACTTCAACTTTTGTGACAAAATGTCATTGTGTGCATATTTTACTTCGGTGGAACATGTATGAAATTGAACACCACTATTCATAGTTGTCAGACTTGTCTGGTTGGGACTGATTATCCGATTTGTCAGTGATTTTGTACAGTTGCGTATGATGCAATTATCTGTTAATTTACATGAAAAAACAATTCTCACTTCTGCTTTGTTGAAGTTCCCGCAACATTGATGACTGCATCCCTTCAAAAAAAAAAAAATTGATGACTGCAACAATTTCACTCCTCTCCAAAATTATTGGACACATGAGATCCGAAGTACTGTGTACAGAATTAGCATTACAATTCCTCCAAGGTTTGCAATGGTCAGGCGTGGTATAAGAAATCCTAAGCTTGTTAGCTTGTAACAATCATTTCCTGCATAATAGAAGCATCGCATAGCTTAAAAGCTTAAATATTTCTCTCTTTTTCCACCTGTTTGTTAAAATCCCGTTTGTATCTGATGTTCTATTTATGACGCACAGGAGCTAGATAACTTACAATACATGATGGAAGACATGAAAGTTCTCCCTGACATCAAGTGTTTGCACCTCAATGTAATGGCATTGGGACATGCCTTTGGGGCCTGCTCATTCCATGTTCTCAGGATTTGTTCTGGTATACATCAGCTGATACTGGGTTTATCTCCTCGTTTCGAATTGAAGGTAAAGCTCCTTTGCTTATACAATAATTAGGTTGCCAGGGAAGTAATGGAAAGGAATATGAATTTGCATTTGCATTTCTTTGCTTACCTAGGGCCTAGGCTTATATTTCTTTTGTAGATTTCAGTTCAAATTTTTCCTTTGTCTCGTAACGGCAACAAGCCTACCTCAACTTGCTTGGGATAAAAAGGCTTTGTTATTGTTGTTGTTGTTGTTGTTCATAATGGCAACAGTTTGATGTTTCTTTTCAAAAATATATGGCTCTGGGTGGCTACTTGACTGAATTGTTGCATGGAACACCCTACCTTGGTGACTAAATTAGGATTTTCATCCTTCTTTCAATACTGGAAAGTTTGCTTTGTTGATACTTCAAAACTACATTTACATAGAATGAACACCTTACGCATAGTGTTTCATTCTTATTGTATAGCTTTTCTATCTAAGTTTGTATCTTTTTTTTTAACAGCTCTAACTTTGTTTTAGGTGCTTTGCAGTACCTTTATTTATGTTTAAGTACCGTGGTAGAGGTTTCCTCTACTTTAATTCCCTCAAGAAATAGATAGCCCTAAGGTCCATTGAATTTACTGTATGGTCAATTAATATCACAGTACCCAAGGACTTATGGATTTTTATGAATCATGCAGTTTCCCCTAGTTTTTAAATTCTAATTGATCTGCAGTTAGGTGTTTAGATATGTTGAACTGATCATTGATGAACACACATCCTAAGTAAAATGGGAGATGTTTTGCGGGATTACCTAGTAGCTTACATTGAACTGGAATTGACAGCGAAGATAAGCTCTGGCGATGTTATAAGTCCTTTGATCAAAGCTGTAATGGTAAAACAAAATTGTCCTTTGATCAAAACAGTAATGTAAAGCAAACTTTAAGTTAATAGAGATGTAATTTTTTTTATATATATCTGATAAAATGTTGAGTGTCATATTTCTTACCTGTGGTTGAATGGATCCTATATTATACATATATATATGAAAATTAATGTTGATATATACAATTTATATTTTCTCTGCTTGTTGCTGGTATTTGACCTCCCTGATCTCGCCCCCCCACTATTCCAATTCCTGGCTTCGCCCCTGGTCGAGCCATATTCTGTGACGTGAACAAAACTAAATCGGGGTCATTGGATTCTAAACCAATAGCTTTTATGGAACGCTGGAGCTTCCCATCTCACTAATGTTCTTATTGTGTTTACACATGGATTGGTGCTCTTAGTGATATGGAAACCCACTGGGGGGGACTCTTCCACTGCCTGCGCCCAGTGCCACCATTGTCGCTGAGCGTGGGTCACCAGCTATGTTGCTGCTGCCGTCATGACTAGTGACACCACTACCAAAAGTCTCTCCCCTGCATTGCCATGGCCCGTCCCAACTAAGTGGCAGACCAATCCAAGCACCACAATGAACAATAAACAAAATGGTATCAACTGCTTGCTAGTCTGAATGGAACGTTTCTGTTCTTCCATTCACACGTTGCATAACAAATCAATTCCCTACCGATCGAATTGGATGCTTTCTTTGATATATAGCACAAATAAAAATTGTATACAACATGAACACAGGAAGTACAAAACCAAAAACTACTGATTTGCGAAAGAAACAACTAATTGCACTCCATTTTTAACCAATAACTACTGTTTGTGCCTGGTTTCAGGAAGAAACTGCATGCTCATCAGGTTGCATTTGTGATCAGCCAACAGTATGGAAAACCGAGGAGCTCTCATTGAATCACCTCCACGAATTGGAAATCCAAGAGTTTATAGCATCAGAACATGAAGTTGCATTTGTTAAGCGATTACTCAATTGGGCAACAGTGCTGAAAATTATGACAGTGACTTTCCATCATTCAATCACTGACAGAAAGGCCAAGGAGTCGTTCCAGATGTTCCGAAGCCTCTGTAAGCCTGGCGTATGCATGAAATTTTACATTTATCAGAACTTCAGAATGGTGTTGTATGCACCCGAAGACTAAGTTACCAGGTTGCCACTTTAAGCACTGGACATAATTTCTGTAGTTTTCTTCTGGGTACCTATTCCAGTGCCTGAGAACCTGAAAATTCCTGCCTAATCGCTCTTTACACTGCCTGGAATCTAGTAATTTTTTTGTTACCTCGCTTGTTTCCACCCACAGATTTCAGTTAATCCTAGTATGTGCTCTTTGTTTCAGGCACAAAATGCATGCCCATCTAGTTGTTTCAGCATTCGTAATCACTGATCGGCCACCAGATTGGAACACAGGAATTCTTATTGTATCATCCAGAAGAAAAAGAAACCAATGACTTTTGCATCTGTGATCCTTTTGCATTTGTAATCTGAGCATGCTTTGGTGTAGCAATTTATTAAGCCTGGCGACTGTGCTGAATAGAAGATGGTGACACTCACTTGTTTTTGTCACTGAAACAGAAACCACAGCCAATTGATATCGATTTTCTCCAGCCGTGGATGTCATGAAGTATCCCAATGTGTGATGTTTTAAGCTATCTTTATTTCTACCTCGAACTGATATTATCAAAGTTTACATCTGGAACTGACACTGTTCTGTGCACTGATAGCATAGTTGTGTGACATATTTTGGCCAAAATATTTTCCTTCTTGGTAAGAATAATATTCAGTGTTTGGGAATGTTTAAGCTACACCATTATGTCTTAAATTGCTTGATGCTTATTGCTTTTTTCGTTCAACATTTGTAATGTCTCAATGTGCCTTCAAAAGCTGCAGGTGTCATTGGATAGCTTATCTAGTAACTCAATTTTTTTTTTTTTTTTGGTCAGCGTTTTTAGGGCTTGTTTGGTGCTGCCTCCTCTGGGCGGCTTCTGCTCGCGCGGCACTGTTCATGCACTATTCACAAGAGCCAAAAAGAAAAGTGAACTGGGAGCCAGAGGGGCCACTTTTTTGGCTCCCTGGACAGCTCCTCTACTATAACTACAATAGAGTAGCCGGAGCACTTCGTGCTCAGCCAAACAGGCCTTACTTTAAATTTGTACATTTTCAAGGGGAAATAGTTTTCTTTTTTTTTTTTTTTTTTTTTGCGAAAGGAAATGGGCATTATATTAAACTGATGAACAGTACAACCCACACCTTTTACAGGCCAACCCCTGACAATATTTTACAGAAAGGACCCTGAAGAAAAGAAAATTACAAGAAACTCCCTCTTCCTCCAGATCCTTCCCGTCTCTTCTCACCGCCGGCGACCACCGACAGCGCCTGCAAGCCTCGACGTCCCACCGTGGCCGCGACCTCCAAGCATTGGAAACAGCCGATTTGATGGGCGCTAGCACCCATAACACGAAGAAGGGACCTGACCGGCCATCGCTCCGCCAACAGAAGAACCGAAGAGGAACAAACAAGCACCATCGACAAGCACCAAGCAAGAGAAGCAAAAAACCGGAGAAGTCGCCGCCAGATCTGGACGACAACCACCCGGAACGAAGATCACCCGCCGCCAGCAACACCGGCGAAGGGGACCAAGAAATCCTCCACTCTTTCGCAAAAGAAACGGAGGCACAAAAGCTCCACACAGCCACACCGGTTACCTCATCGCCGTCGCCGACGACTGCTTCACCAGATCCGCCGCGGGAGAAACGAACATCGGCCACCATCGCCGCGACCGGCGATGGCGCCGAACCCTAACCCTAAGGGAAACTAGACTAACTATCTATACTAGCTAGCTAGAGAGGACCGGACGGCAGCTCCGCCGTTCTCCCGTCTCTCCGAAGCCCCACGGGCCGCAGGAAAGGAGTCGCCTTCGCGTCGCCCGCTCGCTACTGTAGCAGAGAGGAAATATCGCGAAGCGAAAGGAGTCGTTCAGAATCCTGGCCTTTCCACCGCCAAGGGGAAATAGTTTTCAATGTAGCTTAGAACTCAAGTGATTTTTGAGGGCCTATTACTTTCTAGCTAAAATTGAATGGTTTCATCGCAAAAAAAAAAGGAATTATCAATGAACGCAATAAGAAATAGCGGCTTAAAAACTTGTAAAAATGGATCTTCCATGGAGTATGGTGTTCTTCCAAGAAGCTCTGCTCCGTCGTCTGGAGCTGCTGGATGAGTTATCACCGTTCTCCACCGATATACTAAAGAGTGCCCACCATTTCGAGAACACCAGACAAGATTGTCAGAGTTTGGTTAAAATCCGTCAATGTTCAAAATACAGAGATTGTTCAGTTGAAGTCCATCGATTTTCTGAACATGTTCCACTTGAAGTTAAAAGGAATTATCAATGAACGCAATAAGAAATAGCGGCTTAAAAACTTGTAAAAATGGATCTTCCATGGAGTATGGTGTTCTTCCAAGAAGCTCTGCTCCGTCGTCTGGAGCTGCTGGATGAGTTATCACCGTTCTCCACCGATATACTAAAGAGTGCCCACCATTTCGAGAACACCAGACAAGATTGTCAGAGTTTGGTTAAAATCCGTCAATGTTCAAAATACAGAGATTGTTCAGTTGAAGTCCATCGATTTTCTGAACATGTTCCACTTGAAGTTAATTGATTTTTCGGAGTTCAGAGCTTGGCAATCAGTGAATACATATTCAAAGATCAGATCTGGTTCGGTTGATTTTCACTGCTTTTGAAGTTCAGAGATTGTCAATTAAAGTTCATCAAGGTTCAGGACGATTCAGAGCTTGATTACCTTTTAGTTTTAGCCACCTGTGTGGGAGCTGGGAGCAGCCATCACTCGTCGTGGCCCACGGAGCTCTATCCAACGGCTGACAGTAGCTCACTCTTGCTTCTAGTCGAGGGACGAAGAAATCCTTCCCCACCCCACCCAAATCCAATGTCCATGGAGCTGAGCGGCGGTGGCGGGGAGGGCGCCGCCAAGCGCGCGAAGGTCTCCGACGATGAATCCGGCGCCGGCGACGAGGATCGCCTCAGCGCGCTCCCCGACGACGTCCTCGTCCTCATCCTGCTCCGACTCTACACCGAGGACGCCGCTCGGACCAGCGTCCTCTCGCGCCGCTGGCACCGCGTCTGGACCCTCCTCCCGGAGCTCCGCTTCGGCTTCGCCCGCGAATCCCGGCGCCTCTGGGAAGTCCTCTCCGCCAGCGAGATACCTCTACGCTACCTCCTCATCGGGGCCCCGGATGCGTCCCCGCAATCCTGGCGGCGTGGCTCCTCGCCGCCGCGTGCCGGGTCTCTGGTGAGCTACTTCTTGTCAACTTGTTTCCCAAGAGAAATGCCGAGGACAGTGACGACGAGGAGGATGCAACTGAAGGAGGCGCATTTGAGCTGCCTTGCTTCGAGAAGGCAACCTCGATCTCGCTGGACTTAGGGTTTTTAGGCATTTCCGTGCCGCTCAACGGCGTCTTTGCCCGGCTCACCGAGCTCTTCCTGTCTGGTGTCGTATTCCACGGCCCGGGCGATCTCGGGGACGCTGTATCCTCGCCACGGTGCCCATGCCTGCAAAAGTTCACCATACGAAACGCCCAAGGGCTGGATAGAATCACCATCAATTCCGGGTCTCTCCAGGTCCTAGAGCTTAGGACTCTCCGTGGTGTGCGGCAGATCACCGTTGTGACGCCAGCGCTCAGAGTTTTAAGTGTGATGCTGTGCTTTTTAAATAAACGGAATCAGCCGGTTGTCAACATCTCGGCTCCTCGGCTGAAGTTGCTCAATTGGGTGGATGCATATGATCCAAGCTCCGTCCATCTTGGCAGTATGGAACATGTTCAAACGTTGGGAACATTCTTTTATGTGTATGGACAACATGGCTCTACACGCAATCGTGCTTGTCTAATGCTCTTGCCGCGGTTTAAGGCCATCGAAAATCTTACTCTCTCACTGGGGTATCTGCCGGTGAGTTCACTTCAAATCTTGTGACAAAATTTCATTGTGTGCATATTTACTTCGATGGAGCATTTATGAAATTGAACACCACTATTCATTGTTGTCAGTAACTGATGTCTGGTTTGGACTGATTATCCGATTTGTCAGTGATTTTGCACACAGTTGCGTATGATGCAATTATCTGTTAATTTACATGAAAAAATTGTCACTTCTGCTTTGTTGAAGTTCCCGCAACATTGATGACTGCACTCAGTCTCTTCTCCAAAATTAGGTGACACATGAGATCCAAGTACTGTGTACATAATTAGCATTACAACTCTTCCAAGACTTTCAGTGGTCAGGTGTGGTATAAAAATTCCTAAGCTTGTTAGCTTGTAACAACCTTTTCCTGCATAATAGAAGCATTGCCAGCTTAAATTAGTTGTTTCTGTCTTTTTGCACCTGTTTTATATAATTCCCTTTGTATGTTACTTTCTATGGTTGACGCACAGGAGATAGATGGCTTACAATACATGATGGAAGACATGACAGTGCTCCCTGACATTAAGTATTTGAACCTGATTGTAATGGCATTCGGACATGCCTTCGGGGCCGGCTCATTCCATGTTCTCAGGATTTGTTCTGGTATACAACGGCTGGTACTGGTTTTATCTCCACATTTCGAATTGAAGGTAAAGCTCCTTTGCTTATACAATAATTAGGTTACCAGGGAAGTAATGGAAAGGACTATGAGTTTTCATTTGCATTTCTTCGCTCAACTAGTTCTCATCTTCTAGTGGCCCTAGGCTTAGGTTTCATATGTAGATTTTGTTCCTTTTTCTCGTACTGGCAGCACTTTGATGTGTAGATTTGATTTTCGACTGATGACGACTTTTTGTGCTGTAAGTCTTATGTTTTAAATATCGTGAATTCGTGATCCTTTTGTAAAATATATGGCTCTGGGTGGCTACTTGACTGAATTGTTGCATGGAACACTCTTTGTTGATGCTTCAAAACTACATATACATAGAATGAATTCTTACCTCACGCAAAGTGTTTCTTTGTTATTGTATAGCATTTCTACCTCTGTTGTATTGCTTTTTCTTTTGTACAGCTCTAACTTTGTTTTAGGTGCTTTGCAGTACCTTAATTTATATACAAGTTCCGTGGTAGAGGCTTCCTCTACTTTAATTCCCTCAAGAAATAGAAACCCCTAAGGTCAATTCAATTTTCTGAATGGTCTATTAATATCAGTTATATCACGGTACCCAAGGGTGGATTTTATGAATCATGAAGTCTCCCCTAGTTTTAAAATTCTAATTGATCTGCAGATAGGTGTTTAGATATGTTGAACTGATCGTTGATGAACACACCTCTTAAGTAAAATGGGAGATTTTTTTTTTTTTTGCGGGATTGCCTAGTAGCTTAAATTGAAAAGGAATTGGCAGCGAAGATAAGCTCTGGTGATATTATAAGTCCTTTGATCAAAACAGTAATGGTAAAGCAAAATTTAAGTTAATAGAGATGTAAATTCATTTGTTTTATATCTGAAAAAAAATGTTGAGTGTCATATTTTTTAACAGTGTTTGAATGGATCCTATATTATACATGTATATGAAAAAAATGTCGATATTATACAATGTATATTTTCTCTGCATGTTGCTGGTATTTGACCTCACGGATCTGGGCCCCCACTATGTCCCATTCCTGGCTTCGCCCCTGGTCGAGTCATATTCTGTGACATGTGAACAAACTAAATAGGGGTCATTGGATTCTAAACCAGTAGCTTTTATGGAATGCTGGAGCTTTCCATCTCACTAATGTTCTTATGGTGTTTACACATGGAATGGAGCTAACGCCGGTTGTGGTCGTTGGCAGGGGATCATGGGCTATCCTACTTGACTGCCTCTCCCCTGTAGATTAGAGTTACCAATGTTGGTCGTTTCTCTTTTGTTAATAGACACGAATGTAATCTAAAAACTTGGGTGTGTGGCAATGTTGTGTTGTATCTGGAATAATCAGTGTTTTCCTAAACGGGTTTAGACGGCCGTCTAAACAGGTTTAAACGGTGAACGGCACCCAACCGTGTAGTTTAGGGCCTAATCGTTCTACTAAACGGTTGACCGGTCTAATCGGTCAAAATCGGGAGAAAACAGCCAGAACGGCCTGAACGGGACGGGTCCTCAACGGGTTTAGACGCCATTGAAGCCGTCTACAAGCACGTTTAGGTGATGGGAGAGGAGCTATGGATGGAAAGAGGAGCAGGAGATTGAGTTGCTCACCGTCATCGATACTGTCCAGCCAGCGTCCTCCTCGCTCGCCACCGCCGCCGCTGTCCAGCTGGCGTCCTCCTTGCTCGCCGGCGCCGCCGTGCTCGACCAGCCCGCTGTCGACCCCCGCCCGCGGCTAGGCGGCGCACCGTCCATCCCATCCCATGTTCGAGTCGAGGAGCAGAAGAGCAGCAACAAGGGAGTGAGGGGGCGGAGAGCAGGGACTACAGCCTGCAGGGGCGGGTGCTGCCAGTGGTGGCTGAGAGCAGGGGGCAGGGTTGGCGGCGTAGAGGGAGGAAGAACGGGAGGTGAGGTTAGTGGTGACCGATGGGGTGCGATGTGTCGATGTGGCTGGTGCCATCCAGTCCTATCGTGTGGATAAGGTAAAGGTTACGTGGGCTGGGCCTTTGCCCTTTGGTGATGGGCTGGGCTGTTCAGCATATTTCCCTTCCCTTTCTCTTTTTCCTCTCTTTTCTTTTCCTTATTTTTTCCTTTTCAGGTGCTACAGTAGGAAAACGTTTAGGCCGTCTAAACGCCGTCTAATTCCGTGTAAACCGTTTAAACACTAAACGATGGGTCACCGACTGTCTACCGTTTACCGTTTAGGAAAACATTGGGAATAATATCTCCCATTTTCTTCTTAATATAATGAAGCGCAGCCTGCGTTTTCGAGAAGAAAAAAACATGGAATGTTTTTCTTAGTGATATGGAAATCCATGGGAGGACTCTTCCACTGCCTGCGCCCAATGCCACCATCATTGCGGAGCGTGGGGTTAGGCTTTCATGCCAGCTATGTTGCTGCTGCCGTAGTGACACCACTGCCAAAAGTCTCTCCCCTGCATTGCCATGGCCCAGATCAGTAATCAAGGTTGCCCCTTCTTGACGAAGTGGCAAACCAATCCAAGCACCACAATGAACAATAAACAAAATGGTATCAAGTACTCCTACATGCTAGTCTGAATAGAACATTTCTGTTCTTCCGTTCACACGTTTCATAACAAATCAATTCACTACCAATCGAATTGGATGATTCCTTTGATATATAGCATAAATAAAAATTTTATACAACATGAACACAGGAAATACGAACCAATAACTACTGATTTGCAAAAGAAACAACTAATAGCACTCCATTTGTATTTTGGATTCCTTTGAGGATAAGGAGGATATGGGGATGGCCACAACACTAGCTCCGATATTTGGTGGCAAAAACCCTCCTCACGGAGGAGTTGGTGGAGGGTCAAGAGTTGGGGAGTCCTTGACAGGCAGCTTGGCAGTGTAGGTGGCGCACAACTGTAGCAAGAAAGAAATTGAGGAGAAAGAGGTTAAGAGGTTGCGCCGAGGACCAGATTTTTTAGGTGCGCTGTTAGCGGTGGCCCGACGATGTTGGAGCCTAGCTCCAGCTCAACTTTCGTGGCATTGCATTATAGATGTGCAATGGCATTGTGGTGGGAAGAAGTTGAGATTTTTTAAGTGTGATGTGTGGTTGCGAGGAGTAAAACGACTAGTTGTGGCTTTTGCATGTGATGTTTTGTTGCCCTTATTCCTATTCATTTCATCGTTTCTATTATCTGGTAGCAGTGATATTTCTGCAATCAGTAGCCTTTAAACTTACTTCTAGATAGAATACTTTCACTCATGTTGTAGATGTCTTGATGTCATATACCAATATATTCATGCAAGCTTATAACTTTTGAGTTTCCTAGTTTCGTTTAATGTCATCCAGTATTGTTAGCTGACAATTAGTTTGTGCCTGGTTTCAGGAAGAAACTGCATGCTCATCAGGTTGCATTTGTGATCAGCCAACAGTTTGGAAAACCGAGGAGCTCTCGTTGAATCACCTCCAAGAATTGGAAATCCAAGAGTTTAGAGCATCCGAACATGAAGTTGCATTTGTTAAGCGATTACTTAATTGGGCAACAGTGCTGAAAGTGATGACAGTGACTTTCCACCATTTAATCACTGACAGCAAGGCCAAGGAGTTGTTCCAGATGTTCCGAAGCCTCTCTAAGCCTGGCGTATGCATGAAATTTTACATTTATCAGAAATTCAGGAAGGTGTTGTATGCACCCGAAGACTAAGTTACTAGGTTGCCACTTCAAGCACTGGACATAATTTCTGTTCTTATGGGTACCTACTCCAGTGCCTGACTTGTAAATTCCTGCCTATTTGTCAAAAATGTTAAGATCCATCATCCTATTGCTTCAATCGCTTTTATGTCTTCTTGTGTCACATATGAAAGTTTAAGCATTCTTGACACTGCCTGGAACCTGGTAAATTTTTTGTTTCCTCCCTTGTTTTCACCCACAGATTTCAGTTCATCCGTATGTGCTCCCTTTCAGGCGCATTATGGATGCCCATCTGGTTGCGTTTCAGCATTCATAACCACTGATCGGCCACCAGATTGGAAGACAGGAATTCTTGTTGTATCATCTGGAAGAAGAAAAAAAATCAGTGACTTGCATTTGTGATCTGAGCATCCTTTGGTGGAGCAATTTATTTAGCCTTGCGACTGTGCTTAATAAATGATGGTGAGACTCACTTGTTTTGTCACTGAAACCATGGCCAATTGATATCGATTTTCTCCAACCGTGGATATCATGAAGTATCCCAATGTGTGCTGATGTCTAGTTGTCAGTGGTGTCTGTTTGCTTAGCCGATGTTTTAAGCTATCTTTATTTCTACCTCGAACTGATATTATCAAGGTTTACACATGGAACTGGCACTGTTCTGTGCACTGAAAGCATAGTTGTGCGATAACTTCTGGCCAAAATGTGTTCTTGTCTTGTCTTGGTAAGAAAAGTATTCAGTGTTGTGGAATGTTTAAGCTACACCATTATATGGCTTAAATTGCTTGATGCTTTTGTCGTTTACATTTGACGCGTTGTGTTCAACATTTGTAGTGTCTCGATGTTCCTTCAAAAGCTGCGGTTAGTTGTCGTTGGATAGCTTATCCAGTAATTCAAGTTTCTTTTTCTTTTTTTGTAGTCAGTGTTTTTACTTAGAATTTGTACATTTTCAAGGGGAAATAGTTTTCAATGTATCTTAGAACTCAAGTGGCTTTTGAGGGCCTATTACTTTCTAGCTAAAATGGAATGGTCTCATCGCCCCAAAAAAAAAAAAGCGGAATTATCAGTGAACGTACTAATTAACTGCGGCCTAAAAACTTGTACGATCATTGGTGCCAAGTTCTACAAACGGATCTTCCATGGAGTATGGCGGTCATCGAAGAAGCTCTGCTCCGTCGTCCGGAGCTGCTGGAGAACCGATATACTAAAGATCGCCCACCATTTCGAGAACAGCAGACAATGTCGATTATCAGAGTCCCGTTTAAATCCGTCAATTTTTAGAATACAAAGACTGTTGAGTTGAAGTCCATCGATTTTCTGAACATGTTTCACTTGAAGTTCATTGATTTTTCGGAGTTCAGAGCTAGACAATCAGTAAAGTGCATACACATTTTCAAAGATCAGATCTTGTGTGGGAGCCATCACTCGTCTTGGCCCTCGAAGCTCTATCCAATGGCTGACGGTAGCTCTCACTCTCTCTTCTAGTCGAGTAACGAAGAAATCCTCTCCCACCCCAATGTCCATGGAGCCGAGCGGCGGCGGCGGCGGCGGCGGTCGGGTCGCGGCCAAGCGCGCGAAGGTCTCCCACGACGAATCCGGCGCCGGCGATGAGGACCGCCTCAGCGCGCTCCCCGACGACGTCCTCGTCCTCATCCTGCTCCGACTCTACACCAGGGAAGCCGTTCGGACCAGCGTCCTCTCGCGCCGCTGGCGCCGCGTCTGGACCCTCCTCCCGGAGCTCCGCTTCGGCTTCGTCCGCGAATCTCGGCGCCTCTGGGACGTCCTCTCCGCCATTCAGGTGCCTCTCCGCTACCTCCACGTCGGGGCCCCGGATCCGTCCCCCCAATCCCTGGCGGCGTGGCTCCTCGCCGCCGCGCGCCGGGTCTCTGGTGAGCTACTTCTTGTCAACTTGTCTCCTAAGAGAAATGCCGAGGACAGTAACGAGGAGGAGGCAACTGAAAGAGGATCATTTGAGCTGCCCTGCTTCGAGAAGGCGACCTCGATCTCGCTCGACCTAGGCTTTCTAGGCATTTCCGTGCCGCCCAACGGCGTCTTTGCCAGGCTCACCGAGCTCTCCCTGTCTGGTGTCGTATTCCGCGGCCCGAACGACCTCGGGGACGCTGTATCCTCGCCACGGTGCCCATGCCTGCAAAAGCTCACCATACGCAACGCTCGAGGGCTGGATAGAATCACCATCGATTCCGAGTCTCTCCAGGTCCTAGAGCTTAGGACTCTCCGTGGTGTGCGGCAGCTCACTGTTGTAGCGCCAGCTCTCAGAGATTTAAGTGTGATGCAGTGCTTTTTGAATAAACAGAATCAGGCAGTTGTCAACATCTCGGCTCCTCAGCTGAAATTGCTCCATTGGGTGGATGCATATGATCCAAGCTCCGTCCATCTTGGCAATATGGAGCATCTTCAAACGTTGGGAACATTCTTTTGTGTATATGGACCACATGGCTTTACACACAATCGTGCTTGTCTAATGCTGTTGCCGCAGTTTAAGGCCATCAAAAATCTTACTATCTCACTGCAGTGTTTTCCTAAACGGGTTTAGACGGCCGTCTAAACAGGTTTAAACGGTGAACGGCACCCAACCGTGTAGTTTAGGGCCTAATCGTTCTACTAAACGGTTGACCGGTCTAATCGGTCAAAATCGGGAGAAAACAGCCAGAACGGCCTGAACGGGACGGGTCCTCAACGGGTTTAGACGCCATTGAAGCCGTCTACAAGCACGTTTAGGTGATGGGAGAGGAGCTATGGATGGAAAGAGGAGCAGGAGATTGAGTTGCTCACCGTCATCGATACTGTCCAGCCAGCGTCCTCCTCGCTCGCCACCGCCGCCGCTGTCCAGCTGGCGTCCTCCTTGCTCGCCGGCGCCGCCGTGCTCGACCAGCCCGCTGTCGACCCCCGCCCGCGGCTAGGCGGCGCACCGTCCATCCCATCCCATGTTCGAGTCGAGGAGCAGAAGAGCAGCAACAAGGGAGTGAGGGGGCGGAGAGCAGGGACTACAGCCTGCAGGGGCGGGTGCTGCCAGTGGTGGCTGAGAGCAGGGGGCAGGGTTGGCGGCGTAGAGGGAGGAAGAACGGGAGGTGAGGTTAGTGGTGACCGATGGGGTGCGATGTGTCGATGTGGCTGGTGCCATCCAGTCCTATCGTGTGGATAAGGTAAAGGTTACGTGGGCTGGGCCTTTGCCCTTTGGTGATGGGCTGGGCTGTTCAGCATATTTCCCTTCCCTTTCTCTTTTTCCTCTCTTTTCTTTTCCTTATTTTTTTCCTTTTCAGGTGCTACAGTAGGAAAACGTTTAGGCCGTCTAAACGCCGTCTAATTCCGTGTAAACCGTTTAAACACTAAACGATGGGTCACCGACTGTCTACCGTTTACCGTTTAGGAAAACATTGGGAATAATATCTCCCATTTTCTTCTTAATATAATGAAGCGCAGCCTGCGTTTTCGAGAAGAAAAAAACATGGAATGTTTTTCTTAGTGATATGGAAATCCATGGGAGGACTCTTCCACTGCCTGCGCCCAATGCCACCATCATTGCGGAGCGTGGGGTTAGGCTTTCATGCCAGCTATGTTGCTGCTGCCGTAGTGACACCACTGCCAAAAGTCTCTCCCCTGCATTGCCATGGCCCAGATCAGTAATCAAGGTTGCCCCTTCTTGACGAAGTGGCAAACCAATCCAAGCACCACAATGAACAATAAACAAAATGGTATCAAGTACTCCTACATGCTAGTCTGAATAGAACATTTCTGTTCTTCCGTTCACACGTTTCATAACAAATCAATTCACTACCAATCGAATTGGATGATTCCTTTGATATATAGCATAAATAAAAATTTTATACAACATGAACACAGGAAATACGAACCAATAACTACTGATTTGCAAAAGAAACAACTAATAGCACTCCATTTGTATTTTGGATTCCTTTGAGGATAAGGAGGATATGGGGATGGCCACAACACTAGCTCCGATATTTGGTGGCAAAAACCCTCCTCACGGAGGAGTTGGTGGAGGGTCAAGAGTTGGGGAGTCCTTGACAGGCAGCTTGGCAGTGTAGGTGGCGCACAACTGTAGCAAGAAAGAAATTGAGGAGAAAGAGGTTAAGAGGTTGCGCCGAGGACCAGATTTTTTAGGTGCGCTGTTAGCGGTGGCCCGACGATGTTGGAGCCTAGCTCCAGCTCAACTTTCGTGGCATTGCATTATAGATGTGCAATGGCATTGTGGTGGGAAGAAGTTGAGATTTTTTAAGTGTGATGTGTGGTTGCGAGGAGTAAAACGACTAGTTGTGGCTTTTGCATGTGATGTTTTGTTGCCCTTATTCCTATTCATTTCATCGTTTCTATTATCTGGTAGCAGTGATATTTCTGCAATCAGTAGCCTTTAAACTTACTTCTAGATAGAATACTTTCACTCATGTTGTAGATGTCTTGATGTCATATACCAATATATTCATGCAAGCTTATAACTTTTGAGTTTCCTAGTTTCGTTTAATGTCATCCAGTATTGTTAGCTGACAATTAGTTTGTGCCTGGTTTCAGGAAGAAACTGCATGCTCATCAGGTTGCATTTGTGATCAGCCAACAGTTTGGAAAACCGAGGAGCTCTCGTTGAATCACCTCCAAGAATTGGAAATCCAAGAGTTTAGAGCATCCGAACATGAAGTTGCATTTGTTAAGCGATTACTTAATTGGGCAACAGTGCTGAAAGTGATGACAGTGACTTTCCACCATTTAATCACTGACAGCAAGGCCAAGGAGTTGTTCCAGATGTTCCGAAGCCTCTCTAAGCCTGGCGTATGCATGAAATTTTACATTTATCAGAAATTCAGGAAGGTGTTGTATGCACCCGAAGACTAAGTTACTAGGTTGCCACTTCAAGCACTGGACATAATTTCTGTTCTTATGGGTACCTACTCCAGTGCCTGACTTGTAAATTCCTGCCTATTTGTCAAAAATGTTAAGATCCATCATCCTATTGCTTCAATCGCTTTTATGTCTTCTTGTGTCACATATGAAAGTTTAAGCATTCTTGACACTGCCTGGAACCTGGTAAATTTTTTGTTTCCTCCCTTGTTTTCACCCACAGATTTCAGTTCATCCGTATGTGCTCCCTTTCAGGCGCATTATGGATGCCCATCTGGTTGCGTTTCAGCATTCATAACCACTGATCGGCCACCAGATTGGAAGACAGGAATTCTTGTTGTATCATCTGGAAGAAGAAAAAAAATCAGTGACTTGCATTTGTGATCTGAGCATCCTTTGGTGGAGCAATTTATTTAGCCTTGCGACTGTGCTTAATAAATGATGGTGAGACTCACTTGTTTTGTCACTGAAACCATGGCCAATTGATATCGATTTTCTCCAACCGTGGATATCATGAAGTATCCCAATGTGTGCTGATGTCTAGTTGTCAGTGGTGTCTGTTTGCTTAGCCGATGTTTTAAGCTATCTTTATTTCTACCTCGAACTGATATTATCAAGGTTTACACATGGAACTGACACTGTTCTGTGCACTGAAAGCATAGTTGTGCGATAACTTCTGGCCAAAATGTGTTCTTGTCTTGGTAAGAAAAGTATTCAGTGTTGTGGAATGTTTAAGCTACACCATTATATGGCTTAAATTGCTTGATGCTTTTGTCGTTTACATTTGTAAGCGTTGTGTTCAACATTTGTAGTGTCTCGATGTTCCTTCAAAAGCTGCGGTTAGTTGTCGTTGGATAGCTTATCCAGTAATTCAAGTTTCTTTTTCTTTTTCTTTTTTTTAGTCAGTGTTTTTACTTAGAATTTGTACGTTTAAAAAGGGGAAATAGTTTTCAATGTATCTTCGAACTCAAGTGGCTTTTGAGGGCCTATTACTTTCTAGCTAAAATGGAATGGTCTCATCGCCCCAAAAAAAAAAAGCGGAATTATCAGTGAACGTACTAATTAACTGCGGCCTAAAAACTTGTACGATCATTGGTGCCAAGTTCTACAAACGGATCTTCCATGGAGTATGGCGGTCATCGAAGAAGCTCTGCTCCGTCGTCCGGAGCTGCTGGAGAACCGATATACTAAAGATCGCCCACCATTTCGAGAACAGCAGACAATGTCGATTATCAGAGTCCCGTTTAAATCCGTCAATTTTTAGAATACAAAGACTGTTGAGTTGAAGTCCATCGATTTTCTGAACATGTTTCACTTGAAGTTCATTGATTTTTCGGAGTTCAGAGCTAGACAATCAGTAAAGTGCATACACATTTTCAAAGATCAGATCTTGTGTGGGAGCCATCACTCGTCTTGGCCCTCGAAGCTCTATCCAATGGCTGACGGTAGCTCTCACTCTCTCTTCTAGTCGAGTAACGAAGAAATCCTCTCCCACCCCAATGTCCATGGAGCCGAGCGGCGGCGGCGGCGGCGGCGGTCGGGTCGCGGCCAAGCGCGCGAAGGTCTCCCACGACGAATCCGGCGCCGGCGATGAGGACCGCCTCAGCGCGCTCCCCGACGACGTCCTCGTCCTCATCCTGCTCCGACTCTACACCAGGGAAGCCGTTCGGACCAGCGTCCTCTCGCGCCGCTGGCGCCGCGTCTGGACCCTCCTCCCGGAGCTCCGCTTCGGCTTCGTCCGCGAATCTCGGCGCCTCTGGGACGTCCTCTCCGCCATTCAGGTGCCTCTCCGCTACCTCCACGTCGGGGCCCCGGATCCGTCCCCCCAATCCCTGGCGGCGTGGCTCCTCGCCGCCGCGCGCCGGGTCTCTGGTGAGCTACTTCTTGTCAACTTGTCTCCTAAGAGAAATGCCGAGGACAGTAACGAGGAGGAGGCAACTGAAAGAGGATCATTTGAGCTGCCCTGCTTCGAGAAGGCGACCTCGATCTCGCTCGACCTAGGCTTTCTAGGCATTTCCGTGCCGCCCAACGGCGTCTTTGCCAGGCTCACCGAGCTCTCCCTGTCTGGTGTCGTATTCCGCGGCCCGAACGACCTCGGGGACGCTGTATCCTCGCCACGGTGCCCATGCCTGCAAAAGCTCACCATACGCAACGCTCGAGGGCTGGATAGAATCACCATCGATTCCGAGTCTCTCCAGGTCCTAGAGCTTAGGACTCTCCGTGGTGTGCGGCAGCTCACTGTTGTAGCGCCAGCTCTCAGAGATTTAAGTGTGATGCAGTGCTTTTTGAATAAACAGAATCAGGCAGTTGTCAACATCTCGGCTCCTCAGCTGAAATTGCTCCATTGGGTGGATGCATATGATCCAAGCTCCGTCCATCTTGGCAATATGGAGCATCTTCAAACGTTGGGAACATTCTTTTGTGTATATGGACCACATGGCTTTACACACAATCGTGCTTGTCTAATGCTGTTGCCGCAGTTTAAGGCCATCAAAAATCTTACTATCTCACTGGCGTATGTGCTGGTAAGTTCACTTCAACTCTTGTGACAAAATGTCATTGTGTGCATATTTACTTCGATGGAACACGTATGAAACTGAACACCACTGTCATAGTTCCACTGTCATAGTTGTCAGTAACTGATGTCTGGTTTGGACTGATTATCCGATTTGTCAATGATTTTGTACACATTTGTGTATGATGCAATTATCTGTTAATTTACATGAAAAAAAGTGCCCACTTCTTTTCCTGTGTTAAAGTTCCCTCAACATTGATGGCTGCACTCAATTTCACTCTTCTTCAAAATTAGGTGACACATGAGATACAAGTACTGTGTACAGAATTAGCATTATAATTCTTCTAAGACTTGCAGTGGTCAGGTGTGGTATAAAATGTCCTAAGCTTGTTAGCTTGTAACAATCATTTCCTGCATAATAGAAGCATTGCCCAGCTTAAATGATTACATGTTTGTCTTTTTCCACCTGTTTTATAAAATCCGTTGTATGTGACTTTCTATGGATGACGCACAGCCACAGGATATAGATAACTTACAATACATGATGGAAGACATGACAGTGCTCCCTGACATTAAGTGTTTGCACCTTATTGTAATGGCATCGGGACATGCCTTCGGGGCCGGCTCATTCCATGTTCTCAGGATTTGTTCTGGTATACAACGGCTGGTACTGGTTTTATCTCCAAGTTTCAAATTGAAGGTAAAGCTCCTTTGTTTATATGTAATAATTAGGTCACCAGGGAAGTAATGGAAAGTAAAATGCATTTGCATTTCTTTGCTCACCTAGTTCTCAGCTTCTAGTGGCCCTAGGCTTAGGTTTCAGATGTAGATTTTGTTCCAAAATTTTCCTTTTGTCTTGTAATGGCAGCACTTTGATGTGTAGATTTGATAATTCGACCGATGAAGACTGTTTGGTCTGTAAGTCTTATGTTTGAAAATATCGTGATCCTTTTGTAAAATATATGGCTCTGGGTTGCTACTTGTCTAAATTGTTGCAAGGAATACTCTTTGTTGATACTTCAAAACTACATATACATAGAATGAATTCTGACCTTACGCGTAGTGTTTCTTTGTTATTGTAAAGCTTTTCTATCTCTGTTGTATTTTTTTTTTTTTGTACAGCTCGAACTTTGTTTTAGGTGCTTTGCAGTACCTTTATTTATATATAAGTTCCGCGGTAGAGGCTTCCTCTACTTTAATTCCCTCAAGAAATTGAAATCCTCAGGTCAATTCAATTTTCTGAACGGTCTATTAATATCAGTTATATCACAGTACCCAAGGACTTGTGGAATGTGGATTTTTATGAATCATGGAGTTTCCCCTAGTTTTTAAATTCTAATTGATCTGCAGATAGGTGTTTAGATATGTTGAACCGATCATTGATGAACACACCTCTTAAGTAAAATGTTGAACCGATCATTGATGAACACACCTCTTAAGTAAAATGGGAGATTTTTTTTGCGGGATTACCTAGTAGCTTACATTGAAAAGGAATTGACCGCGAAGATAGCTCTGGTGATATATAAGTTCTTTGATCAAAGAGGTAATGGTAAAGCAAAAATTGCCCTTGATCAAAACGGTAATGGTAAAGCAAAATTTAAGTAAATAGAGATGTAAATTCATTTGTTTTATATCTGAAAAAAATGTTGATCGTCATATTTTGTACCAGTGTTTGAATGGATCCTATATTATACATATATATGAAAAAATGTCGATATTATACAATTTTTATTTTCTCTGCTTGTTGCCGGTATTTGACCTCCGGATCTCGGCCCCCACTATGTCCAATTCCTGGCTTCGCCCCTGGTCGAGTACTCGAGCCATATTCTGTGACATGTGAACAAACTAAATAGGGGTCTTTGGATTCCAAACCAGTAGCTTTTATGGAACGCTGGAGCTTCCCATCTCACTAATGTTGTTATTGTATTTACACATGGAATGGTGCTCTTAGTGATATGGAAACCCATGGGATGACTCTTCCACTGCCTGCGCCCAATGCCACCATCGTCGCTGAGCGTGGGTTAGGCTTTCATGCCAGCTATGTTGCTGCTGGCGTCGTGACACCACTGCCAAAAGTCTCTCCCCTGCATTGACATGGCCCTAATCAGTAATCAAGGTTGCCCCTTCCTGACTAAGTGGCTAACCAATCCAAGCACCACAATGAACAATAAACAAAATGGTATCAACTGCTTGCTAGTCTGAGTGGAACGTTTCTCTGTTCTTCCATTCACACGTTGCATAACAAATCAATTCCCTGAATTCTATACCGATCGAATTGGATGCTTCCTTTGATATATATAGCTCAAATAAAAATTTCATACAACATGAACACAGGAAATACGAAACCAATAACTACTGATTTGCAAAAAAAAACAACTAATAGCACTCCACTTGTCTTTTGGATGCTTTTGAGGACAAGGAGGATATGGGGATGGCCACAACGCTAGCTCTGATATTTGGGGGCAAAGCCCTCCTCACGGAGTAGGTGGAGGGTCAGGAGTTGGGGAGTCTTTGACAGGCAGCTTAGCAGTGTAGGCACGCGACTGTAGCAAGAAAGAAATTGAGGAGAAAGAAGTTAAGAGGTTGCGCCGAGGACCAGATTTTCGAGGAGCGCTGTTAGCGGTGGCCCGACGATGTTAGAGGCTAGCTCCTGCTCAACCTTTGCGTGGCATTGCATTATAGATGTGCAATGGCATTGTGGTGGGAAGAAGTTGATAATTTCACATTGTGATGTGTGGTTGTGAGGAGTAAAACAAAAGGAACATAGTTCTGGCATCTGCATGTGATATTTTGTTGCCCTTATTCCTATTCATCATCGTATCTCTTATCTGGGAACAGTGATATTTCTGCAATCAGTAGCCTTTAGACTAACTTCTATATAGAATACTTTCACTCATGTTGTTGATGTCTTGATGTCATATACCAATATATTCATGCAAGCTTATAACTTTTGAGTTTCCTTGTTTCATTTAATGTCATCCAATGTTATTAGCTGATAATTAGTTTGTGCCTGGTTTCAGGAAGAAACTGCATGCTCATCAGGTTGCATTTGTGATCAGCCAACAGTCTGGAAAACCGAGGAGCTCTCGTTGAATCACCTCCAAGAATTGGAAATCCAAGAGTTCAGAGCATCAGAACATGAAGTTGCATTTGTTAAGCGATTACTCAATTGGGCAACAGTGCTGAAAGTGATGACAGTGACTTTCCACCATTTAATCACTGACAGCAAGGCCAAGGTGTTGTTCCAGATGTTCCGAAGCCTCTCTAAGCCTGGTGTATGCATGAAATTTTACATTTATCGGAAATTCAGGAAGGTGTTGTATGCACCCGAAGACTAAGTTACTAGGTTGCCACTTTAAGCACTTGACATAATTTCTGTTCTTCTGGGTACCTGACATGAAAATTCCTGCCTATTTGTTAAAAATGTTAAGATCCATCATCCTATTGCCTCAATCGCTTTTATGTCTTGTTGTTTCACATATGAAAGTTTAAGCATTCTTTACACTGCTTGGAACCTAGTAAATCTTTAGTTCCCTCTCTTGTTTTCACCCACAGATTTCAGTTAATCCTAGTATGTGCTCCTTGTTTCAGGCACAAAATGCATGCCCATCTGGTTGCGTTTCAGCATTTGTATCGTAACCACTGATCGGCCACCAGATTGGAAGACAGGAATTTTGGTTGGACGAAGAGAAAACCAATTTCTTTTGCATCTGTGATCCTTTTGCATTTGTAATCTGAGCATGCTTTGGTGGAGCAATTTATTTAGCCTGGCGACTGTGCTAAAAAATGATGGTGACACTCCCTTGTTTTGTCACTCAAAACCACGGCCAATTGATATCGACTTTCTCCAGCCGTGGATATCATGAAGTATCTCAATGTGTGCTGAGATATGAGTTGTCAGCGGTGTTTGTTTGCTTAGCCCGTGTTTTAAGCTATCTTTATTTCTACCTCGAACTGATATTATCAAGGTTTACATATGGAACTGGAACTGACACTGTTTTGTGCACTGAAAGCATAGTTATGTGATATGTTGGCCAAAATATGTTCTTGTCTTGGTAAGAAAAGTATTCGGTGTTAAGATATGTTTAAGCTACACCATTATATGGCTTAAATTGCTTTATGCATTTGTCGTTTACATTTGTAAGCGTTCTATTAAACATTTGTAGTGTCTCGATGTGCCTTCATAAGCTGCGGTTAGTTGTCGTTGGATAGCTTATCTAGTAATTCCAGTTTCTTTTTCTTTTTTGTAGTCATCGTTTTTACTTTGAATTTTGTACATTTTCAAGGGGAAGTATAGTTTTCAATGTATCATAGAACTCGAGTGACTTCTGAGGGCCTAATTGTGCCAACTAAAAGAAAGCATATTCAGCAACTAAGTGTAGCAGAGATGCGTATGTTGCGATGGATATGTGGCCACACAAGAAGGAATCGAGTCCGGAATGACGACATACGGGAGAGATTAGGGGTGGCACCAATTGAGGAGAAGATTGTTCAACATCGCTTGAGATGGTTTGGACATGTGCAACGAAGATCGGAGGAGGTGTCTGTACGTAGTGGGATAATACGTCGTCCTGAAAATAAAGAGAGGCAGAGGTCGACCACCTTTGACATGGGCAGAGTCGGTGAAGAGAGACCTGAAAGACTGGAATATTGCTGAGGAGCTAGCTATGGATAGGAGAGAGTGGAAGCAAGCAATCCACGTGCCGGAACCTTGATTTCTCTTTTTTAGTCCTTTTTTAAAAACCCTTTTTTAAAAAAAAAACAACTTTTTTTCCTTTTTTTATCTCTTCTTTCTCTTTTATCCTGTTTTGCCTTTTCTCGTTTTGGTTGGTTTTGCCTCTCTTGTTGGTTTCTGCAGGCTTCATCTTTAACCTACCTCAACTTGTTTGGGATAAAAAAGCTTTGTTGTTGTTGTGGTTGTTGTTTCTCCCCGCGTCGCCACCAACAGGCACTGCCTTCACCAGTGTGAAAGGATTTCTTATGGAGCAATTGTCTTCTAAAGTTGGAAAAAATATTTTATTATGTGGAACAACCGGTTTTAAAGGCTGGAACAATTGATTTTGATGGCCGACACAACATATTTTGATTGCTGGAACATCGTATTTGATGGTGGAGGAACAGAATTTTTTGAGTCGCTACCACGGCGACGGCGGCTGTGAGGAAATGCTGACAAAGTCTGGAGGAGGAAGATAACCAGCTAGCAGGCTGAACTGGGCCAAGCTCGTGGGCTTGTGTCACATTGGACCGACTACGTTTTACATAGGCTTATATGAGGGACGAAGCCGCAAGGGGTGTGGTAGCGATGAGGCTTATATGAGGGACGAAGCCGCAAGGGGTGTGGTAGCGATGAGGCCCCCATTCGGAAGCCTCTTAGGTCCTAGGGCAAAACAAAATCCGTTCCCACCCTACACAACCCTAAACATTGATCGTCGCACCCTACCTTATATACCTTTCCCCTTCCCCCTCCCAGGGGTCGACAGCGCCCTCGTCGCCTCGCCTCGCATTGTCAACATCCTTCTCCTTTGCGCTGCGCCGCTTTGTTGCTATCGAGCAAAATGTCGCCCACCACCCGGCCTCCCTTCCTCTTAAGTTCTATGTCCGACCGGACATAGAGCAAACTAGAAACCAAATCGGACAGCGCTAACGCACGGCCGCCATGCATTAAGCGTGCCGCACGGCGCCGGCCGTTTTTGGAAATTGCCTACCCGCACTTTCCTGTTCTGGCAGTTGTCTGGTAGCGCAGGTGCGCGGGAGCGAGCGCGCAAAGTGCCAGGCCCTAGCTAACCAAGTGGGTCCCATACAAAACGAAAGCTCTTTATTACACTGCGCCACATGCAAAACTCCATCAATTTACTCAGCTCCAAAACGAAAAAGCAACCAAAAAAACAGAGAATCATTAGCGTTCATGGCTGCATGGAGATAACAACAGTTTTTTTTTTGCCCTCTACAGACGATTTGCTTTATAATCACAAATAGTACCCCATAAGTAACCATAACCAATAGATAAGCTTGCAATTGACCATAAACAATGGTTACAATTGTCACTAGATTTTGGTGCATAACACATTTGCTATGGCATGCTACACAATACATCACAGATTTTTTTCCCACTAGAGAATTTTTCTGGACACAGGAAGCACATTTACAAGAAAAAAGTACAAAGAACTTGCTCCTTCATCTTTTTGCACTCAAAAAGCTTCTATTCAGACAAGAAAACAGGATTGAAACCTTCATAAGTGATCTAAACATGTCTGTCCATGCTCTGTCGATCATCTGAAAGAACAACCAACAGGTAGCGTTATAAATCAGTACTTTGCATTTTTTTCAGCAATTTACAACATGCAAATACTAATTATATTGCTTCAGTATTTGGACCAAAGAGCTTTTGCGTCATAATAAATTGCAAGTTCATCTGAATAGAAATATAAAATACTAATTGCTTCAGTATTTGGATCAAAGTGCTTTTGCGTTAAAATAAAGTGCTTCGGATCAAAGTGTTGAAGATCTGTTTTTTCACAGGTTCTGGTAAAGTGCTTCCAATATGAAATAAAATGCTTTTCGATTAAAGTGTTTTTGCCCGGAAAATAAATTACCAATGGCATTGAATAAAAAATGGGTAACATGTAAATAGGGAAAAGCAGAATGGTTGACTTGAAACTTGCCACCTCCTGATGGTGAGGCAGCAGTTGAAGGTATTGAACCCAAGTTTTTTTTACTCAGGCAACTAAAGAATGCTTGGTCAGATTGAACAAAATCATTGAGAACAGTTCTAATGTGATTGGTGATGAACTGCCTTCAGTATCAGATAAAATGCTTTGATAAGCAGAATATATTTGCTACCAATATTCAATAATGAATTAAAAAAGCTTCACCGGTCCATGTTAAAAATTCTTTCAATGTCATATAAAATGCTTTGCTATGTAGAAATATTTGCTATCAGCAATGAACTAAAGCGCTTCAAAGGTCGATGTAAATGCTTTCAATATCAGATTAAATATCATGCTATCAAGATAGTTGGTATTTATAATGAAGTAAAGCACTTCACATGTCCACGTAAAATGCTTTCAATACCAGATAACACAAAACCGAGGCTGCTGTAAAATCTAGACAATCCTACAAAACTAGCTAGTTATCAGATAAGATATATCAGGATGCAAATTAAAACTCAAATAGAAATGTTCTGGAAGCTTTGCACCCTAATCCTAGCAAACAATCAAAGGGGAAAAATATATGTGTCGTTTGTGTTCAAAAATCAGAACATTTGATAATCAATCACTAGTCGTAACCACATCGCATGAAAAAACAGCAATGACTAACTATGCTACCACCTGTATCGTTGAGTCTTCTTGCACGTTGATCCATATCCCCTCCATCCTTTCACTGACAGCTGCACAGGGGAAAGAAACAGGATAATCCAAGTCAATTGGCCAATTCAGAGCAACTTAAAAGTTCGGAGTATATGATGAACTAATGGTTACAAATTTCGAGATCTCATGAAAATATTCAACAATTGGAATGTAAAGGATCCACAACACAAATAAAAAAGCAACTAATTCAGAGTATGGGATGTTAATGAGTCGGTAGATGCTTCACAAGCCCTCAGCTACCAACATCTATATGCTTGCTCACCTCAGCTACCAACAGCAAACCAGCTATATAGCAGAGAAGTAATTAAACCAGAACAACAACTACTTAAACGAGTTCTCAGGGTTGAGGTAGCTGCCCATTAGATCACAGAATTGAAATGCGAGCATATATAAACAACTTTTTTGATATTATTTACTAGTAATAATCAAAATGGCATGAGACATGAGTTTATTGCTTTTGTACTAGTTTAAACCTCTTTCAATACTCTATAAAATGCTTCAGAAGTATATTACAATACTATTGGTAGTACACAAAAATGCTTCGCGCTGCAGAGATATGTTTTACATAGAGCTGGAAACAGGACTGTTGCAACATCAAAACCAGTGAATGCTCCCATTCTATTAACTGACCTAAGGTCCTTGAATCTCGGAACCTATTAATCTTCTTATAAAAGAGGCATACATTAAATCAATTAATTATCACAACCACAATGCATTTGCATAGTTCCTAGTGTATGTATGCTTTGACTACATTCACTAAATAGCATATGTGACACACGGAACCCCTTTGCTTTAATGACATGCCGCGAGTGAGAAAATAACACTTACTAGTTCCCTAGAACACATCAACATAGTTGTAAAATCAGATTAGATGGTAGGAATTTTGACACAACAATATCTAAGCAAATAGCATTAGTTGCAGGCAAAACACACTAATCAACTAGCTGCGAATTCACAACAGCAAAGGGGCGAATCAGAAGAAACTTTTGCGTGCAGGATGCGAGGGTGTGGATGTAGCAAATCGTACCCGAGGATGACCAGATCTGCAACTCCTTAGCGCAGCCATGGCCTTGAGAGGTCGTTCCCTCCCTGTCTCCCTCCCCTCCTACTGCCCCAATCGCTGCTGGAATCTGGCTCGAGTATTTTATCGGACGGAATCTGCAGACGCGCGGAGCAAATCATCGAGTTAACTCGATTTCACCGGAGGAGATCGGAATAGAAGAGAAAAAATAGATCGAAATGACAACACGAACCACAAACCTTCTTCAAATCTGCCTCTCGACCATGAATGACGCCGCCTCCTCATGGACCTCGTCGTCCAAGTCCTAGGGTTTGCTTTCGGGCAGGATCCATCCTTCTAGGGTTTGGCGCCGTGACCTGCTCCTATGAAGGATCTAGGGGAGGAAGAGCTATAGATGGCGCTCCGCATGAGGCTCCAGGGGCTCCCCGCGCGGCGCAGCCTGAGCCCAAGCGCAGCAAGCCACCGCTGTCACCCGTGTCGGCGTCGCTGGAAGGTGGAGGCGCATCGGAAGCAGCACGAGCTCTGGGTGGCCGCCGCCGAGACGCCTCGCCTACCGCCGTCGCGGTGGCGTGGTGCTCTCCGCAACCGCAGCCGACGGCGGCGGAGGTAGCATCCCTCCCTGTGCTGTGGTCGTGAGGAGAAGAGAGAGAAAGAGGAGAGAGAGCGAGAGAGAAGAAATGAAATGGGAAAGGGGAAAGACGATAGGCCTCCTCGGATAAGGACGTGTTGGCCCCACGTGGGTCACCGCACGATTCCAATCCTGCGGCTGGCGCGAGGCGCCGTGCGAGAGCGTTATCGCGCGGCGGCCAGAGGATAGAGTTTACCAACCAAATCTCCTAACTGGCCGACGGCGCGGCGTGCTGAGGAGCTTGGCGGTCAGCATCAGAAATAAAGCCTCCGCGGAGGGGTGGGCGGAGGACAATATATTTTGCCCGGGCGGAAAGAGGAATCTCGCCACATCCGTCCCTCCATTTCCATGGAACAGAACGGCAGCGGCGGCGCCGCCAGGCGCTCAAATCTCCCCTCCGGCGACGACGACGACGTTGCCGGCGAGGACCGCCTCAGCGCGCTCCCCAACGACGTCCTCGTCCTCATCCTCGGCCACCTCTGCACCCCCGAAGCCGCCCAGACCAGCGTCCTCTCGCGCCGCTGGCGCCGCGTCTGGGCCCTCTTGCCGGCGCTCTGGTTCCGCTTCGCCCCTGAGCCTTACCGCTTCCGCGACTTCCTCACCGCCGGCGAGGTGCCTCTCAGCGACCTCTCCGTCGAGTACGACGACGCCGACCCCGAGTCCCTCTCGGTCTGGCTCCCTGCCGCGGCGCGGCGCGTCTCCGGTGACCTAGACCTCGTCAACTTTGCTATGAATGCCAATGGCGAGAAGGTGGCCGCGCCGGAAGGCACCGTCGAGCTCCCCTGCTTCGAGAAGGCCACTTTCATCTCGCTTCGGTTGGGGCTTCTCGGCCTCGCCGTGCCGCCCGCCGGCGTGTTCGCTCGCCTCATCAGCCTCTCCCTCGTTGGCGTCCGGTTCGACGGCCCGTGCGAGCTGGGTGACGCCGTCTCCTCGCTGCAGTGCCCGTGCTTGAAAATTCTCACCATTAGGGACTCCCGGGGCTGGACAGCCTCACCGTCGATTCCAAGTCTCTCGCGCGAATGAAGCTGAGCACAGTTGTTGGATTGCGGCAGCTCGTCGTTGTGGCGCCGGCTCTCATGGGGTTAACTGTGGCGTACTGCTTCGTGCACGCCTCTTCAAGTGAGCCACCAGTTGCCAACATTACGGCTCCTTGGCTGCGATTTCTCGAGTGGACTGATGCGTATCATCAGAGCTTTGTCCAGTTCGGCAACATCTCACGTCTTCGACGCCTGGGAAACTTGATGTTTCTGGTATATGGTCATGACTTTGTGTGCAATCAAGCTTCTCTAAGGCTCTTGCAGCGGTTCAAGGTCGTTGAATGTCTAATGATCACACTACTCTATCTGCAGGTGAGTTCACTTCCTCTCTGTTATTTGAAATTATGCCAATAACACGCTAGTCAGCTAGTGTGCGCGCGTATGTTATTCAGGCACACCAATCCAAATGTTGTACTCCAAGCACAAACATTCCTGAGCTACCATTCAGTAAACATGACTGTGATATCCAAAAAGTTGCCTGGTGGATAAAACTAACCATTGTTAACCACTCCAACGGATCCATATTTAGTAGGAAAATATTTTTCACTACATGTTGAAGTAAGTGCCCAAAGCAGGTTGGTATGTTTCATTTTGATTGTTTATCGAAAATGGCATGTAGGGTATCTTAATTGTCTAGATGATTGAGTCTCCATGAAAATCCGTCTCCTGTTTCAAATTGCCCAGGCGGCTGCTGCAATATTGCCTGCGCGGCTCAGTGCATTTGATATACCACTCTTTTATGATACACTCATGAGATCCAATGTATTTTCTAGGGAATGACAGTTCAGGTTGCTAATCTTCTCTCAACGGCTCAATGTTGTAATCGAACTGAACTTGTTATCTTATAACCAGTCCTGTGTGCAAACATCAACACCCTCTTTATGGCAACCTCTAACAAAATAAACTTTGTTTATTTTTCTTTCAAATTGTCATTTGATCCTCCTTTTGTAATTCTTACATGCAGGAGATAGACGACTGTCAATACTTGATGGATGACATGACAGTGTTACCTAACTTTACATTTTTGTACCTGGTCGTGACTGCAAATGGACATGCCTTTGGAGCCAGCTCATTCCATGTTCTCAGGATGTGTACTAGTATTAGAAGGCTGGTCCTAAAATTTTCCGCTCATAGCAACTTCGAGGTAAATATTTATTTTGTTTATACCATTCTCTAATTGAAACAAAGTAATGTTCTGGCCATGGATAGAGTCCCGAACCATTGATTTCTAGCAAAACAATAAATTTCTAAAGCTTGGTGAATTGTTTGTTTTATGTAGTAATTTTTTGATACTAAAGTTACATTTTTGTGTGACAATCTGATTTCATGAAGATCCTATAGGTAGAACTTATATTGGCTTACTGCATACTCTCCCAAATATCATTCATTGGTACTGGAGGTAGTACATAAACTTGTCCTGGGAGTATGGAAAGAAATATGCATTCGTCTTTCCTTTTTCCTGTCATCCCAATGTTATTGTTTAATTTTGGTAAATACATGTGGCATCTGTATCTCCTTATAAGAACACTTCGATTCTAATACTTGGGTTAAAATTTTCCCCGGGTCAGTCAATTTGACCTTTAAAATATATGGCAGTGAACAAGTTGATTGAATTGCTTCAGGACAGCTAAATCTTGATAGCACATCAGGAGTTAGCCAGCTAGAGGATAATTGTAAGACTTTGGTTAACTGAAAATTTCAGAATATGAGCTATTGACAGAATGATTTTGTACAATGTTCTAAAAGCAAAAGATTACATTTTTCCAATTTGTGATTTGTATTAGTATAGGGCATCATATTGCTAGAGTCACAAGTTGAAGGATTCAGGATAATTTTTTAGATTCCTCACTCTTTATGTTATTCAATAATATAAGTTATCTTATCCAGTTTATATGCTGCTTGTGTCAGGCACCAACTGCATGCTCGTCAGGTTGTATTTGTGATCAGTCACCAAATTGGAAAACCGAGGAACTCCTGTTGAATCGCCTTCAAGAAATAGAGATGCAAGAGTTGCAAGGATCTGAACATGAGTTTGCTTTTGTGAAGCGACTTTTCAGTTGGGCAACAGCTCCGAAACAGGTGACAGTAACTTTCAGTTCCATGGTCACTGAAAGCAAGGTCAAGGAGTCGATCCAGATGTTCCAAAGCTTCTCTAGGCCAGGCATATGCATGAAATTTAAGAATTTTCGTAAGGTGTCAGTATGATCCCCAAGACACCAGAATATTTCTTTAAGAACTGTTCGTAGTTTATGTTTTCTGGTTGCTGGTATGAACTGCAGTGCTTGTGAACATCAGATCATATAAATTCTAGCAGATCCTTCAAAATTAGCTGAGCGACACCACTGTATGTTTTAAGTTGCTTTATGTTTTGTTTCTACATGTGGTGTGGTGGTTTAGGCCTTCTTTTAACAGGCTCGATCCCGAATCCCAAATGTTGACATCTTGAAGAATATGCACTAGGACTCGAATAAAATCCACCCCAACAAGAAGGAAGGTGATACACGACACGCGCACACATAATTTTCTTGGATCTACCTGAATTCAGCAGAATTCAATTTACCACCGTACGGTGAGTCTTGATAGAATGATAGCCTTCTTGTTGCCGCTATATTTACAATAGCACATAATTAGTGCAAACCCATGTGGTTTTGCTACAGTTCAAAATGGTTTTTTTTTTTGAACCTCTCAAACCTTAAGTATAAATGTAGTACTATTCGTGCACATACAAGATCTCTGAAAACTCACACTACGCATATGACCAAACCTACATCAATACACGGCCAATAGAAAACGCGTCCATCAAGAGATCATCAGGATCCTTAAGATCCGATGCGCGACGAGGGACGTCGCACTCCCTTTGTGTCTCCACGCGTGAGAGGCACCAGAGAACTACAACCCATCAACAGCAGCTGGACTGCCCCAACCTCCAAAACAGGAGCCCATACATCGGGCACCGACTCCACGAGCTCGTCGACGACGTCGGAGGCGAGGACGTCATCAAGACGGAGTAGAGCTCGGAAGACATTATTCCCTTGGGGACGACATCGCCACCGCCTCGAAGCCGCTACCCAGAAACCAAGATTTCCTCCCTTTCACAAAAGAGAAGAAAATAACAAGCCTTTACCTCAGACACCAGAGATGGGAGAAGCACGAAGAACTCCATCCAACCTCCGGATTCAAGATAAAGGAAGACAAAATTGCCTCACATCAACCTGGTCTGAGAGGTAATGGAAGCCATCAAAGACCTGCGGATGGGGAGACAAGGATGCACATGGCACTCCAGAAGGGTGATGACGACGCCGTTGGACACCAGCTCCATGGCCAACTCGCCGTCCAGCAGTTGGCGACGTCGCCCACCACCGAGACTAGCTCGCCGTCCAGCAAAAGCCGCCCTCCATCAGCTTCCACCCACCGTCGCACCACCACCTCAGCATTGACGCCGGCCATCCCCATCATCTCCACCACCGCCGTCAAAGACTGACGCCGGCGACTCACATACGAATCGCCGCCGCCAAAGGAACTGGAGGAGGAGATCCCGGAAAACCTAACCCTAATCTATGTAGAACTAACCTAATAGAGTAGAGCATATACACCGGACGTCGAATTCGCCAGTTCCCTCATCCTCCGGCGCCAGCGAGGACACCGAAGAAGGAGAAGAACCGATGAATTCGGCGCCGGATCGGTGAATCGCCTCTGTTTCGCCCTTGGAGTACTGTAGCAAGGGGAAAGGTCAGGGACGAGAGAGTTCTGGTTCAAAATGGTTAGAGGTTCACGTGAACTGCAGTTAGAAACTTTGATTTGTTATTTCGCATTTCTGCCAGCCCAATCTATCTGTCTAGCTGGGTTTGCAGTACTCCTTGCTGCTTGAGATCAATGAAGGCACGACATCTCCCGTGTTAACGGCTCTATCATATAACTACATCCTCCTGTTTTAAAATTGATCTCGTGAGAAAACTTTTTAAGTCAAATTCTGTAACAATTTATTGGAAAAAAACATACACTGGTGGATCTTTGGCTCCACTTGCAGTAGGGAGCTCCCACCCATTAAAAGAGTATATTGTGATAATTTCCTTGCTAAATCTGCAGCTATCTGATTAAATGATCTTAACTATATAGTCTTGCGATGAATTTCTCAACCTTGTTACATGGACCATGAATTGTTCTTGTGCACTCCAATATTCCACATATTGTTATTATCACATCAAATTTATACACAGTAGTTAGGCCATATAAAACAAATTTGGGTAGATAATATAGGCTTCGTAGGCATAAAACAAAGATTTTAGACTGAAAATATAACCTTCCTGGGGCAAATAAAGGGGAGCAGGTGGAAGACACCAGGACTGCGGGTGGGTGAAATAACCAAGAACGTCTTATATTTTGAGAAAACTTGGTGAACCCAGAGTGCGTTATATTTTAGAGAGTAGAATATATTGCTTGAATGTGTTTGCTTTTGCACAAATGGAAGCATCGAACAACAGTCACTGTACTTTCGCTTAGTTTAGGGTGAAATCTGTGAACGTACTAAAAATAGTGGCTTAATTTTTTGTTCAATCGTTGGTGCCAAGTTAAACGGTTCTTCCATGGAGTATGGCGTTCGTCAGAGTACATCTTCAAAGATCAGACCTGGTTTAAGTTGAGGTTCACTAGTGGTCGAAGTTTTTTTTTTCGGAAAAAGTGTTCAGGATTCAGAGCTTTGCCTTTTAGCCACGTGTGGGGGCAGCCATCACTCATCGTGGCCCTCGAAGCTGTATCCAACGGCTGATGATGCTTTGCTCGCGCTTCGAGTAGTCTAGTAGTGAGAGAGTGACGAAATCCTCCCCCACTGGCCCACTCCCCCCATTCCAATCCAATGTCCATGGAGCAGAGCGGCGGCGGCAGCGGTGGCCTCAAGCGCGCGAAGGTCGCCGACGGCGCCGGCGGCGAGGACCGCCTGAGCGCGCTCCCCGACGACGTCCTCATCCTCATCCTGTTCCGCCTCTGCATCGAGGACGCCGCTCGGACCAGCGTCCTCTCCCGCCGCTGGCGCCGCATCTGGACCCTCTCCTCCCGGAGCTCCGATTCGGCATCGTCCGGGATCCCCGGCTTCTCCGGGAGTTCCTCTCCGCCAGTGTCGTTCCTCTGCGCTTACTCCGCGTCTGCTTCCTGGATGCCTCCCCTAAATCCCTGTCGGCATGCCTTTCCGCTGCCGTATGCCGGGTCTCAGGTGAGCTGGTTTTTTCCAACCTGGTTACCGGCATACCCACTGGCGATGATGAGGATGAGGACTCTCAAAGAGGCACCTTTGAGCTACCCTGCTTCGAGAAGGCCACCTCGATCTACCTCGACCTAGGGTTTCTCTGCCTCGCCATGCCGCCAGCAGGCGTGTTCGCCCGTCTCACCGATCTCGACCTGAGCGATGTCATGTTCCACAGCCCGGGACAGCTTGAGGACGCTGTATCTTCGCTACGGTGCCCGTGCCTGCAGAAGCTCGCCATCCGCAGCACCAAGGGGCTGGATAGTATCACAATTGATTCTGAGTCTCTCCAGCTCCTAGAGCTTAGGGATCTCCGTGGCGTGCAGCAGGTCACTGTTGTTGCGCCAGCGCTCGAAGATTTTGCTTTGGCGCAGTGCTTTATTATTGACCAGAATCAGCCGGTTGTCAACATCTCGGCTCCTCAGCTGAAGTTTCTCAAGTGGGCTGATGCATTTGATCCAAGCTCCGTCCATCTTGGCAGCATGGAACATCTTCAGAAGCTGGGCACATTCTTTTTTGTGTATGGACAACACGGAATTCCCAATCATGATTGTCTAATGCTCCTGCAGCGGTTTAAGGCCATCGAGTATCTTATTCTCTCATTGGGCTATCTGACAGTGAGTTCACTTTAACTCTTGTTTCAAGATTCAGTCTGTGCATGTTTTACTTTGATGCAACATATTTGACAATTGGGTACCACTATTCATCTAAGTATGGTTTGAAATGGAGTCTCAACCGTTATAGCACATTAGGCATATTGAATTCCTTCCGGGAACAAAAAAAGAAAATTCATTTCATTTTCTTTGCTTAAGTCCCTGCAAAATTGCTGAGCACACTCAATATTCACTCTTTTTAAAAATTCTTTGAGACATGAGGTCCTGAGTAGTTTAGAAATAATTAGCAATGCAACTCTTTTAAGGCTGTTTTCTTACAACAATCATTTCCTGCATGCTAGCAGCGTTGGCCAGCTTAAAAGGTTAAATGTTTTCTGTCTGCTTTCCACCTGTTGTATATAATCCTTTTTTTTTGTGACGTTCTATGGATGCACAGGAGATAGATAACTTGCACTACTTGATGGAAGACATGACTATGCTCCCTGACGTTACATGTTTGAAGCTGATTGTAATGGCAAAGGGACACGCCATTGGGGCCTGCTCATTCCATATTCTCAGGCTCTGTTCTGGTATAAAACGGCTGACGCTGATTTTATCTTCTCAGTTCGACTTGGAGGTAAAGCTCCTTTTCTTATACAAGAAGTAAATTACCAGGGAAGCAATGGAGAGCAATATGCATTTGCATTTCTTAGCTCACCATGGCCATCTTCCAGTGGCCTTAGGCTTTGGTTGCATGTTAAGATTTTTTTCCAAACTTTTCATGTTTCTCGTAATGGCAATACTTTAATGTGTAGCTTCCATTTTTCGCTAATAAAGGATCTAAAAACATATGACTGTGGATGACAAGTTGATAGAATTGTTTCATGGAATACTCTGTCTTGATAACAAAATTCGGATTTCCTGCCTTGTTTCAGTACTGGTAGGTTTTTTTTTGTATATTCTTCAAAACTACATTTACACAGAATGAGCGGCCGCCGTGGAATTGCAGTATAGATGTGCGATGGCATTTTGGTGGGAAAAAGTTGATCTTTTCACGAAGTGACGTGTGGTTGCAGAGTGCAGGGGAGTAAAACAAAAAGGAGCATAGTTGTGTAGTATTTGCATCTGATGTTTCCTCTTTGCTGGGAACAGTGATATTTCTGCAATCGGTAGACTTTGAACAGATTTATAGATGGAGTAGATGTGTTGATTTCATATGCCAATATTCATGCAAGCTTATAATTTTTGAGTTTCCTCTTTTCTTTTTATTTTGTCCAATAATATCAGCTGTATTTAACTTGCTCCTTGTTTCAGGAACAAACTGTATGCTCATCAGGTTGCATTTGTGATCAGCCAACAAACTGGAAAACAGAAGATCTCTCGTTGAATTGCCTCCAAGAATTAGAAATAGAAGGGTTTGGGGCATCGGAACATGAAGTTGCATTTATGAAACGGCTACTTAATTGGGTGACAGTGCTGAAAATGATGACAGTGACTTTCAGACACTCAGTCACTGAAAAACAAGGCCAAGGAGTTCTTCCAGATGTGCCGAAGCTTCTCTAGGCCTGGCGTATGCATGAAATTTTACATTTATCAGAACTTCAATAAGGTGTCATATGCACCCAAAGACTGAGGAGTTGTAGGCTCTGGACATAGTTCTGGTAGTTTTATTTTGGTACCTACTCCAGTGCCTGAGAGCATAAAATGCTTGCCTATCTTTCAAAAATGTTTAAGATCCATCATCCTATTGTTTCAGATTCTGTGATCAGCCACCAGACTGAAAGTAGAAACCAGTGACTTCTGTATCTGTGGTCCTTTTGCATTGTGATCTGAGCATGCTTTGGCGAAGCTTATTCATCCTGGCGACTCTGCTAAATACCCGACTGTGACATTCACTTGTTCAGTCACTGAAACAATGGCTAGATGATATGGATCTTTTCCAGCCAGAGATATACCCATTTTATCTGAATCAGGGTTCGCTTAAGGAGTTGTGCAAAGTGCCAAAGTCTTTTCTGTAGTCCTCGTCTTTGCAAGAACTGTGCATGAGAACAGAACAAATGGTAGCAGATGTAGTATGAAAATTTTTTAAGATGCACCACTGTATGGTTTCAATTGCTTTTTGTTCATGGTTTCAAGTATCCCAGTGTGCAGAGTTTGCTTATAACCTTCTTCTTTCTTTTTTTTGTTTTTAACTGTCCTATGTTTTTACCTCGAACTAACATGTTCAAGGTGAAATCCTTTACCACGTATGTTAGAACTCATTTACGGCAATAAAATCTGTTCGATGCGCTGATAGCTTAGTTGTGTGATTATATGCTGGCTATATCTGTTCTTGGAAGAACATTATTGCATGAAGAGACTAGAGAGAAATGCTAGCAAATCCTTGAGAAATGTTAAGCTACACCACTCTATGGTTTAAATTTTAAGCGTAAGCATTCTGTAGACGATTTGAAGTTTCTCAATGCGACTTGAAAAGCTTTTTGGTTCAAAGGAATGTCACAGGAAAAGATAGGAATGTGAAATCCACTTGGACATCTTTGTTCCATCACCATCACTTGGCGTAGGAAAGAGGGAATCACATAGCAACTTTGAGGTAAATATTTACTTTCTTTATATCACTCTCTAGTTAAAGTTCTGGGCATGGATATAGTCCCCAAAATTGATTTCTAGGAAAAAAAAATTCTCCGCGTAGGACAGAGGGAATTACGTAGCAATTTTGACGTAAATATTTACTTTCTTTATGTCATTCTCTAGTTAAAACACGGTAATGTTCTGGGCTTGGATATAGTCCCCGAAATTGATTTCTAGAAAAAAGCAAAGTAACTAAAGCCAAGTGAATGGTTGTTTCATGTAATTATTTTTTAGACAAAATTTACATTTTTGTGTACTAAACTGATTTGGGTACACACATGATTTTCTGAATCACGTAGGACTAAACCAAGGGTCGACTTTGAGTCCTTGTCTCTTTGCTTTGGTGATGAATGAGGTCACAAGAGATATACAAGTTGATATCTCTTGGTGTATGCTCTTCCGAAATGATGTGGTGCTAGCTAACGAGAGCAGGACTAGTGTTACTCAAAAGTTGGATTTGTAGAGGCACACTCTAAAGTCAAAAGGTTTTAGCTAAGTCGGTTTAAAACAAAGTACATGAAGTGTGTAATTTCATTATTACGGGGCATGAGGATATGGAGATGTCAGCCTGGATGGTCAAGTAACCCATGAAAGACATTTTTCGTTACATGGGATCGATGACATAAGGATGAAGATATCGATGAGATGTCAGCTATAGACTTAAAGTTCTAAATGGTTGAAGTAGCGTCAAGCTTCAGGTGTCTTTTGCGACACTAAAATGCCACAAAAGCTAAAAGACAAATTTTACAGGGCAACAATCCGACCTGTTATGCTATATGGAGCAGAATGTTGACCAACTAAAAGACTACATATTCAGCAACTAAGTGTAGCAGAGATGCGTATGTTGCGATGGATATGTGGCCACACAAGAAAGGATCGAGTCTGGAATGACGACATAGGTGATAGATTAGAGGTGGCACCAATTGAGAAAAAGATTATGCAACATTGCTTGAGATGGTTTGGACATGTGCGATGAAGACCGGATGGGGATAGCGGGATAATACAACATCCCGAATAGAGGTCGACCAACTTTGACATGGGCAAAGTCGGAGAAAAGGGACCTGAAGGATTAAAATATTGCTGAAGAGCTAGCCATAGATAGAAGAGAATGGAAGCAAGCAATCTACGTGTCGGGACCTTGATTTCCCCCTTTTTATCTTAACCTTTTAGTCTTTTACCTTTTTCACCCTCTTCTTTTTCTTTTTATCATGTTTTGTCCTTTCTTTTTTTGGTTGGTTTGCATCTCTTGTTGACTCCTGCAGGTTTCGTCTCTAGCCTACCCTAACTTACTTAGGATAAAAATACTTTGTTATTATTGTTGTTGTTGAAACTGATTTCATAAAGATTATATAGGTAGAACTTAGATTGGCTTAGATTGCCATGCAAGTATGGAAAAGAAACATGCATTTGGCTTTTTTTTTTGTCATCCCAATGTTATTGTTTAATTTTATTAATACATGTGGCGTACGTATCTCCCAATGGGAACACTTTGCTTTTAAGAATTGGGCTAAAAATGCGCCTTATTTTGGGTTACTGTTAGTCAATTTGAGCTTTGAAATATATGGCAGTGGAGAACAAGTTGATTGAATTGTTTCAAGAAAGCTGAATCTCGATAGAATTAGGAGTTAGCCGGCTAGGGGATAATTGTAATGGTTAACTGAAATTTTCTGAGTATGAGCTATTGACAGAATGATGCCTGAGGATTTTGTACTGTAAAAGCAAAAGATTTCATTGTTCTAATTTGTGATTTGTACTAGTACAGGGCACGTATTGCTAGAGTCACAACTTGAAGTACTCAGAATCGGATAACTTTTTAGATTCCTTGCTCTTTATGTTATCCACCAAAATTAGTAACCTTAATCAGTTTTTATGCTGCTTGTGTCAGTGTCAGGCACAAACTGCATGCTCGTCAGGTTGTATTTGTGATCAGTCGCCAAATTGGAAAACCGAGGAACTCCTGTTGAATTGCCTTCAAGATATAGGGATCGGAGAATTGCGAGGATCTGAATATGACTTTAATTTTAAGAAGCGACTTTTCAGTTGAGCAACAGCTCTGAAGCAAGTGATAGTAACATTTAATTATCGGATTCAAAAAAAAAATCAATTATCCATTCTCTGAAAGCAAGATCAAGGAGTTCTTCCAGATGTTCCAAAGATTCTCTATTGGCATATGTATGAACGATTTCCTTCTACAAGAATTACCGTAAGGCGTCGTATGAACTGCAGTGATTGTGAACATCGGATCATATAAATGCTAGGAGATCCTTCAAAATTAGCTGAACAACGTTTAAATTGCTTTATGTTCTGTATCTTACATGTGGCGGTTTAGGCCTCTTTTAATAGGTTCCACCCCGAAGTCCCAATTATACACGCTGAAGAATACGCGCTAGTATTCAAATAAGAAAGAAGATACGCAGATAACCCGGCCTCTAAAAATATAGCAACATAGAACTACACCAGATTCCGATTCGTTGAGGTTCGAACTTTCAGTTTATCTGCAGCTGGTCCTAAATCTACGTAGCAAACACACACACACACACACAAAAGAGGAAAAAAAGCCACCATACTGAGTCTATACCGGACGATAGCATCATGTTGCCGCTATACTACGAGAGCCAAGCGTTAGTGCAAAACCATGTGCTTTTGCCATGGTTGAAAATAGTTACCGGTGCCAGTTTTCTTGGTGCTGCCTGTTTTCTTCAAATATGTAAATTTCGTATATATCGCTCTTCCTCTCTCGATGCCATGTACAAAACATTTTGGGCCAATTTAGGGCCACCATTAATATAATGGAAATCAGGTGGGGAGCTTATCCCCTGTTGACCCGTCAAAAAAAAATAGCGGTTGCATCCTGCACGTGAACTGCAGCTCTTTTTTTTTTTTTTGAGCACACGTGAACTGCAGTTCTAAACTTGCTATATCTGCAGTTCTCTAATTAAATGTTCTTAATATCCACCCGCAAAAAAGAAAAAAAAACTATATAGTCTTGCGATGAATTTCTCAACCTCGTTACACGGACCATGAATTGTTCTTGCTTTTCGTTTCCTAGCGGATTGCCCTAACCATCAGCGCATACTTGCGGCCCAGCCCATGTAGAGTACCTGACATGCGCGGCTCACTTTCGCTTCAGGGCGAGAGATGCTTCTTGGGCCGCAGTCCCAAACCGCTCGCCTTCCATGGAGGTGGAGCAGAGCAGCAAGCGAGCAAAGATCTCCTCCGCCGCCGCCGCCGCCGGCGGCGAGGACCGGCTCAGCGCCCTCCCGACGACGTTCTCGTACTCATCCTCCTCGGCCTCTCGACCCCCTCCGCCGCCCGTACCAGCGTCCTCTCCCGCCGCTGGCGCCACGTCTGGGCGCTCCTCCCGGAGCTCCGCTTCCGCTTCTTCCCCGAGCCGCACAGCTTCCGCGACGCCCTCGCCACCAGTGAGGTACCTATCCGCTCCCTCCTCTTCACGGACAAGGACGCCTCCGCCGAGTCCCTGGCGGTCTGGTTCCCCGCGGCGGCGCGGCGCGTCTCCGGTTCATTTGCCCTTTTCAATGCGGATCGGAGAAGAGGCGCCAAGGAGGAAGAGGAGATTGGCGCACAAAGAGGCGCCTTTGAGATGCCCTGTTTCGAGAATGCAACCTCGATCTGGCTCCTCCTAGGGTTTCTTGGCCTCGCCTTGCAGCCCACCGGGATATTCGCCCGGCTCACTACCCTCTCCCTGACTCGTGTCCGGTTCGTTGGACCATGTGAGCTTGGGGACATGGTCTCCTCGCCACGGTGCCCGTGCTTGCAGAAGCTCTCTCTCTCAAATACCCGGGGGGTAGACAAGCTCATCATACATTCCGAGTCTCTCATGGAAATTGAGCTGAAGAAACTCGCAGGATTGCGACAGCTCACCATACTAGCGCAGGCGCTCAGGAATTTAAGTGTTACATGCTGCTTCGTTGATTCCCCAAGTCAACCGGTTGCCAACATTTCAGCCCCTCAGCTGGTGTCGCTGGATTGGAGAGATTCTTACGATCAGAGCTTCATCCATCTTGGGGATATGGCAAATGTTCGGTTCCTAGGGAACCTCTTATATTTTGTATATGGGCATGATGGATGTCCATACAACTGCACTTGTCTAAGGCTCTTGCAGCGCTTTAAGGTCCTCGAAAGACTTACACTAATGCTGGCATATCTGCAGGTGAGTCCCCTCCCTCTTTTATTTTTGAATTATGCAAACATGGTAATCCTGCATGTATTTAATAAGCCAAGCAAGACAGGTAATATACTACTAGGCTATCACACATCAAATAACATTCACACAATGTCCTACAATTTAGCGGGGAAGATAAATTTGAGTGATTGTCGTAGAAGTACTTTCAGCATACTAAAATATCTTGTTAGGGATATATAACTTGACTTTAACATTGGGGTGAGTGCCATAAATAATCAATTAATGTTTCCATTCGATTGTTTGTCATATGTGTTTAGTCAATGGTGATACACCGTATTTGATAATCACCAAATTATCACTTGTTGTTCTCTCCTCAACCCCTGGACCATTATCACTTTTTCCCTCATATATCTTGGTCGCACATGAGATCCAAAGTATTTTCTAGAGCATCACATTTAAGTGTCTCACAGTGGCCAGGTTTTTAACAAGAAACCCAAAGTGAGCTTGTTAGTTATAACAACCTTTCCTGAATGCTAACAATTTTGCAACCACGTAAAACGATATGTCATGTGTTTGTCTCTTTCCAACTGTCATATACTCTTTTATGATCCTTCTTTTTTATGACTTTCTATGGACAAACAGGAGATAGACAGATATCAATACTTGATGGAAAACATGACAGTGCTTCCTGACCTTACATTTCTGTACCTGGATGTGGTTGCTAACGGGCATGCCTTTGGAGCCAGCTTATTCCATTTCCTCAAAATGTGTACTGGTCTTAGAAGGCTGACGTTGGCATTTTGTAATCCTACCGAATCGGAGGTAAAACTATCTTGTTTATCTAATAAAGGGGGTGCCCTTTCAGACATGGCCGCAGTCCCAAAAACATAGCTTTGATCATTGGTTTATATATAATTGTATCATTGGAGAATATTTTAACAAATCTATAGATGCCATTTCAATGGAAAATCTATGGGAAATTGGTTGATGACTAGAAGAATGGCACCATATTGTTATATTAGTTAACTTTATGTGTACTGCAAACATGAATTTTTCGACAAAATTTTGAAATACTGGACCATGCTGAATGCACTGGAATTCTTAGATACAAAATCTGCGCTCTTTTGGTACCGGAGGAATTACTTAGGTATGCATTTGATTTTTGTGATGCCAAGGCCTGACACGTTGTCTGCATTAGAATGGTACTGAACTAGAAGGGCAATGTTGGTGATGTCTTGATGACACAGTCTTATTAGTTAATGTAATATGCGCTGCATGTTTCAGGGACACAATCCATGCCCTTCAGGTTGTATTTGTGACCAGGCACCAAACTGGAAAACTGAGGAACTCATGTTGAATCGCCTTCAAGAAATAGAAATCCTAAAGCTGCGAGGAACAGATCATGAACTCGCGCTAGTGGAACGACTTTTCAGTTGGGGGACTCGGCTGGAAAAGATGACAGTGACCTTCAATGATTTAATCACCGAGAGCAAGGCCAAGGAGCTGTTCCACATGTTCTGAAGGTTCTCTAGGCCCGGTGTATGTATGAAATTTTATATTTATCAGAACCTTGATAAGGTGCTATATGCACCTGAAGACTAAGGCACCAGGCGGTCTGCTTTCATTCAGTATGGCTCATAGTTTGTATGTCCCACCTGATGCAAACTGAAGCATATGAGAACTTAAAAAATGCATGCCAATTCTTAAGAAATGTAAGATGTACATCACGAATTGGTTTGAATTGCTTCACGTTTTATTTCTTAGATGTGGAGGTTTGATCCCTATGTTGGCATGCTGAAGAGCTGGGATTATATTTTGGATACTCTATCCAGTAATTCAGGTTCACAGTGCTGATGGTTTCAACGTTGGTGTGTAATATCTTACCTTTCCAATAATTAATTCAAATCAGATCATTTCTACCGACATAACTCAGTTAGGCACTGCTATTTTGGCCAAAAACGAATAATCAATGATACAGGAAAATTTTAATTACATCAGAGCAGACCATGATAGGTTTACAATTAACTCCTATTTGTTAAAAAGATGTTTGTTAAAAAGATGTGATTTTTTTTCCGCGGGGGGGGGGGGGGGGGGGGGGGGGGGGGGGGGGGGGGGGGGGGGGTGGGGCGGCGCTATGTGCAGCTACTCCTTGTTCTAGACTACATTTACACTTTTCAAGAACCCGGTAACTGTACAGATTCACTTCAAACCATGGTAAATCATTCAGGTCTGCATTGTATAACACCGTGACATGACTTTTAGCCAGGTCTTCGAGATTGCAGTACTCGCACAATCATATCTTGCTCAGTGGCACGATGGCACAGTGAGACTGGACCTCCATCTGAAAGAAATGGCCCTGTCCATGGCATGCAGCGGCGCCATAACACATTTAGAACAGAATCTCCTTTCCGTTAGGCCTTGGCAATGGACTGGGATGAGGGTTTGCCATCGGTAAATATGTGAGATTCCCAAAATTTGCTGCCGAGCCCAAATTGGGGGCCAAACCTAAAGGCCGAGGGAAAAAATTAGGAGTAACCTCCGGCAGAGTTAGTGGAGCCGATCGAAAAGTTGATTCAGAAGGCCTCACGCTGTTTGGTTCACTGGCAATAAAAGAAATGATGTATTTCATGTTTAGCAAATGAAAAGTCTATCAGTCATTTTCAGCAGAACATAACCGAAAGGAAACTACTCACCCAATGGTATTTTTCCCTTTGAAGCATGGATCACTCTTCGAGGATGGTTTGTCCCTTGAACTGTGTCCATTATCCTGTCATAACAGTGACATCATATGAAAACCAGTCTCAGGATCATTTTCCACCTCTTTTTTCAGGGTAGGGTGGAGGATGCAGGATGGTGTGAGAAATATCTACTTACATTGACTTTAATGCCCGCAAATGAATGTATGGAACCATGTTTATTGTAATGACTTGAATTGCGAATAAATGGATGGTCCAACAACTCGCTTGCTGTTGGCCTCTCTGCTGGATTCCTCTTGAAACAGCATTGCAGAAATTCTTTGCCCTCATGGGATAAATTATCAGGAATTGGTGGGTCCTTATGCAAAACCTTAAACATCGCAGCAGGCTGAATTACAGAAAATGTGTCAGAAAATAAGACTCAGGCAAAATGTTACGGAAGCAGATACAAAGTGTACCAATAGAATGAAACCATGCATGAAAGGGGAGGGAGGGGATGAGTTGGTCAATGACTAGTAACAGGACTCGTGTTATTTTTCTTCTTGGTGTTTTCTGTGATCTCATGCCTTGCAATTCAAAATTAATCTATGGACATATTCAGGCTATCTAGCTTCATCGTTCTTGTCGCTGATAAGTGGAAGTTTTATAATAAAAACTTCAGGTTTCAGTATTCACAATTTATAGCACTGGGATCTGATCTTTAAAATGTCAGAAATCATTGATATGCCAATATCAAAAAGAAATTAGGCTCGTCGTAGAATTATCATGACAATTAGCGTGACTAGCATGAATTTGAGACTCAAATACTGCATCCCAACCAACAATTTTGGTTGGCTGAGCTAAGATCATAATGAGGTATAAATACTGTAATGAAAAGAGCCAAGACGGTGCAGCTGAAGGAGAGAGATTCATCAGACTTTCGAGGAGGAAAACAGATAAATGGAAAGAATTGAACCCCTTCTTTTAAATAGAAAGTTTGAATCCCTAATAACTTTGATCTAATAGGAAAAATCCAATGCAACCTGAAGTAGTGATTTTATAGAAAATGGATAATATAATCCTTGTGGCAGGCTCCAACTAATCTTGTAAAGATGACCTAAGTTTTCATGTGCCATCAATACTGCTGCAGCTACCATATAACAAGGGAACTGTTCCATTTTAGTGAATTCACCCACATTAGGCAGATTTGAGACTTTTGAGTTCTGGCGTGCATGCGAGAATTTTTGTGGGAAATATAAACATTTAAAAGCTATTACCCCTTCAAGCTCACTCCAAGGTGGCTTTCCATCAAACATCTCTATGATGGTGCAACCAAGGCTCCATATATCAACAGCAAGATCATAGCCTATATCTTTCATTAGAGTAGCCTGAACCATCTGCAGAACAAGACACAAACTAAACTTCATCAAGACAGCAGTACAAATAACTTTCTGTGGTCACAATAATGTTAAATAATTCTGATATGAAAATTAATACATGAATAGAACTATACTATAATAGCTTCTTGTGTAACGAAAATCGACTTAAAGGAGCTAAACTTACTCTACAAATTGGCATATATCAAGGAGTTCTGAACACTAATAAATTAAAATTAGGTCCTTTTAAACCGACTGGTTGCCCAGCTGCCGAAATGTGAGATTGATATATCAGAGAGTATTATCACGGGTGCCATTTTTACTTATTCCATACATTTTTTTAGAAAAGGACTAATTTCATAAATAAAAAAAGAAACTCCATATCCCAGTAACTGAACTGTTTCCTATCCATTTGTTAAACTCACTGCGTTTGGAGCTGTAACAGTTCACATAATAGGCATACACTTTCGATTATTTGCAGTTTTAGTAAATACGGCATTTGACAAGTAGGGAATTCTCACTTAAGCTGACCAACCAAGTTGACACCAGTCAATGGTTAGATAAAAATAGATCGTATATACAATGTTGCAATTCTATGCAGGTGTAACACAGAAGTTGATAACATCAGAAGTTGGTAATGATACAATGAACATCTAGATGTACCTCAGGGGCCATCCAGTACGGTGTTCCCTTCAATGAAAGATTAGGGGCTGCAGTACTTAACTAACCAAAAGAGAAAATAATGTCATAGCACCACTAGAAAAAAAATATACTAAACACCATATGAGGTCATTCACACTCACATGCTTGGCCATTCCAAAGTCAGCCAACTTAACTACACCATGAACATCAACTAACAAATTTGCTCCTTTGATATCCCTGCAGGTGTAGATTCATTTGCATTTTACATAGTCAAGGTAATTGCAGAAGTATATAGCAACAAAAACAATTCTGACAGGTGCCCATAATGGTACTCCATTGAAAAATTCATTAGTTTAAGATGGTGATCAACACCGCCTAGGTGAGCTAATGCTGCCAAGATGCTGGTTTAGCATTTTTTCTTCACCTTCAACAAAGTTCATAACAGTGACAGGGTAAATCTCAGGAATAGAAAACATATATTCGTGACCATAATCCTCTAACTATATTCATTATGAGCAAATGGTCAAGATAAATGGCAAGGTCTGTAGAGGTGGCCATGAGAAGGGATGAGCAACATAGCCAACAGTGATACATAAATGGCCAGATAAATGGCAAGGTCTGTAGAGGTGGCCATGAGAAGGGACGAGCAACATAGCCAACAGTGATACATATTGGATCTTGGACACAATGATTTTTATTTTTTTGTGAGCATACTATAGTTCAACCAGCATCAGAGAGAACATGACAATATGAACCAAAAGAAACAATTAGAGTGTGACTTATTATGTAGGAAATTTCTCCTAAAGTATATTTCTGTAGGCAAATCTAATCTAAGAAAAGTTTGTTGCATGCTCACAAGCAGAAACTGCAGCAGGGAGCAAGCAATCGATTGACAGTTGACCTGACAACATAAAAGTACTGCATGTGGACAACGATTGAGATTTGCACACCTATGCATAATCTTTTGGCCATGAAGAAATGCTAGACCCCTAAGAATATGGCGGGTGAAGTTACGAACAACTGATTCTGTCATTGCTCCATAATGCTGCTTGACATACTTATTAATTGAACCCGGATGAACATATTCCAGGTAAATATAGAAACGATCTTCAATCTGCAAGATTCTTCAAAGATTACATAACAAATTTCAAGCAGATTACTTAATTCGGATTGCAATCGGGAACTTACAATGTCACTGCCATAATACTGCACTATATTTTCATGCTTAAATTGGCTGAGGAACTTTATTTCCTGAAACATATGAAAGTAAGTCAGCAAATACTGCAAAGCTTGCATATAGGTAAATTATTCATCAAAGAGGAGAATATGCTTTGCACTAAAAGATTGATACAACTTACAATGAGAATTAAGATGACATTCTCATATGGTGTACCTCGTGTGTTCTAGATATGGCATACTACTTTACCTTTAAAAAAAATGGCATACTACTGTTGTAGCCTGTAGGTAATATTTAATACAATACACAAGCAGGTATACTTATTTTCTTGGCATATAAAACGGTCAGCAGAAAAAAAAAAACATAGAAAATTATTCTAATAGAGAACAAAAACACCAAATGAGAAGAAAAAACATGGGTGGGGGAATGATTATTAGTCATTTATGCCAATTGAAAAGGATGTCTTGTAGGGCATTCTGCCATTTTAGTTACCTGCTCTAATTGCTTCAAGGACTCAGCAGATTTAGCATCATCAGGGATTATGTTGACTTCTTTCATAGCACAGAGAGCTCCAGTGTGCCTACATGAAAGTGGAGTAAAGAAAAAAAAAATCAGCGTTTAACATGATTTACTAGTACCCATAATAAACTAGATACACTTTCATACCTATTGGTTGCTTCATATACACACCCAAATGTACCACTACCTAGAAGTCTTCCTTTTTGCCATTGACCAGCCACTGAGGGCATTTCAACTTTTGGCGTAGGCTGGTCATTAAAAGTTGTCTGCATTGGGCTCATAGCACCTGGTGGGAGAGGCAAGGGGTGAAAACTGACACTTCCATTTCCTTCGGTGCGTAAGTTTTGATTCTCTGGAAATAATTTCGGGTGCATAGGTGATGGAGGTGCACTGGTATTCTTTGGCATAAGAATAGGACTTCTCAGTGCACTGTAGAAAGCATATCGTTCTGGACCCCGTGTGTATCTTTCAGGTGAAGTTCGAGGGGATGAAGCTCCAACAAAATCTATAGAGCGGATAGATGGAGCTGACCATGCGTGGGGGCCTTGAGCAGGTGTCACAGTATATGAGAAATCTACATTGCTTAATCTTCGAGGGCTACACACAGGACTTGAAAAGCCACTGTTTGGAGCACTTTTAGCAGGAATGTTCAGACGGAAATTTATAGTTTCAGCTGAACTCTTATCCTGGAACTTCTCACGGAATGCATTTCTGTGGTGACTGGAGGTAGGCCGCTTTGTTCCATTCGGCAATAAATCATTATGCTCAGGAAACTTTTGCACAATTTGGTTTGTCACCCTGCAACCATAAGCTTTTTAAGGATCAATAAATACCTCAACAGAATAATTCAAGTTTAGCTGCAGCTTCGCACCACGTATATGCATATCTTCCAAAAAATTAGAAATTACCAATGTGAATCATCAATGAAAAAGTGCACTATCATACAAAAGAAAAAAGAGCTGTCAGCAAAGGGAGGTTAGATGATGCAACTGTCGTTCTGGTTTTACTAGTCTAATCTGACCTCCGAAACTTTATGCAATTCCAAATGTCCCAGTCACCATTGCAAATCATGTCCAACTATTTAAGGCGTGAAAAGTACCAACTGGACTTTGTCCCTCGTTCACTAACATCTGTCCTGGGCAGATGAATTGTTGGACCAGACTACTGGATGTTGGTTTTGAGCAACTGGATGAGCTAATAAAGTTGCAGAAAACTCAATTCGGACCAAACATCTTAGTTCAGAGAATATTGCCATCCCCTATTCCAACATTTCCATACCTCAATAAATGCATGAATCCCTGAACTACCAAAAATAAGCTTTCAAGTTGCAACTACAGAACATCCTTCCTGATTGGCATGTTTCAATGTGCAAATGGCACAAATGCTGCACATTCGTACACGGCTACATCCACAGGCTAAATTCATCACGCAAAAATCACAGCTACTACTACGTGTGAATTCAGGAGAGTTCAAATTATCTCCATTTCACATTCAGTCAGACAAACACTGGTTATTTAATTCAGGTTAAACAATGCAGGGGAAAAGAAGGAATCTTCTGGCAATTCACCTCGGCCCATAGGCGGACGGCGCCGGCGTCGCTCTCTCGCCCCACCCATCGGGGACCGCGGCCGGCTGCTCCGGCATTTCAAAGTCCGGGAGCCTCGGCGACGGCAGCGGCAGCGGGTGCAGCACGGGCGACGACGCGGACCTCGGCGGCGGCGCTCCGCCCTCCCTGGAGCTCGCGGACCTCGATATCGGGGTGGAGCTCGGGGGGCCCAGGGCCTCGGACGCGGAGGCGCGGGCCCTCTGCGGCGGTGGCGGCGAGGACGGCAGCGCGCCGTCGTCGTCGTCGTCGAGGCGGAGGTCGCCGAGCGCGACGTCGATGTCGTCGACGTGGCGCAGCTTCCGCTGCCTCGTGAGCCGCGGCGGCGCGGCGGAGAGCAGAAGGTCCCCGGCCTCGCCGAAGCGGCCGGCTGCCTGGGAAGCGCGCGAGGTGGAGGCCCGCGCGGGGGAGGACGGCGTGGAGGACGGGCCGGCGGCGACGGGGCGGTGGAAGGCGGACTTGGAGCGCTTCCACCACGACGGCATGGTCACGGGGGGCGGGGAGGGGAGGGAGGAAGCCCTGGCCGTGCGCGTGGGGTTAATGGCATCGGAGGCGGAGGAGGTGGACGGCGACGGCCGCGGCGGCGACGACGACCTCCTCCATTTGGTGGGGTGCCGTCTTTTTTTATTTTTTTATTCTTTTTTGTCGTTTTGGGAGGTGGTCGTTGGGTTCGGTTAGGATGGCTGACATTGCACGGAGGGAACAACGGTAGTCACGGTCTCACGCGGCAGGGCTGAAGAAAGTCCAACCAGTCAAACCTTTTGTTCTCCTTTGGCGTTTTTTCAATTTGTGGTCAATCAGATTAGCATTTAAAATTAAGATTTTGATTTATAAAGAACGGGAGAAGTTTTATATGAGCAATGAGATGAAAATTGTCATAGATTGAAGTTGTTTAAAAAAACAAAAACACAAACTTGAATCATGTGAAGAAAGTAGAGAATAGATTTCAATAGAGAGGATGGGTGAAGATGAAAGAAGTATAGACTGCCATACATTAATAAAATTATCATAAATAGAAGCACTTTACATTTAAGAAGCAAAGAGATTGTTCGATCAAGGTTCAAATATTGAAACCTGCCTTTGTAACGGTATACTCATTCCTGGCTTTAATATATGACGTTGTTGATTTTTTCGTTAAATTTTTACCAACAATATATATTTAAATAACTAGTTACGTAAAATAAATATCATTTGATCCACCAAAAATATTTAGATTAACTTATACATCTAACCTTTTGTACAAATATCTATAGACAAGATAAATGATCAAAATAACGAAAAAAATCAACGACGTAATATATTTAAAATCAAAGAGAGTACTTAGTAGAACTATAACATAGAGTGATGCTTGTTGAATTTAACAGAAACATTTATTGCTTCCCAAAGCTGCCTATTAACCGGATAAGGGCATGTGCCCCTACCTAGTAAATGACCTTTTTGTCATAACTTGAGGCCGTAAAAGTACAAACGCCTTTGCTTCTACACCAACGAAGTTTGTATAACTGATACTCAAACATGTGCATGCTTGGAGCTCGTGATGAAATATATTAAGTATGACGGTATGTGTTTTGCAGTGATTTCTTATCTCTTGCATATCAAAAGAAGACACCTTGAGTTAGCATACTATCAGTTGTATAGTACATACGTGTTTGTGACATTCATTTTATTTCTCTCTTTTTCCTTTTTTTGTTTCTTCATTTATTTTTTTTTGAGAAGGAATGAATTAAATTTCGATTTAACTAAGACTAGACGCTCGATCTGGGAGGCACCAGCGGGACTGCATCGATCAGTGGACAATGAATCAAGTTTATACTAGCTTTAGCAAAATTTGCACTGGCTAGAGACAAGATCCTACATGTGAATTACATGATCTTTTGCGTGAGTAACATGAATATCTGTAGGTTAAAAAACACAAGAAACTTAATAAACTCAATTTCACGGAACAGAGCACCATTTACGGTGTAATCAAAGCTCGATCTCACCAATCAAGTTGAATTTAGGTCTGAGTCTTTTTGCAATTCAATTCGGGTCATCCATGCATCCTCAGCTGTTTTTATTTACTCATTTGAAAAGAAAAAGGAACTGTTGGAGGCACTGGGCCCAATTGTATACCATTCGCCTCTATTTGTGGGCCGTCACTGTCTCAATGGACTGGGCCCAATTGCATACCATTTATGCGAGGATGCCGCTGGGCGTGCCTCACCGCCGATCCTATACGTAGCCCGCCCAACGGGATCGTTTCGATCAGACGCTTTGAGATTCATGCACAATACACATCCGACGACTGACCTCTTTTCTTCCTCCTTCAGCCTCCCCGACGGCGACGGCGACGCCGACGAGCCCGGCGCAGCCGGGTTAGCGCGGCGGAGGGCGGCGGGAGCCGCCGGAGACGATGGAGGAGGGCGGGTCGGGGGCGTCTCGCCGGAGAATTCCTTATTGCGCAGGGTTTGTACCCCCAATCTCTCCTCCTCCCTCCGGACATAGAAATATGGCGGCTAGCCGGACCGGCGGTGGGCGGCGCGATGCGGGCGGGGACGCTGCCGGCCGTGGTGGTGGCGGCCAGCGGTGGGCGGGGTAAGAGCGCGGGCGTCACTTCCTGCCAGGTTAGCGCGGCGGCGGTCGAGGGCGGCGGCGGAGGCGGCGGGGGCGCCGCCAGAGCCGGGTGGGAGGCGGAGGAGGCGTGGGCGAGCACCACGACGACAGGCGGCGGCGAGCTTGGTGCGGCGGCGGCGCGGGAAAGAAGACGTCCAGCGGGCCGTGGGCCGACGCGAGTGGGCCGTGAGCTGACCTAAAGCTGAGATCTCGTCGGACGATCTACAGATAGGACGTCCCGTGCCTCACCATCCTGCAGTTTGAAATGCTTCCCGACTCGGTCCAACGGCTGCTGCTTCGTTTCTCAAAAGAGAAAAGGGAAGAAACAGAAAGAGAAAACAAGAAGAATAAAAAAAAAGAGCAAGAAGAAAACAAAAAAAGAGACATGCAAGCGATACGCCGAGACAGACCTGACTGCCTTCCGTTCTTCCCTCATGCAGCCATGAAGAGAACCATGCAGGAAAAATCGAGTGAGTGAACAGGGACGTGCTCTGCTGTGAACGTGTCGACGTGCCGCGGCGGGTCTTGGTCGATGGCAAATTGCCCGTGAAATCGAATCACGTCGAGCCAGCTAGCCCACTGTCGCAGATGGACGCACGCGGAGGTCTCCATGCTCCGCACAACTCGCCTGCGATGGTCGAGCAGTCACAGTCAGCGGGAGATCGAGAATCATTGATCCCTGCAAATAGTACTATACAAAGTATTCGCCAGATGCCACCAATGAAACTGTGAATCTTCTTCCGCCGCTGCATCGATGCACATGCGAGTGAGGATCAGATAAGACTAGAAATAAAGGCGCGCTCCGCCGCGCCCATACATCTCTGCATTTGCTGCTTAACTGTCATCCAATCAAGCAATCATGCATTTGATCTGGTTATCACAAGAGGAACATAAAGGAAGGCTAATTCTACGTCAGACCAATAAACTGGTATAATATTATATCATTTTAGTTATTATTAAATGTTGGACCTTCGGTTAGGCATTTTGGGCATCTGATTCCACATTCTTAGCAGCCCTCTGTCCATGTCCATAGTGACAGCCGCTTCAGGGTGAGACAACTTGTGATGACAGTCTCGTGCCGTGATGTTTATCAGCTCTTCACGCCATCTAAAATACAACCTTATTTGGCAATTATCATCTGCTTCTGTCACAGCTGGCAGGAATGCCAGAACAGCAGCTAGAAGAACACCTGAATTCACTTGAATACCTAAACATCTTAAAGGACTAAAAAACTCTGAAATTTTCCATGGCCAAGAATATCGTGGCGTTAGGTGACCAGGCATCTCGGATGCCACTATGCAACAGTAAGATTGAGATATTATTGAACCATGGTGCATTTCTAACTCTTTACCAGGTTGATTATATGCCATGAATGATAGACCTGGTGAAGTCAGAAATCTACAAATCGGCCATCAATTCGAAATGCAGAAAAAAATAGCAACCTTGCCTCTCCACTTTCTGATGAGGCCAATAAAACCAAGGCATGGATCCGCTGAAACACAAAATCATTTATGCTACTGAGTGAGAGAAAAGTTCAGGATAAAAATGATCTTTCATATCCTAAGGCACGTGTGCAGCCACAATTTCTTTGGTTGGCATGGTCAATTGGTCATCTGCTGCGAGGTAATTTCATCTTCAGCGCACCATCTGCAATACGACCACTGAATGAATTAATATAAGGGGAGAAAAAGACTTCAGTAAGCGGGTAAAATGGCCTTTAACATGCATTCCACAAAGAGGAAATATAGATATATGATTTTGCATAAATATATAAAAAAACGATGCTAATAAGTACAATAACATTGACGGCCTCTAATTCTTCATATGAAGATTATGATGTTTCAATGGTAATTATTCACGTTTGTTGTGATCAGAGTACTTTGACCATTTTCCTTATAACATTGTTCAGCGCATATTTCTTTCGATCCAACTATAAATTGCAGTGTGTAGAATAGAGTAAGCACAGTAGGCTGCATTTTATAAACAAGTGCGATACAATATCTGAATAAGTATGACGGATATATGAGGTTTGAAATATTAGAACACTTGCATCGTGAGGCATATTGTGACATAAATGCAGCCGATCCAGTAGTACTTGCCAACTTAAATGAGAAATCAACAAACTGAACAAAGGATTATATCTCTAAGTTGCGTTTACATTTTGAATATGTTTACATTGCTTCTATTTTGCAGGACCAATATCTGAATGGTTCAGGATTATAGTGAAGACACATGCCAAAACTGGCATAACCATTTGCAGTTCCAACAAAACTTGACCTATGCAATTAAATCCCCTAATAAAACGGTAGAGGAGTAATGTATAATCGCTCACCAATTTTGGTCAGAAGGAGCAGAGCATCTGCACCCTTTGCTGTATTCTTCAAACCAGCTAGACCTTCATCCTCAACCTCAATCCGCTGCTCCTGCAGTCCGGCTGCATCTGTCCGTGATACATTCGTTCACAAGTTCACAAGAACGTGAGGCTGGCACTGAATAAAGTTTGAAAGGAGAATACGTGGATTGACAGAAGATGATTTTTTTTTTACCTTGCTGGCATTTCGTCGAACACGTTGCGGGCGTCTTGGATGATCTCCGATCTCAGTCACTATCGGAGGTGCGGGCTGCCAAGCCTGCCATGGCTGCTGGCATTGGAGATGGGGGTTGCCGAAGATGGAGAAAAGGCTGTTGGAGACGGAGTAAGAGCATCCCGGCGGCCTCCCGTCGGCATCTTCTTCGGTCTCGTGGCTCTATGCTGCGGCAGGCACGTCGAGGCCAGCGGATCGAAGTCGATGATGCACCCAAGGTCGGGGAAGCGCGCCAGGGAGGCTCTTGCAGGGGTGCCGCCGCCGCTGCGTAGCGTGGCGCGGCTTCGCCCCTGCGCTCATCGGAGCAGCAGGGAGCGGACTCGGTCCGCAACGGCCAGCCCACGAACGGCCGGAGAACCAGGGACCAGGAAAACCAGGCTCGGCGACGGGCTACTCCGGCGGGGGGACTGCGCCTCGGACCTCTTGCGGCCGGCGCGGGCGGCGGGCATCAAATCGACGACCGGCGACGGGCTACTCCGGCGGGGGCGCAGATCCACGGCCGCAGTTCCTCCGGGGGGGGGGGGGGGGGGGGGGGGGGGGGGGGGGGGACTGCGCCTCGGGGGCGTCCTGGAGTCGGGGGCGGGGACCGAAGCCGTAGGCAGCGAGAGGTGACGCGGCTTCGCCCGAAGGAGCCACGCCACAAAGAAATGGCGTGTCGCGGGGGGAGGGAGGCCACGGTAGCTGTTTTCACGAGAGCCCGCGAATTCCTTGCGCTTTCAGCTTTAGACTATAAGAATTGCACGAAACCAGCAATGGGATTACCCGGGAAAAGGGATTTTTTTTTTGTTCTGGTATTAGTATAAATCTCTTTGCCCAGAGGATGAACGTGTGGGTGTGGATTTTACTGTAGTTTCTCGCGTTCCACCGTAAGCGTGACGGTCGCTAACGTGCATGAACGTGTCCTGAGCTTAGAATGGCTCAAATGAAGTCTGTTTCAGAGGAGATGCGGATGTCAAAAAGAGTTGGGGATGATCACTGGACAAGGTTTACTTGATCTCAATTTTCAGTCTCTAATTTGGGAGCCCAGATCGTGATCAGGATGTCGCGATTTGGGTCCATAGTGGGCGTCAACGGTTGGATTGTACTAGTGGGTGTTTTAAATCTGAGGCATGTTTGTTTACTCGGATTGTCGGTTGATTGAATTACTGCTTTATAGCTAGTCATGCATATGAAAGTTTGGCAAATTGCAAAGAGAAATCAAAGGAAAATCTGGTCTGAGATGGACTATGAGATTCCACAATTTCCAGGGAAAAATGTAAAAGCTGAGAATAAAAAGTTGTTGTCTGTCCTTTTTTTAGCTTTAGCTTATAAAAGCTACAATTTTTTAGCTTTAGCTTTAGCCGGAAGCTCTAACCCAACAACATATATCTTGAGGCAAAAGTCCATCATTTGTAACTACAATCCGTCGATATAACTTATAACAAACACACGTATATCTAAAACCTAACATTCATATACAAAGGATGTAGATTCGCCTAGAGCACCGCAGCACCTGAAGTGTTAGTAGCACCGAAACACACGAAATGCCGGTAGCACCTGTCTATTTTAGTGTGGTTACTTACGCATGGGCCTTAGAGTCATATACATCGTATGTAAGAGGATCCTATTTTGCACGACAAACTCACCAAAGCACCAAAGCAAAACCTAGCGTGGGGGGGGGGGGGGGGGGGGGGGGGGGGGGGGCATGTGCTCCCAACAAAACCCAGTCCTATGGATCAATTTGGCAAGCCATTGGCTTGGCTTTGATTCCAATCGTAATATTTCTTTTTTCTCTTAAAGCTGGGGAAATTGGGAAGCTCAAAGAAGTCACTATTTTTATAGACACACGTGTTGCCTAACCGCGCTTGGGATGATCTCCTCGAGATCCGGATTCCTCGTACATCAGCCATTCCCTCCTCCGAATGATCCGGTCTTCCTCCGAGCTTGTCGCGAGCAATGGCCAGCGCATCCGTGTCAAACGCTACCAGCTAACCTACATGACTGCACCAACGCGAACTGCACTGATCTACAAACACATGCATGCGACAAACACGCTCTAATGCTAACTGATACTCCCTCTGTTCAAAATTATAATACGCTTTGGCTCTGGGCATGGAGATGAAAGAGAGGTGAAACAGATGTGTATAGAGAAACATAAGGAGAAGAGAGATAAAGATAGAGATAGATATGTATAGAGAAGAGAGAAATGTGCATTGGGAAGTGAGAATGTCTTATAATTTGAGAAATGTTGATAATGCTGAAGTGACTTATAATTTGAAACGGAAGGAGTACAAATGACTCTGAACACATCGAGCCATGATTATCCTAACACTTTTTCTTCTCAGAAGTGGAGGGATTGGGAAATAGAAAGAAGTCATCATTTCTGGTATCAGATTTTAGTTCTTTTTTAAACAAATTAAAGGAGCTTCTGAGCTGAAGCGGTCTTTATTTTTGCCGTGCAGGCAGCTTCAGAAGCTGACCAGCTTCAGAAGCTTATCCAATTGAGAGGTGCTGCGTCTGTATTCTAGGCAAGGCCCAATGGGCTGCCAACTGCTCCCGTGTTGCCACTGAGGCCCAAATCAACTGGTTTCATCCCCATCGCTCCGCCAATCCTATACGTAGGGCGGGCGATAAGATCCTTTCGATCGGACAGCCTTAGGATTCGCGCTCCACAGCTATCCGACGGTCAGTCTCTTTCTTCCTCCTCCTTTCTTCCCCACGACGACGGCGACAGGTTCGCGCGGCGGAGGGCGGCGGCCGCGGATTCGGCGGCGGGAGCCGCCGGAGACGATGGAGGAGGGCGGAGCGGGGGCGGCTCGCCGGAGAATCCCTTCATGCGCAGGGTTTGTACCCCTAATCTCTCCTCCTCCTCCCTCCGGGCATAGATGGGCGGCCGGCAGGCCGGACCGGCGGTGGGCGGCGTGATGCGGGTGGGCGGCGAGGCGGCGGGGACGCCGCCGGCCGCGGTGGTGGCTGCCGGCGGTGGGCGGGGTAAGGGCGGGGGCGTCCCTTCCCGCCGGGTTAGCGCGGGGGGGTCGAGGGCGGCGGCGGAGGAGGCGGGGGGGACGCCGCCGGAGCCGGGCGGGAGGCGGAGGAGGTGGGGGGCGAGCACGACGACGGCGGTCGAGGGCGGCAGCGCGGCGGCGGCTAGAGGAAGAAGAAGGTCGTGCGGGCCGTGGGCCGACGCCGAGCAGGCCGTGGGCCTAACCTATCGATCGGATCTCGTCGGACGTTCTACGTATAGGACGTCCCCCATCGCTCTGCTCCATGCAAGCGTTGCCCTGCTGCCGCGTACTTGCAGCTGTGAAAATGGCGCTGCCGCGAGTCGCAGTCGATTTGCAACTTGCGCGAATCGACAGATGCACGCTCGGACTGTATGGTTTCCGCTGCCCTGCTCTGCTATGCACCACTCGACTGTGCAGCAAGGTTTACAAAATGCGGTAAACCGGACTGGTTTTCATGAAAACCAGGAAAACTGGTTTACCGGCAGTCAGGTTTTCGAATTCAAAATTCAAAAAATTTGAAATTTGAAACCAAAATATGTAAAAAAACTATATAAAATTTGTAGCGCAATGGTGGAACAAGAACACGAAAATTCGATCGTTTGATGGGTCAAAAAATAAAGCAAAATTTCTGGGTTGAAAAAGGAAGGAAAAAAAGCAAAAACCTTTTTTTTTACCAGCAAACTTCTTTGATTTTTTTTACAAAGAAAACGATCGAATATTTGTGTTTTTGTTACATCATTGCTCTCCAAATTGCATCTAGTTTTTTTTACATATTTTTTATTTTCATTTTTTTCAAATGTTCAACTTTTATGATTTTTAAAATAAAAACCGGCGAACCGAGCAAAAAGCGGACCACATCGGTTTTCTATTTTTTTTCTCAGTTTTTCTGGAAATTTTGTCCGGTTACGAACCGATCCGGTTTACCGGTCGGTTTGCAAATTTCATATTCAAATTTTGGGTTTCGAATTTCGTCCGGTTTTTTGACCGGTCGGAAAAACCGGTGGCCTCTGGTTTGAGCGGCCACACCGGGATTGTATCCAGCATTCCAGCACCCAACATTCATATACTTCATCCATTTCAAATTACTTGACGTTTTTAACTTTTGAAACTCATGTTTGACCGCTCGTTTTATTTTGAAAAGTCATGCAAATATCATTTATCTTGTTATGGTTTGTTTTTATCACTAGAAGATGGCACGGCTTGCCGCGCCTAATTACCCACCAAATATAATTAATTAAAACATCTTGAATCGGGAAGCAAATATTATATACTTGAATGTTTGCTGATCCAAAAGGTTAAGTTATGCTCTCGAAAATGAACATCTTGAAGGCTTAAAGTCCATGAGATATAAAAATTATATTATATATTTCAATGTTTGCCGATCCAAAACATTATATTCTAGGACTATTTAAATAGCAAAGTTAGCGGCATTAGCGGTAATATTTGCAATATCATCGTGGCACCTATGTCAAAAAGCTATAATAAAGCTATAGCAGGCTATTTGCATCATTGAATTATATTGAAATAATTTCAAGTAAACAATAAGTTTGTCAGATAAAAAATATGGACGTGTTTTCCTTGTTTCCTCAACTAAGAAATCATATCAATATGCTCTTTTAGTGTCAAGATAGACTAAAGTTTGCACAAAGATACATGGTTTCATTTTCTATCAATACACCTTTTTTTAATATAATTTTTTCAATTGTTTGCATGGTATGAACAACAAATTAAATATTAAAACAATGAACAAACTATGCAAACAATAGGGAAAAAATCTTGATGGTCATAACTAATGACAAAAACATCATTCCTTAGTATGTTACAGACAGTTTTGCCATTGTTTTTCCCAACATTACCATTGAATATCCACATTATATATAATGCTTAAGGAATTGTTTTTGCCAAACTTTAGTCTATCTACATTCTAATTCAAGGCAACAAATCAAGGGGTGGGCCCAGAGCATAAATTTATATATGAAGCACAAAAGCTGAGCTCATCGACAATACTCTAAAATCCATAGTAATATTTCAACTGGCAGAGTACAACCAGCACTTATCTAAACTTCAGATGTAATGTTGCGGCCATCACCGAGAGGGCCTGAACTTGTTACTCCCGATGCAGCAGCTCGTAGCGCCCCGGCGCATGTAGCGGGCGCGAAGGACTCGGGCTCGAGCGCGCGGTACGAAAGCAGTCCACCTAGCTACGTGTACAAACGCTGCTGGCAATGGATCGATGAGGGCATGTGCGGCACAGAGAGTACATCAGGTGTTACCGCGGGTTCGCGTGTTACCGTGTTACCAATCGTTGTACCACCTTCAAATGTACATTTAAAATTCAAACAAAAATATGAATGGATAGAGCATGTAAGACTGACTCCAACAAGAGGAGCCAGTTTCCAAAGGCAAAAGGACCGATGCATTCCATATACAGTTGTTTGCCTGACCTTCTCTTGACAGTGTCTCCAACAGAGCTGTTGCATTCCTTTTCCTTCTCCTTCACCTCTCGCCTTCCTCTCGTTCCTCTCCGTTCCGTGCACTGGTCGGGCATTGCGGCACCCGCTAGGGTCATGTGGGAGAAGAGAGAGACGGCGCTGCAGCTGGCCCGCGCCGCGCTGCGCGCCCCAGCGGCAGCTGGCCCCGCAGCTCCCCAAGTGCCGCCGCGCCACGCGCCGCCGCCGCGGCAGCTGGCCTCGCCGCTCCAGCACGTCGCATCGCCGCATCTCGCGTTCTCGCAGGGCGCCGCCGCGTCGCAGCAATTGGTCCGCGCCCCACGCTCGCCTCGTCAACGACGCCCTGCGCCCCACGCTCGCCTCCGACGCAAGCGACGCGGCCGCCGTGGTCGCCCGTGCCGCGCACCACGCCAACCCGCGCGCGATGCGCTCGCCCGCGCCACGCGACGTGCCGCCGCCACGCGCCCCTGGGCGAGCTCACGAGTGTGGTGGGAGTGGGCGAGGCACGGATTGGCGAGCTCGCTCGCGTGCGGTGGGAGATGGGCGAGGCTCCTGCGGCGCACCTGGGCGAGCGCACAAGCGGGTGAGCCGCGCCGCGCCCCCGGCCGAGCTCGCCCCGCCATGCCCCAAGCCCCCGCGCGCCCGCGCCGCGCTCGCCCCCGCCGCGACCCACGCGCCGCAAGTTGGATCAATTTGATCCCAAAAAATTCTCACGCGCGTGGGACAGGCGTGCTGCAGATGGAGACGAATCCGCGAAATTGACGACACAAATCATGAAATTGTCCAAATTCATCACAGCATTACCTTCTAAACTTGCTAATCAATCCATTTTGCTGGTCTCTCGCGTCTATCTGCCCGTGCATGGCTACCAGAGATTGATCTCCTTGGAAGGCCATGGAGGATGGATGAAATGTCGACGCCTCCCGCTGTCCATGCCGCCCGGTTCCGTCGTCGTGCAACATCACCGCCGCGCGGAAGCACCTGGTCCTCCTCGACCACCGCCCCGCGAGTCGCTCCCGCGCGCGCCATCGGCCGTCCCCCGCGCGCTGTCGCCCCACGCGCGCCGCCGCCACTCGCCTCGCTCGCCCCCCGCGCGCCATCGCGTGCCTCGCCCCTGCCGCCACTCGCCTCGCTCGCCCCCCACGCGCCATCGCGTGCCTCGCCCCCTCCGCCACTCGCCTCGCTAGCCCTCCGCGCTCCTCGGCCCCGCGCCGCTGCGCCACACCCCTACCTGCGCCGCCCGCCGCGGCGCTCCGCCCCGCCCCGCGTCCCAACTCCCTTCGGCGGGCCCACGCTCGCAAATGGATCGGAGGAGAGAGGGAATGTATTTTTAGCTTCCCTCTCTCCTCCTATGCAAAAATGGCTGCCTGTATGCATGATCTGTTGGACAGGAAAACTGAGATGCACAGTGTAGTAGAACATGCATAAATGGATTTGCATTCCACTGTTGAAGTCAGCCTAACCATCTACCATCATGCAAAATTCGAGGTACAACCGAAACTTGTGGAACGAGAAACAAAAAAGAGAAATCAGACTGTGAATAGTAACGGGTTGCGGGTACAGGATGAACAGTTGTAACCCACACTATTCACAGCCTGATTTCTCTTTTTTGTTGTACCTTATACAAGTTTCTATTGTACCTCAACTTTTGCATGATGATAGAGGATAACATGACCTATCCATCCGTATTTTTGTTGTAATTTTTTGATGCATATTTTAAGCGGTATTTAAGTTGGTAACACAGTAACACCTTAAGGGCCGGTAACACAGGAGATATTCTCGTGCGGCACAAGGGTGGAAGGCACAGGAAGGATCGAGAGAACGAGTGTCTGCACGCACGACTCTACTTCAGCTCTGTTTATTAACCGTTCCTTCTCTATCAGACGGTGAAAGTTTTTTTAACTGACATGGAGTAACGTAAGACAAGGAATGCGACGGCATTGGGAGAAGTAAAGATTAGAGATACTTTAAGTATGATTTATTTATTTATTTATTTAAAAATTTTTGAATAAGACGAGTGATCAAACGTGTTGTTGAAAAGTGCAAAACATCATCTATTTTGACATAGAAGGAGTACAAAGGATGTAGATTCGCTTAGAGCACCGTAGCACCTGAACTGCTAGTAGCACCGAAACATGAGGTGTGGTAGCCTGTAGCACTTGATCTACTCTCTGTCTATATTAATTTGATCACTTAAATAGGCCTAAAGCCATATACGTCGTATGTCAGAGGATCCTATTTTGCACGAGAAAACTCACCAAAGCAGAACCTAGGGTGGGGAGGGGGATGGGAGGGGCATATGCCCCTAACAAAACCCTGTCTTATGGACCAATTTGGCAAGGCATTGGTTTGACTTTGATTTCAATAGTATTTTTTTCTCTCCTAGGTGGGGAAATTGGCAAACTCAAAGAATTCAATATTCCTGCTTTCAGATCTTAGTTCACTTCAAGTCGTGATTATCCTAGCACTTTTTTTTTCTCTCAGAGGTGGAGGAATTGGGAAACAGAAAGAAGTCATTATTCCTGGTATCAGGTTTTGGTTCTTTTCTAGATGAATTAAAGGAGCTTCTGAGCTGAAGCGGTCTTTATTTTTGCCGTGCAGTGCAGCTTCAGAAGCTGGCCAGCGTGGTACAATCCTTTATGATGCGGCGATAGGAATCCTCAGGCGAAACGGTAGAATTGAAAAGCAAAGTGAAGCTGAGGTGCGTCTGTATGGGCTGCCCACATTCTCTTCGTTAGGGAGAGTCTCCATAGACTGTCGAGACGCAAGGCCCAATGGGCTGCCCACTGCTCCTGTGTTGCCCCTGAGGCCCAAATCCACTGGTTTCGTTTCATCCTCCCCGTGGCCGTGCCTCTGCTCCATGCAAGCGTTGCCCTGCTGCCGCGTACTTGCAGCTGTGGAAATGGCGCTGCCGCGAGTCGCAGTCGACTTGCCACTTGCGTGAATCGACATATGCACGCACGGACTGGATGGTTTCCGCTGCCCTGCTCTGCTCTGCACAACTCGACTGTGCAGCCTGCGTTTGGCGTTCGCGGCCGGCCTGCGTTTGGCGTTCGCGGCCGGCCGTTGTCAGTTTGTCGCGGTCAGGGCTCGGGACAGGAGGCAATGGCGTTGTCTCGCACGTGAAGTGGGGTCCTGTCATTTTGGCTTGCAAATGATATCCTCCGTCGTCGACAGGTAATGGAATGGAAGGGGAACAGGATCAAACAAAAGATACTATTACTACTAAGATTTTCTGTTACTACTCTGTTCTTGAACCGAGAAGACATGAACATCTTGTGGCGAAACGTGGGGGTGAAGTGTATGTATGTACTCCTACCTTGCAAGAAATGCAGATGCCAGGACGAACTGAGCAAGGTTTCACGAACAAAAAGGTCCAGTCCGTACATAAGGTTTCCTTTCAAAATTAAATTGGAACTTTTCTCAAAATAATAAAAAAAAATGGAACCAACAAAATTTTACTCCTAGTTGAGATCATGATTGATCAGGATGCCGCCGGTCGCTGTGCGCACCGGCCGGATTCTAGTGGGCGTCGTTGTCAGGAGAGATTAGCGCAGATTCCAAATTCCCGATTCCAGAACGCGAATCATGAGGCGGTACCTGTCATCCAAACGAAAACTGATTGGGGCAAGCCAAGAAGAAGAAAAAAAAAGCTTTAATTGCAGCGAAAAAAAATGATCGCTCCCGATTGACGCAGCCTGCAAGTGGCACGGCGAAGCCGCTACAGCCGTACAGGTGTCCCACGATTTGGCCGTCAATGGCGTTTGCAGCACACTACTGGCTATGTGCTGACATGTTGCACCTTGTGATGGCTCTGCTCTGCTCTGCTGTTTTCGGTGCTGCAGAATATTCCTGACCCGTTTTTACGGCGAAAGCGACCTGCAGAACAGGTTCAGTGGTTTCCAAAGTTTGTGTGAACGAACACCGTTCTTCGGCAAGCAAAGGCATCAAAAGTTTGGGGGTGTTCGGCGCAGGGGTCTAAACTTTAGAGGGTTTTTTCAACGAATATTGTGATTACAAATAAAGTTTAATTACGAAACTAATTTCAGGACTCCGCTCGAATTCGCGAGACGAATCTAATGAGGGTAATTAAGGCGTGATTAGAAGATAGTTACTGTAGCATCACTGTAGCAAAACATAGATTAATTAGGCTCATTAGATTCGTCTCGCGATTTAGAGGGGGGGTCGTGACATAGGTTTTGTCATTAAATGAATAAAAAAAATTTAAATAGTAAGATTCTCTTTTTTTAGAGGGGTCTAAACTTTACCGGCAGTTCAACGAACACCCCCAAAAATGGGGGTGTTCGTTGAACTGCCGGTAAAGTTTAGACCCCTCTAAAAAAAGAGAATCTAGCTAGCTAGTACACGTGAGTTGATTCCGGTTCAGCGAAGCTAGCTAGCTAGTACACGTGAGTTGATTCTGTTCTGCAGTCGTGTCAATTTCTGAATTTGGCGTTTCAAAGTATCTGAACAATACTTCTCAAGATACAGATGCTTCTACTACTGCTCCTTCTGCCATGATCGTAAACAAAGAAGTGGCATGCAGAAAGGAAAGGCATCCATCTAGGAGTATGCTATCTTTCAGTCACCATCTGCTCCAAGACACAGGCATCACTCTGCCTGCCACTCTCTCTTCCTCCTGCAAGCACCCATTCTTCAACCATATGGTTGCGTTATCCCTGACACATTTCACTGCAACCTTTTTGTGGTCCTGCTCACCTTTTTTCCTTGAAAGGAACACGCACGTTTCTGGTAGAGTTGGATCGATTGATCCGTGGGCTCATTTCTCTATGACATGTTGACATTGCTACTGCTGGTGCATGCATTTTTAGGCCAACTAGTATGGTACAGCTATGACATCTACTATTATGCATCAGAATGTTTGAGCCAACGCAGTCCAGAACAGAAACAATGGGGGACCAGAATCAGATAGAAAGTGGTCTAGAAAGGGAGCAGCCGAAGGTCAGACAGAGTAGGTAAATATCTCATGATCTTCTTGTGCAGACAGGATAAACTGATCATAAAGCACGTTATGTGTTGCTTTGGTGTGTGCCGTGGAGATTTGATGGCGTTTTCGGCCAGCAAAAGCGAAAAAGACAGTTGGAAAGATTTCTGAAACAGTAACACCTTTCTCCCCACTTGCTTACCTTTATTAGGCCAGGGGGCAGTGGAAGGTGCAAAGTCAATGGATTTTTTTAAAAAAAGAAACATAAGAAAGGAGTTGCATTGGGCTGGGCCAGCTCTCCATTGTTCAGGACATATACAAACCGGCTTTGTGTAGGTCAAACATTGTTTACATCGTATTTTAGGACAATTGCAGTTATCTTGTGAAGGGGAAAATGAGGTAAATCGTTCATGTCATGAACGTGGATGTGAAGAAGGTTAAGTTCAAGAGCAATGCATGCTACTTCTTTTCTGTTGTGTAGTCCAGTTAAGGAGCTGCAATTTGCTTGGCTTGTACAACTATTAGGCCTTGACATGGACATATTTGGGGATAGTGGATCTATGTTGTGGGTTCATTAGGCGAGCGTCTTTAATTTATTAGAGCTTTATTCAGTTCCATGTAAGAGAGAAGAGGAATGTATATGGATGCTATCAGCGTTAAATACAGGCTGAATGCAACCTCAGTTGTTCCTTGAGCTAGCCTCTTTAGAGTTTTCCAGTTGTCTACCTTGTCAATCTATTTGTTTATAGGATTAGCACAGAATGGAAAAGATCAAAGCCTTATAGGCCGAAAGGAAAATTTGTCGTCCTTTGCTGATTCGTCGTTTCACTTACTCGCCAAGAATAAAGTCGTTTCAAAGATACGGATCTTCAAAGGTTATGAAATGAAGGAACCAAGAAATGCTAATATAACGGCGATCGAGCTCACACGTGTCAGAAGCAGGCAATTAACAAGTGCAACTTATTTTTTCTGAAGTCGACGTTTACTTAACCGGTATTTTCTAATAGTAGTACTAGGGTGGATCGAAGAAGTTTATAAAAGGAAAATGTGCCATAGTCGTTGGTCCAAGGGCCAGGCTTCCTTGATCACATAAACTAAGCTTGCTAAATGATCTTCTTCTAATCTATCTTCGCTGGCCATGGGTCGAATCTTGCCGAGATATTCTCGAGATTCTAGGCTACAATCTTGTATATTATCACCTTGTCGTTGTGCCGAATCTCGCATCGTGATCATCTCTTTTTTTAATAACAGTGCAATTAGCGCGCGGGTCAACACGGCCATCCGAAGGAGAATATGACTCAATTGGTTTCTAAAGGCCAAACTGCTGATCAGAGTAAATTAGTGAAGAAGAGGCATTTCTTCCTTAGATCCTCCGATGCATGTCCGCCAAGGGCAGCTTCCAAAATGGAAGCTTGGCTTCCAGTTCTGGCAGCAAACTGGCGCCCAATCAGCAGGCAGTGGTAAGTGGACCGATTTTTAATTATCTTTACTCACTAAATATTTGTGCAAAAAATTAGTATTGTACTTAATTCAATTACTCCAGGCCTGTCTGTAAATTAAATAGCTAGACTTTTTAATTCTCTTTTTTAAGATTATCAATTAAAGGAAATAATATTTACAATATTGTAAACAATAAAATGGAATTTTTTAATACTTAACAATAAAATGGATTGTTCTTGGACGAATAAATGAGTTGCTGATGCCGAACTTATCGTCTCGGTGAACTCAGCGGTATTTTGGCAAACTTGAACAATGCCAGTTTTTATGATACAAGAGGCGATGAACCTCCCAATACAAAGTATATATATACCACGAGGTCCTGGTCCTAGAAATAACTTGCAGGATCAGCGAGACCAGTAAACTAATAAAGTAAATTATCATATCGCCGTAGCTGTCAATGCGAAGCTTCTGTCCTCATCGGAATCGTGGTTCTATTGTGGAACACGACACATGCTGGACAGGAGGCAAGCAAGACAAACACCAAGGTGAGAGAGAGAGAGATGAGTACGAGTCGTACTAGAAACAAACAATTTAATTTGGCACGCAGAATATGTTATTGCAGGGGCCAGATTCAGATACCTTTGCCTCCTCGAGGCGCCGAGGAGCCGTTTGATCGCATGTGGTGTCCTCTTTGAACAGAAATCTATTCATGTGGTGTCCTAGCTGTGAACCCAAGAAACGAACAAAGAAGGCTCTGACGGTACAACGTTGCTCGTGTACACACGAACGAACAGCTGCCAACGACCACCCAGGCCACTTGCAGCTAGCAGCGTCCATTCAATATTCATTGAATTTTTGGATTCCATCCTCTGGACGATTCATTGGTGATGAATATTCCTGGGAGCCTTGTGACTATTAGGTACTGGTCAATTATTGGATTAATGACCCTGTTTTTTCATCAGAAAAAATGGGCGCGCAGTCGACATCACCATGAACAAGAAAAGCAATTTGTTGGCAAGTTTTGGTTGGAAGGGTGTGCAGGTGGCGGCACAACTCTATGGAAACTTTGAACTTTTCCCTTGTTCAGAAAAAAAAAAAATGAATTTCACACTTGAAAGAGAACCCATGATTTTTTTTTTCAGAATGTTATGTTCATTTCTGCTTTTGGTTGAATCAGGAACTCAACGTAACGTGAGTGAGTGACCACTCTTTGGTATAGTGGTCTTTTGCCACTTTAATCTATTTCTTTGTCAAAAAGCAACAAAAATATGACGAAGTATGATCAGCCAGGGATTAATTAGTTCATCATCTATATCAAAATTCAGTGGGCGACATGCTTGCAATACAAGATCGTGTCAATTTGGCAGCAATAATTGCAACATATCCATTCTAGTTTGTCTCTTTTGTTTCAGCCCTTGATCATGTGGGGATGAGAGCGGAGAATCCCTGCACTAGCAAAGAAAGGGACCAACCAGTCCAACCTAGAGGTTGCCATCACCACAAAGGAGGGCATCAAAACCACTGGCTCTTCTTCCATGCATCACTGCAATTGGCATCACAGAAAAGGGGCTTTATCTAATGATCAGTGGGAATCTAATGCACCACTAAACTAACAGTGCTTACCTTTTCCCCTTCCTGTGTGGAATTGGGCATAGTCGACAAACATATGCTTGTACCCTAGCTTGATGATGCGTCTCTCCTCTCCTTTTTGGTGGTGGGATGGGAGAGATTCCTCAGCCAGTGCACACATCCAAATTCCAAAGTGCTCATATCATATCCCATCTTTCCTTGCCTTAGAATCCACCACTTAGGTTCAAAAAAAAAAAAAAAAAAAGAATCCACCACTTTGAAAGGTGGCGAAAGATACCATTATATTGTCCAGGATTCTCTATTTTGGTTGGGAGACACCAAAAATGCACAAAGGGTCAACACTGGCTTCGTTTTATTAATTATACAGCAGTACTTATTTTAATTTCTGCTTAATATATTTTGAGATGTATAAAATTTTATTTGTTGACTCTAAGACGTGTACTAGGATAAAATAATTTTGAGTTGCAGACATAATATAGTTATAATATTCCAGCCCGGCAGCCACTTGCTTTTTGGGGTCAGAATAGGAGGAAACTGTGTAAGAGCATTCATGTCGTTTGGGGAAACTTTCAAACATAGATTTTCCCGGAATATGAGCATTTCATATCACTTATGAAGTTATCAATGAAGAATAGTTTTAAATTTTAAATGCCATACACTCCTCGTTCCTAACCGTCAAGCCCAAGTTTTACATATAACATTTACTGAAAATTAATTTCCCACTTGGAGATGACATAATCAAATGAGATCATGCTTGTCCTCATTGATGGTCAATGTCAACATCCTCTAGGAAACGGATAAGGAAGGGCAGGTATGATGGCGTCCTCCCTCTCTTTCTCTCTCTCTAGCTTATCTCTCAAGGATCGATGGAAGGAGTGACATGTGCGCCATCACTTTAGCAAAACCAATATTCTCCTTAGCAGCTTGCTGGTTGGGATGAGGAGATTAGATAGAGCTAGAGTGATATGGGATCTAGTTGCTGTCCAATCCTCAATAATCATGCCGAAACCTATCCTTTGAAAATAAAATATCACTAGTGCCGCAGTAGTGTCAACAACGAATAAGGCTTGGCCAACGAGGTCAAGGTGACAAGATGCGCGCGGAAGCTAATGTCTAATCAGCAAACCAAGGGTGGCGGGCACTAGCAAGCTAGCTAGCTAGCTAGCTCTTGTTGTGGTTCCATTAGAAAGAGTCTGGAGCCACCATTTATCCTCTGTCCAAAATAAGGAAGAAAAGGGTTAGAGAAGCATGATTCATGCAAGAAGGTATCCAATTTTTTATATTATTATTCGTACTGCAAATTCTTGTGCTTATTATATATTCGATTCAGAATCTTGACCTTGAAGGACCGAGAAGGCGACCAGAGGGGGGGTGAATGGGAGCCAATAAAAATTCTTGCAAAGAACTTGGCCTATGTCCCAACTCACCTCAAGAGCAATCACCAAGATCACACACACACATAAAAAGCAATGTGTTGACCCTACGAATGATTGTAGATGAGATATAAGCACTTGCGGAAGCAAATCAAGCAAAGACACACTCAAAGAAATGAACCAAAATGATCCAGAACCGGACTAGTCTGGTCCAAGACGGACTAGTCTGGTCCGAGGCGGACTAGTCCGGCTTCGGGTCGGACTACAGAATTGGTTTTTCGGACTTGTCCGGCTGGGGGGCGGACTAGTCCGGCTCGGGGCGGACTAGTCTGGTCCGGGACGGACTAGTCCGGCTTCGGGTCGGACCACAGACTTGGTTTTTCGGACTTGTCCGGCTGGGGGCGGACTAGTCCGGCTGTCGGGGCGGACTAGTCCGCAGTCCCAAAAACAGCACGCGCGCAAGATCAAGAAAAATCTCGAAACCCGACCAAACGACCTCCAAAAATCACGAAATTTGAACCCTAGGTGCGTGACAAGATGGGGAACATCAACCAAGTGGATCCGTACCAAAAACCTAACCAAATCTCCTCGGATTTTGGATCAAAGTGAAGAACTAGGGTTTAGGTGTTCTTGGACAAAATCCACAAATTCGAAGTGCTCGTGGGGAGATCTTGTAGAAGATCAATCAAGGCATGTTCCCACACATCCTAGCACTGAATCCATCCAAGAAATCCACCCGAAAACGCAGCCAAAAAGGAGATCGAAAATTCGCACGAAAATAGCTCCGAAAATGAGGAAAAAAAGACAACTTCGGGAATTAGATGGAGAGGAAGAACAAGAGCACGAGATTGATTCAAACAAACTTCATTCCATTGATTCAATCATGAAATCCATAGGTACAAAGCTAGGGCGCCGCCCTCTTCCTCCCTCTCTTGTAGAAAGTTGAAGATACAAGCTCTCACCTTGTTCCCTCTTCTCTCATCTCTCTCTAGCTCTCCCCTAGCTAGTCCTATCCCTAGATGCAAATGACTTGGTCCCTCAAGGCTCAAGGTGGCCAGCCAACTCCACCTCCCTATATGGGCATTTTCTCTTTCCCAACTTACCCCTAAGGTATTACATACTCCCACCTACCACTAGGGGCAAAATCGTCCAACTCTTTTTCCTTCGCCCGAACGCCATCGGGCCCTTCACGACTTCGCTTCGCCTCGACGCAACCTTCGCGATGGTGCCATGTACACCACCATGCGCCGCCGCCGGTTTTGAGGCCCAAACCGGGAAACCGTCCGCCCGCCGGTTTTGAGGCATAAACCGGGAAACCACCTCGATGTCGACGCGTGTCACCTCGTCCCGCGAACCTTGCCGTCAAGTCTTCTCGTCCCAGCCCGTCGGGACCCTTCACTTGACTCGGCCTCCCGTTCGCCTCTTGACTTGGTCAACCCGCCGTCTTCATCACCTCCACGGTTTTGAGGCCAAACCGCGAAACCCTCCGTGTTTCTTGTCCGCCACGTGTACGGTGTGGATCACCCTTGACCTCACCCGGCCTCTCGATCGCCTGGACCCAAGCCTCCCGCTTGTTCCTCCCGATCCTCTCGCCGTTGACCATCAAGTTGACTCCATTGACCTACACATCATTAGACAAGCAAACACATTTCTCCATCTCCTCCATACTTCCCATCACCTTCACCAACTCCGGTTAGCCATAAACATAATCAATATACATGCTCATGCAAACCTCAAGTTCTCACATTTCAAACTCGAACCCCATGTCAACTCAAACTAAGTCGTTGTCAATTACTCATCACATCATTAACCATGGCACATCTCAACATGGTTCCTCAATCTCCCCCTTGATGAGTACATTGACAACAACACCGATCTCAAGAATCCAAAGTTTGAAATACGAAAACAAGAAAACTAACTAGATGGTCCAAAAACCAAGAAAAAATGGAAGCAAACGACCATCAAGTAGCAAAAGATCACAAATGCCAAGAGTTGGCAAAGAAGGCGGTACAAAGTCGCAAAGATCCACAAGGACTCAGGAAAAAGTCAGAACAAAAGGGTTTAAAGAAAAAACTCCCTCTGAAGTGGTGCAACTTCTCATGCAATGCGAAATGCGCGGATAATCCGGTACTGGGCCGGATGATCCGGTGGTCGGATAGTCCGGTAGACAACCGGATAGTCCGGTGGGGGGTTTCTGTCCTGAAAACAAGAAACGATGCATTTTCGATATTTCTCCCCCAAAAGCATTTCAAAGGTAGTTTCTCCCTTGATATCTATCTGAGATGCAAACTTATCGATATTTCTCCCCCTTTGGCAATGAACTCATCAAGATACAAGAGAGCCAAAAATGCAATGCATGAGGTGGGAATCCTACCAAGCTTCAAAAATCATGTCAACAAGCATTTATCATTGCTATGAACAAGCATAGAACCTTGAAGTGTAAAAGCATAAGCTCACACTTGCACGAAGGCCATAATAGAGAGCATAGCACAAAAACAAAGAGCTAGACAAGCTAAGCATGAAGATTAAATTGAGCAAGATAGATTCAAATTTGCGATATCATGAAAAGCATGGTCACCACATGTATGATCATCCCTATCCAAGGCAAAACAAGCATTAAGTGAATCCATGAAACTAGCAAGTGTCAATCTCAACTCAAGCAACAAACATTCGAAAAGATGTGCTTTGACAAACGCTCACATATGCAACAAAGACTCAATTTGATCAAGTGAAGATTGCAAGCTTTTGCTTGTCTTTTATTTTTCATCCTCAAGTAACCTTTTATCCAAGCGGAGGGTCGCACGACTGGTTACGGCAAACACCCGAGGCTTCAAGGCACCGTATTGGATTTTTAGCATTTTGCACAAGAGATCAAATTGATTTTAGAAATTAAGCACAAGAAGCAAATGAGTATGCCTTTTGGCAAAAGGACATTTGTCCCCCAAAGTCCCATCATGAGCTAAACATTTGCCAAAGTCCATCCCCCAAACAATAAGTTGCCGAAGTCAAGACATTTTCTAATTCTAGCCTTAAAACAAGTCTTGACAAGGATAAAAACAAGCATACACATGGTGAACAAACATAGGCATGCATAGATCATAAGCCTCACAAAAGCCAATTTTCATCTCAAGGTTTAGCTAGCTTGCTCAAATGAACTATGCCATACTATCTAAAAGAGCCTAAGTTTAAAAGCATGCTACTAGCAATCACACAACTTAGCTCAATCTCAATCATAGCAACAATAAATGCAAGGAGACATAAAGGTTGAAGCTTCTTCTAAAGATGCATATTATACATGATGCTTATCTTACAATGCAATGCAAATGCGAGAAAAGTAAGATACATATTTACAAAGAAGCCAACTCCCCCTCAAACAATGCCATAAGGATAGCAAACACCAAGTTCCCCCCGAAGAAATGCAAAGCGCTCGGCGTCTAGGGGCTTGGTGAGGATATCGGCTAATTGGTTGTGGGTATCAATGTATGTAAGCTCGATGTCCCCCTTGGCAACATGATCTTCAAGAAGTGGTATCTCACCTCTATGTGTTTGACTCTCCCATGTAGGATTGGGTCTTTGGATAAGCATATGGCACTAGTGTTGTCACAAAAAAGTGGAACACTCTTGTAGGTTAACCCATAGTCCCTCAAAGTGAAAGTCATCCATAGGATTTGGGATAAGCAACTAGCAGCAGCAACATACTCAGCTTCGGTTGTGGATTGGGCTACGCCAGATTGCTTGCGAGAAGACCAACAAACAAGAGAAGACCCAAGAAAATGGCAAGTACCCGAAGTGCTCTTCCGATCAACTCGACACCCAGCAAAATCCGCATCCGAATAACCACAAAGAGAAAGTGTAGATGATGCAGAGTACCAAATGCCGAATTCAAGGGTGTACTTGAGATACCTGAAGATGCGCTTCACCGCTTGACGATGAGACTCCCTTGGTGAAGATTGGAAGCGAGCACAAAGACACACCGCGAAGTGTATGTCGGGCCTTGTCGCCGTGAGGTACAAGAGGGAGCCGATCATGCTCCGGTACTCCCGCTGGTCCACCGCTTCACCATCAAGATCCGGATCGAGCACGGTGGAAGTGGCCATCGGGGTCGACATGGGCTTGGCATCCGACATGTCGAACTTCTTCATCAAGTCCTTCGTGTACTTGGCTTGATGAATGAAGGTACCCTGCTTGCATTGCTTGATTTGAAGACCAAGGAAGTAGGTCAGCTCGCCCATCATGGACATCATGAACTCATTTTCCATCATTGCCTGAAACTTAGACACAAGAGCATGAGATGAACCACCAAAGATGATATCATCCACGTATATCTGAATCAAAAGAAAGTCAGTGCCATGCTTGAGGGTAAACAAGGTTTTGTCCACACACCCCATCTCAAACCCGCGCTCTAGCAAGAAGGTTTTCAGCCTAGCATACCATGCCCTGGGTGCTTGCTTTAGCCCGTACAAAGCTTTCTGAAGCTTGTACACTCGGTTTGGGTACTTCGGATTTTCAAAGCCTGGGGGTTGCCTGACATAAACCTCTTCCTCTATGTAGCCGTTTAGGAAAGCGCTTTTGACATCCATTTGGTAAAGCTTGAAGCCCTTAGACGCGGCAAAGGCTAGCAGGATTCTAATGGCTTCTAGACGCGCTACAGGAGCAAAGGTTTCCCCAAAGTCTAAGCCCTCAACCTGGCTAAACCCCTGAGCCACAAGCCTAGCTTTGTTTCTCACAACTAGACCATCCTCACCTTGTTTGTTCTTGAACACCCACTTGGTTCCTATCACATTCACATTGGGAGGAGGCTCAACAAGGGTCCAGACTTTGTTTCTCTCAAAGTTTTCTAGCTCCTCATGCATGGCATTGACCCAATCGGAATCAGAAAGAGCGTGTCCAACATCTCGAGGTTCAAAGGAGGCAACAAATGCAGAATTTGTAAAGCATGCGAGATGAGCAGACCTCGACCTTGTTGTCCTTTCATTTAGATTACCGATCATTTGGTGGGGAGGATGTCGACTTTGGATGTGTCGAGGGGCCTCTCTCTCGGAGCGTACCTCCCCCTCAACAACAGCTGGGGCTTGCTCGACGACGGCTGGAGCTGGATCGACGGCCGCCGAAGAGGATGTAGATGCTACGGGACCCTCTGCTTGAACTGTGGAAGCAGGGACCGGCTCAGGAGCAGGCGAAGTAGTAGGAAGTAGTGGTTCATCCTCATCTTCACCTGGAGCCGGTAGATCACCGTCAACAAAGATGCTCTCTTCCATTTCCCTGTCACCTGCACACTCAACAACACCACTTGTACAAGGCATAGATTCATCAAAGGTTACATCGCAGGACTCCACGATGGTGTTAGTTTCCAAGTTCAAAACCCTATAAGCATGACCATGTGGGGTGTAACCAAGAAAAATGCCATCGGAAGATCTTGACTCAAACTTATCCAAATTACCACGCTTGAGAATAAAGCACTTGCAACCAAAAGCACGCAAATGAGAAACACTTGGCTTCCTCCCAAAACGTAGCTCATAAGAAGTCACATTAAGAATTGAGCGCAAGAAAACCCGATTAGAAACATAGCAAGCGGTGCTAATGGCTTCAGCCCAGAACCGCCTCGGAGTCCTATGCTCATCAAGCATCGTCCGGGCCATCTCAACAAGGGTTCTGTTCTTTCTTTCAACTATGCCATTTTGCTGAGGAACACGAGGTGCAGAGAATTGGTGCTCAAGACCATTCTCAAGACAGAAAGCACTGAACGAGGAGTTCTTGAACTCGGTGCCATTATCACTGCGGATAGCTCGTAGTGCACCAGGGAGTTCCTTGAACAACCTCAAAGCCAAGCTCCGAAAGTGATGAAACACTTCATCCTTGCTCTCAAGAAAGAAGACCCAAGAGTAGCGAGAAAAATCGTCAACGACCACAAGAACATACCACTTCCCACCAGCTGAACGAACCCGAGCAGGACCAACAGTGTCCATGTGAAGCAATTGCCCAGGCTGCTCAGTCATCACCAAATTGATTGGTGGATGAGAAGCGGCAACCATTTTGCCATGACGACAAGGTGCACAAACAAGGTTTTTCTCAAATTTGAGCTTAGGCAATCCTCGGATCAATCCTAGGCCACTTAAGCGACACAACAAGTCAAAACTCATGTGACCCAGTCTCCTATGCCATGTCCAAAGCTCAGAAGAAGGTTGAGCGAACAAACACTTGTGAAAACCAGAAGAAGAAACAAAATCAGCACGGAAAACTCTGTCAATTCGAGAAATATTGCAAATCAAAGCACCAGTCGAATCAACAACGCGAGATGCATTCCTTTTAAAGATCACTTCATTGCCATCATCCAACAACTGAGAAACAGAAAGTAGATTGTACTTGAGATGCTCTACTAGGGCTACTTCCTTGAGAGTGAATGAGTCATTTACCTTGACAGCGCCAATTGCTTTTACTCTACCTTTTTGTTGTCCCCGAATGTCACATAGTCAATTTGCTTCACGGGGGTGAGGCTGGAGAACCATCTAGTATCACCGGTCATATGGCGCGAACAACCGGAGTCCATCAACCACTTGTCCTCCAGGCCTCCATCAGCTACCTACATAGAACGTGAAGAAAAGATCGAGGGCTCAGTGCTGGGGTTAGAGAGATAAGCTTTAGGAATCCAGCACCTAACCACACGACCTGCAGAAGTAAAAACAGTTCTATGCACTTGATCATTGGAACGCACGGGACGAGTACCACGATAGGGACGACGTGGTCCGTCAAAGCGTCTAGACTCACGCCACGCGTCACGGGGATACAAGTCATATGAAGGATGACCATATCCACGCTGGGGATGGACACCACGAAAGGGAAAACGTGGGCCATCAAAGCGTCGTGACTCAAATCCTCTGTTTCGTGAACCAAAGTCATATGAGCGATGACCAAGTCCACTGTAAGCACGAGAAGGAGTGTGAGGCGGATAGTCAACATAGGAATGATAGACTGCATTCCTAGCTAACTCAGCTTGCCTCCTTTCAATTCTCTTCCTTCTAAAGCAAAACTCATCCAAATGACCATCCTTACCACAAAACATGCAAGTAAACACATTCCTGGGTTTTGGTTGTGTAGGTGGTTTGGATTGTTGCTTTTGTTTCTTGACCTCTCTTGGGTTAAAGGATGGCTTTGGGTTTGATGGGTAGTAGGTGTCGGTGGGTTTAAGTTTCTCACTCTCATCTTGGAGGTTGGAGCTTGGTACAAACTTACCCACATTTTCACTCTCCTTCTCACACCTCTCATAACCCAAACCCAAGTTGTATCCTTGAGTTGAACCTTCCTTAACCCTCAGCAAGTCACTTTCAATTCTCTTTTCACTCTCCTTGGTTCTTGTGAGGCGAGTGGTGAGGTACTCAACTTCCTGGGATAACTTTAGGTTCTCATCCTTGGTGGCAACAAGATCACTCTTCAGAGAAACACACACAACACATGGTGGTGGTGTAGCACGAGAACCACTTAGCAATTTTGCCTCTAGCTCTTTGACTTTGGACAATTGACTATCCAAGTCCTGTGTGAGCTTAGGGCAAGTCTTGCAAGCACCCAAGAGTAGAGGTCGAGCCTTGAGCTCCTCTAGCTCTTTCAAAGCACTCTCAAGCTGACCGGCAACTTGAGCATGCACATCTTTCAAAGAGACCAAATCACTCATCACAACATCACAAGACTCACACTCTACCACCCTATCCTCATCAACACGAGACTTGAGAAAAGCAAGATCAACATTGGTATCTTCAAGCTTGGACTTTAGCTTACGATTTTTGCGCACAGCCTCAACTAGCTTCTTATCTTGCTCAAACAATGCAGTACGCAAGTATTCATTTTGAAAGACGAGCTCCTCACGAGTTTGTGATACCTTGCTTGTCTCGGAGTCGGAGTCGGAGTTGGGATCATCCTTTGCCATGAAGCAGAGCCCGGTGAAGTCGGAAGTCTTCTTCTTGTCCTTTGACTTCTCCGGCTTCTCCATCTCCTCCTCAGCGCTTGAGATGTCGTCGCCCGTAGAGTAGTCGACGTCGCTGAGGGAAGCCACAAGTGCCCTTGCGACCACCTTCGCTATCTTCTTCTTGGTGTTCTTGCCCTTCTTGAAGAAGTTGTTCTTCTTCTTGGGTTCTTCTCCTTGGCGGTCGGTGTAGTCGAACTTCTTCTTCCGCTTGGGGCAGTCGGCAATGAAGTGACGAGGATCGCCGCACTCGTAGCAACCACGGGGATCACCACCTCTCCTATCTCTTCTGTTGTTGAAGGAGCGCTTGAACTTCCTGATCAGCAAGGCAAGATCCTCCTCCGGAAGGGACTCCACCTGTTCATCTGAAGCTGCAACCAAAGAAGAAAGAGCAAACTCCAAAGTAGATTGTGAGAGGGGTTAGTCCCATAAGATGCATTACCATGAGAGTCAGTCATCAAGGCCATACTAGTGGATGCATTGTGGTTCGGACGTGACTTCCTAGAGAGCTCGTGAGACTTGAGCTTGCTATAGAGCTGCTCGCAGGTGAGTGTGCCAAAGTCGGGGGATTCCTCCAGTGCGGAGATCTTCACACCCCAAGTGTTCTCATCTAGTGAGTAAAGCAATTGCTTAGCACGCTCATTGTCAGTGTAAACAAGATTACCACAAGCTCTGAGATGACACACTATGGACTCGAATCTAGCAAACGTAGCATCTAGTGACTCGCCAGGCAGCTGTGCAAAGGTCTGGTACTGCCTGTTGTACGAATCTCTACGCATGGTCTTAACTTGGTTAGTGCCTTCATGATAGGAGCAAAGCGTCTCCCATATGGCATGCGCAGTCTTAAGGTGAGCAATGCGATCGTACTCCTTTCTACCGATGGCGGAAAGCAGGATGTTAACAGCTTTAGAATTGTTATCGAATTGAGCGATCGCACCTTGCTGCGCCGTCTCCATGTTCTCCGAAATCTCGTAGTCGGTTTGCACAATGGTCCATATCCCAATGCCTTGACTCATGAGATAGGCTTGAGTGCGAGACTTCCAATAGGGAAAATCTTCCCCATCGAAGACCAAGAGCTTGATCGCACCTTTCTCCATGTCGCCTTCGGATCACAAAGCCGGTTAAGCTCAACACGTGATCAAACCGGCTCTGATACCAATTGAAGGACCGAGAAGGCGACCAGAGGGGGGGTGAATGGGAGCCAATAAAAATTCTTGCAAAGAACTTGGCCTATGTCCCAACTCACCTCAAGAGCAATCACCAAGATCACACACACACATGAAAAGCAATGTGTTGACCCTACGAATGATTGTAGATGAGATATAAGCACTTGCGGAAGCAAATCAAGCAAAGACACACTCAAAGAAATGAACCAAAATGATCCAGAACCGGACTAGTCTGGTCCAAGACGGACTAGTCTGGTCCGAGGCGGACTAGTCCGGCTTCGGGTCGGACTACAGAATTGGTTTTTCGGACTTGTCCGGCTGGGGGCGGACTAGTCCGGCTCGGGGCGGACTAGTCTGGTCCGGGACGGACTAGTCCGGCTTCGGGTCGGACCACAGACTTGGTTTTTCGGACTTGTCCGGCTGGGGGCGGACTAGTCCGGCTGTCGGGGCGGACTAGTCCGCAGTCCCAAAAACAGCACGCGCGCAAGATCAAGAAAAATCTCGAAACCCGACCAAACGACCTCCAAAAATCACGAAATTTGAACCCTAGGTGCGTGACAAGATGGGGAACATCAACCAAGTGGATCCATACCAAAAACCTAACCAAATCTCCTCGGATTTTGGATCAAAGTGAAGAACTAGGGTTTAGGTGTTCTTGGACAAAATCCACAAATTCGAAGTGCTCGTGGGGAGATCTTGTAGAAGATCAATCAAGGCATGTTCCCACACATCCTAGCACTGAATCCATCCAAGAAATCCACCCGAAAACGCAGCCAAAAAGGAGATCGAAAATTCGCACGAAAATAGCTCCGAAAATGAGGAAAAAAAGACAACTTCAGGAATTAGATGGGAGGAAGAACAAGAGCACGAGATTGATTCAAACAAACTTCATTCCATTGATTCAATCACGAAATCCATAGGTACAAAGCTAGGGCGCCGCCCTCTTCCTCCCTCTCTTGTAGAAAGTTGAAGATACAAGCTCTCACCTTGTTCCCTCTTCTCTCATCTCTCTCTAGCTCTCCCCTAGCTAGTCCTATCCCTAGATGCAAATGACTTGGTCCCTCAAGGCTCAAGGTGGCCAGCCAACTCCACCTCCCTATATGGGCATTTTCTCTTTCCCAACTTACCCCTAAGGTATTACATACTCCCACCTACCACTAGGGGCAAAATCGTCCAACTCTTTTTCCTTCGCCCGAACGCCATCGGGCCCTTCACGACTTCGCTTCGCCTCGACGCAACCTTCGCGATGGTGCCATGTACACCACCATGCGCCGCCGCCGGTTTTGAGGCCCAAACCGGGAAACCGTCCGCCCGCCGGTTTTGAGGCATAAACCGGGAACCACCTCGATGTCGACGCGTGTCACCTCGTCCCGCGAACCTTGCCGTCAAGTCTTCTCGTCCCAGCCCGTCGGGACCCTTCACTTGACTCGGCCTCCCGTTCGCCTCTTGACTTGGTCAACCCGCCGTCTTCATCACCTCCACGGTTTTGAGGCCAAACCGCGAAACCCTCCGTGCTTCTTGTCCGCCACGTGTACGGTGTGGATCACCCTTGACCTCACCCGGCCTCTCGATCGCCTGGACCCAAGCCTCCCGCTTGTTCCTCCCGATCCTCTCGCCGTTGACCATCAAGTTGACTCCATTGACCTACACATCATTAGACAAGCAAACACATTTCTCCATCTCCTCCATACTTCCCATCACCTTCACCAACTCCGGTTAGCCATAAACATAATCAATATACATGCTCATGCAAACCTCAAGTTCTCACATTTCAAACTCGAACCCCATGTCAACTCAAACTAAGTCGTTGTCAATTACTCATCACATCATGAACCATGGCACATCTCAACATGGTTCCTCAGACCTACATATATTTCTTTTGTCAACGAATCAACAAGGGTTGGAGAATGCCCCAGAGCGCATATATTGCAAAAATGGTTTGCCTGGGGAATTTACATTTTTTATATATAGGAAAGAACGCAAAATGTAAGCATAATGTTGGGGGGGGGGGGGGGGGGGGGGGGTGGTCCAGAACATATTAGCTTCGACAAGGGTGCGGCAGATTTATAGCTCCTGGGGGTTGATCTATTGCAACAACGATCGTGTTTTGTATCGTAGGTCTTTACTTGTTTGTGCATATATAACTACTCCTATACGTAACCTGCATTTTTAATTCGCTCTACCTTTTCTTTTGAAACATATATATAGTTCGGAAGCAGCGCTCGCATATGTATACACGCACCTTCATATACTCATTCCTGTGAAGGCATGTAATTAATTAAGCACACCGTACTCCAGAAGAAGTTAAGCCAGTACGTATACTTTGATCTTTTTTTTGCGAGAAAACGTATACTTTGATCTTGATGGAGTCACCACAGATGCATGCAGGTTGCTGTCGATAATTAAGCACGTCACCACAGATGCGGTCCATCGCATCGCATCGCAATGCAGCGCTCCATTGATCGAGATAACCACACAAATATGATCATGCGTGGCAAGATCGATGTATCGCCCAAATTAAAACATTTCTACGCGGACCTGGACGTGGACAACAGATCGAACTGGAGTAGTGGAAGAGTGAATAACGTATCCTATGTAAGTGGCGCGGCCAGCACAGGGATGGTGGTTGATGGATATGATTGGAAGCAAGTGATTACTAATAAGTGAAGGAGACCAGCTTGCAAGTTAGAGAGAGAGAGATTCCGTCCCGGCCGGAAGAGCAGGGCAAGAGCCAAGTGCAGGCAGCAACACACACAAGACGGAAGCAGCGACAGGAGGCGGTTGCGGAAAACAACAATTAAGCGCCTAGCTAGCTAGCTATAGCTAGTGACCCCCCACTCTCTCACTCCGGGCTCAAGGGCATGGAGCGCTGCATTGCGATGCGATGCGGCGAACCGCCGGTTAATTGGTTCCGTGCGGGAACAAAAGCGGAGGCGGGGGGTGTCGTGTCATGGTGTGTGGTGCGGAGCCGCGCGGTGCACGCCTCTCTCCTCTCGGCTCCGCATGCGTCCACGTCGCGGAGCCCCACCGGAACGGCTTCATTTCTCCGGTTCCTCCCCTCATCCGCGGGCCCCCACGGGGGAGGTGGGAATCTTTAGCCAGCGGAACTTTGTCCGTTTGTGGTGACGGACGTGTCGCCGCGGTGGCACGGGCACGCACGCTGGAACCGATCGATCGCCCCGCCGTGTGCCGCTCCCTGCTGTTCTGATGCATTGGCTCCCGGCCCTTCGAAAAACACTGCTCGCTCGTGGCACCACCGATGGCATGCATGCGCCAGTTCCTCACGTAGAAGCAAGGGTAAAACATATACTCTAAGCAAAATTATAAAATTACCCCTTGCAAAATTATTGTTTATGTATGCTTGATTGCTTGCTTGGAAGACTCTAAGCAACAATGGTAGTACTAGTATTTTCAACCAAATCACTACTGCTACGTGCTACGAGCTTAAATATCAGCTGATCAGCTGATACTGCAGCGTCCTCGCAAAAATTTGACCCTTCTAAATAAACCCAACCCAGTAGCTAGTAACAGTATTTTAATTTTGACATGCACGTACGTCGATGCAAGCAAGCAAAGCATCTATGAGGATCTGTTATTCATTTCATTCAGCGCGTACGTACAAGGGCCGGACGGAACAATTGAGGAATGGCCTCGATCTCCGTATGTACTCACTCCTTCATACTTGCTCTGTTGTTCAATCTGTACTGCACAGTACGTACGGCTTTGCGAGAGTTGACATGCAATAAAACAAAGAGAAAGATCTCCATCACATCGTACGTGGGATCATTTATGCGCAACAAACCGCTATACACCTAGTGCGGGGCGGCCGGTACGTACGTGCGTGTGCACCCGCGTGCGTATGATACTCTGGCATATCCGCATATATATAGGAGTATAGGCTAACGATATAAAGATATATCACAAACAAGTGGCCATGTACGTATGCATGACATTGTTTTATTTAATTCACTTTGCACAAATTTTCTAATTCTCTAGATTGTTCGAGTGTTTTTAGCTGGCATAGCTCTAAATAATAAATTCGCTAAAAGACGCGGGCATCAAATTGTTTGATGTTTTATCATTGGTGAACATGCACCGACGCTAACCACCCAAGTATTGTTGCTTAGTGTCACTGTATCTTTCCATTAAGCTAGCTGCAATGGTTTCTGACTTTTGACAACCCTACTTTATTTTAAGTGGGAGAAAAAAAAAACGTGAACGGAGATATTTGATATATCTATCCACCTAGCATGACGAACCTATATAAGCTATTCTACTATATGCAGCTACCTGCCTACATGGTGCGTGAAATGGCGTCCTTATGTCGCACGCTCGTTCGTTCCAGTACGGCGTAGTTTGGTACGTGGCGAGCCGAGTGCGCGTAAGCTGTCCACCGGGGATGTGACAACAGCACCCCTTATTTTACAGCAAAACTACAATACTGCCATGGAATAGAATCCTTTTTCTCCTGCTTCTTCCCCTGGCGCATAGGTCCAAAAAAGCATCTCATAAATATACGGTCCGATCCGCAATTCCGCACACACAGAATATTTCCATTTCTCTCTCCATCATCGAGAGAGAAAGAGAAAATTCCGTTCCGAGTGTTGGATTCATCAGGAAAATAGGGCATCGGAATCTGAATCAGCAGCCGTCCAAAATCGCACGGCATATCCTCCAAGAATCCAACTATTTTATTTGGCTGTTGCACTGTCACTTGCAGATGGGATTTGCTTAGGGTGAACACCAAGGAACGGGACAGCTCCTCTCCTCTCCTCTCCTTCCTTCTTTACCCGGTTTGTTTTTATCCTCTCTTTTCTTCCTAATATTTCGAACATATGCTATGAAAATATATTTTCCTCGCAATTTAAAGACACCAATTAACATATGCTAATTTATGTAAAAAACTAATGCAATTAAAATTTAGCACCCGTTGATTTACTACAGAAGATAGGATGCGGATAGAACACGCCTTTTTGCCTTTTCTCAAATAATAACAATAGCCAAATAAGTATTGGGGGTGGCACCATACCACACACAGCTATTCTAGGGAGTATAGATGGACCCAATTTGCTGGTATTTTCCTAACAAAAGATAACCTGTAAATGGATATTCCAACCCCATGTGAATATGCCATATGGAAATGATGTCACAGCCCCCGATTGTCACTAGAGGTCCATTCTTTTCAGGAGCATCCATATAACTGAACAATGGTGTCATTTGTGATGAAGGTTTTTTTTAATCATAATGTTGTTACAGAATAATTAATTTAAATGCCAAAAATTAAAAAGCATACTGTATCCTGCAACTTAAAATTATGTCATGTTTCCAATGAAAGATAGTCATGCTCAAATGCATGGATCGAGCTTCACGCTGCCTCTAGGACAATGACAAATAATCCCACATGTTTCATTTTTTATGACACATGCATCTAAAAAACTTAACAAGCCTTTTCAATTTATCTCCATGACAAAAAGTATTGAGTTTACAAACGTACAAATAAATCATATATTGTAGTTATAAATATATTTTATAATATTTCAAAAGGTTAAAAGTATGAAACATATTAAAAATAAAGAAAGGTTTGTTTCATGCATGCCACGTGGCACATGTGGAATGGAGTCGGCGGAAGTGATAATCCACGAGATTCTCCACGTTATTTCTTTTTTCTTCGTAGTAAATAATTAGTGTATCATCAATCATATTTTATTACCTGGTACTCATCTGGCATATTAATTTGATCAAATTTTTAGGATACGCTAACGCATTTTTCACGATACGCTGAGGTAATAAGCTACTAGCTAGTGATGCCGTCGATTTGGTATCAATTCGAGATACGTAGATATATAGACAATTTGTTTTCTTGACGTTTTTGTTCTCTAAGTGTGGAATATTTTGTGAATAGGTTGAATTAAAAAAATGCGGTGAAATATAGTCACGCTTAAATATGGCATGGATCAGCTTCACGCTGCCTCTAGGACGATGCCAAATGATCCCACATGTCTCATTTTTTATGACACAAGCATCTAAAAAACTTAGTGAGCCTTTTCAATTTATCTCCATGACAAAAAGTATTGAGTTTACATACGTACGAATAAATTGTATATTGTAGTTGCAAAATTATTTTATAATATTTAAAAGGTTAAAGGAATGAAACATATTAAAAAAATTAGGAAAGGTTCGTTTCAAGCAGTCTTGTGGCACATATGGAATGGAGTCGGCGGAAGTGATAATCCACGAGATTCTCCTCGTTATTTTTTCTTTCGTAGTAAATAATTAGTGTATCATCAATCGTATTCTGTTACCTGCTACTCATCTGGCATATTGATATACATGTATCTGGTCAATTTTGTAGGATACGCTAACGCATTTTTTACGATACACTGAGGTAATAAGTTAGTAATGACGCCGCCAATTTGTATATCAATTCTAGATACGTAGTAGATATACAAACATTTTTGTTTTTTGACATTTTTGTTCTCTAAGTTTGGAATATTTTGCGAATAGGTTGAATAGAAAAAAGAGAGCATGTTTTCAAGAGCCTAGAAACTTTAATATCTTCATATGTTATGTCTATATCTAGTGTTAAAAATCCATTACTTTTCTTTGAAAACATACATTGGGAAACTATAGAGAAATTTTAAACTCGTTGAGTAATATAGGTAAAAAGTAGTTGAAATTTAGAAAAGTTGCATTGACGAATAACGTCTCCTTGTGTATAAATTGATTTTGGAAAATAAGAAAAAATACAAGGGTTCTCGCGTAATTGACTCTTGCGATGTGAAAAATCGTGAACGCTCACGAGATTCTCTTCGCTACCACTGCATTTGTTTCCCCTTCCTCTCGCCTCTATATATGTGGTCACCTTCCCCTCCTGCCTCCCTCAATTCCTATCCGGCTGACAATTCTCCTCTTCCCACACACACAATTTTGCAAGAATTCGTTCGGGGTAGTGCGTTGTGCATGCGAGATGGGGCTCGACGTGGGAGAGATCGGGATGGGCGCTGATTTAAGCTTGGATCTGAGGTACTTCGCCTCCAAGGCCATGCGGCAGGCCAAGGACACGCCGGCGTCGGAGATGGACGCCTGCATCCAGCGGCTTGAGGAGGAGCGCGGCAAGATCGAAGTCTTCAGGCGTGAGCTTCCGCTCTGCGCTCGCCTCCTCGCCGACGGTGAGAAAGCCTCCTCTTTTTTTGACAGTTTTATTCCTTGTTCTTTTCGTGTGTACCTTTCCTTTTATTTTGAGGCGGTTGCTGATACGGCGATGTGGTGTCCTCTGTGCAGTGATCGATGTCATGAAGCAGGAGGCGAAGAAGAAGAAGAATGATCGCAAGGAGGAGGAGGAGGAGGCCGCCGCCGGCGACAAGAGCAAGTGGATGAGCACGGCGCAGCTCTGGTCCGGCGGTTCCGGCCGTGACGCGGCGGAATCAGAGGTACGATTCGGTGGTTCAACGACTCGAATGCTTTGCTTGCGATAGGAGTGATAGGACTCGATGTCGTGCGTCGGTTGATTTCGTGGAAATTCGAGTGCGTCGGTGGCCTAAAAATCCGAGCTTTGTTTGTTTGCGATCGCAGAAGCAAGACAAGGGGAGGAGCTCGTCGGAGGCCAAGTCCTGCGGCGGCGCGTTCGCGCCGTTCAGGGCCGTGGGCTCCGGCGCGCCGGCGTTCGCGCGGCCGGGCGTGAGAAATGATGAAAAGGCTGCGGACAACGGGCATGCCGGATCTGTCCCTGCTCGCGCCGCCGGCGATCAAGAGCGCCCCGGCTGCTGCTGCTCCTGCCGGCGCCGCTGATGACAGCCGGCGCCAGGTCGTGGGGTTTGCGCAAGCGGCGGCGAGGGCGGCCGCCGTGGCGCCGTCTGGCCCCGCGCTTAGCCTCCAGCCTCAACCACAGCAGGCAACGCAACAGCAACAGGCGAGGAAGTCGAGGCGGTGCTGGTCGCCGGAGCTGCACCGCCAGTTTGTCGCTGCCTTGAACCAACTCGGTGGTCCCCAAGGTGAGAGCTCTTCAGATAACCATCTACTTTTTTTTTTTTTTTTTTTGAGAATGAAAAGATTGGTGCTTGTCATTTGGTATTTTTTTTCATACTGTTTGTGGTAAATATGACCAAGTTAGTAATTTTTTCATACTGTTGTGGTAAACATGATCAAGTTAGTAATTTTTTATCATACTGTTCTTGCCATACTGTACTGTTCGTGGTAATATATCATGATATTGTGTGTCCGCTGACATGATTCTTCACTGACGTGACTGCAGTGGCCACCCCAAAGCAAATCAGAGAGCTGATGAAGGTGGATGGCCTGACAAACGATGAAGTTAAAAGCCATCTTCAGGTGAGCAAATTACTGTTTTTCAAGTTCATCCCAGGAACATTCACTCCCGTTTTGTGAGAATAAAACAATAACATGAACTCTGTCATGTTGATTTTTCAGAAGTACCGCCTCCACAACCGAAGGGCGCCCGGATCCGCCGTCGTAAACCAACCAATCGTGCTTGTGGGAGGGCTCTGGATCCCTCAGGAGCAGAGCAGCTCCCACCAGTCTGGGTCTCCCAGGGCCCCCTCCATTTCTCAACCTCAGGCATCGCCGTCTCGTCGGCGGCCACAGCCAGCGGCGAGGAGGAAGACGGCAGGTCCGAGAGCTATGGCTGGAAATGATCGATCACCATGAGTCTTGACAGAGTCTGGTGGATTGCGCCGCCAATCACAGCTTGAGGAAGGGTGGACTGTTTGTTGAGGCAACTGTAGTGTTAGTTACCTTACCTGTATGTATACAGGTGATCGGGCTTGAGTGCCCGAGATGAAACTGATTATGTACATCGGAAAGAGATGGTACTAGTTACAGTTTTGCGGCTGGTTATATCCATGTTCCGGGCAGAGCTACAATTTTCGCCCTGAGAAATTTACCTATACCCTTTGTCGACTTGTCGACTGTCCGTGTTGTCTTCCTGACTTGATCGGAATAAAATGTTTTTGCTGTTCATGAGCATTGAACAGTTGATGCAAGTGGATGATGCTCTGTTTCTAATGGTTGTATGTTTCTTTTTTAACTTTAATACTGTGGTTACTGATAGAGTGCATCATTTAGATTTCCAGATGCATCATTTAGCTTCCTAGATACTGTGCTTACTGTGGGTTACTGATATACATCATTTAGCTTCCCAAATACTGTGGTTACTACTATCATTTAGCTTCCCGGATGCATCATGGTCCAATTCAAAGAAGGCAGGAAAAATGTAGCTCACATTCCATCCCTGATTAAAAACTTGGATTATATCCTTTTCCTTGGAACTTGAGGTGGTCCAGAAATCCCGCAACAAATTCATCCCCATCAAGAACCACCTATCCTATCTGTACTCTGTATCCAACAACCAGCTGTTCATTCATCTGATCAACCGAACATACGTTTTTGTTTCCTCGAAAAAGAACTAACTGAAACATATATAGCATGGATGGCACCAAGAGCATCATCATCATCATCCTGTATGATTGCATCCCACAACCGTGGCCAGTTTCTTTCAACCGGGCGCCAAGAAACTGATACGGAAAACACGGCACAGCACCAAGAATCTCTCTGCATGAGACCGGGCATCTTTCTGAACCCCGACGACGACGACGAGCATTCTTGGCATGCAAGCCTGCAGGGCTCCGAGAAGTCGCGTCGCATCTCTTCTCTCTTCCACTGCATGCGGGGCGTCTCGCGGTTGATAATGTTGCTGTCGTTGTCGTTGCCGGTCAAACAAAGTGCTGTATAATCACTGGGCTGCGCCGGCTCTTATCCACAACTATAAACTACTAAGTATACTGGAGAATTATTATCGCTTTGAACTTGTCGGGGCCATGTATGTATGTCAAGACATGCCTGGAGTTTTGTTTGACTGCGATTTTTCTTATTAGGCTTTAAGTGCCTTATATAGTCGATGATGAGGTTCGCAAATAAATCACATTGTTCATACGAGGATCTTGAATCTTCGTTAGATCGGTTCGGTCAAATGGGGAGCTGAAATTGCCTGTCAGATCAGGAGAGTGTCAGCTTCAGTAAACTTTTATCAGCTATGTTTGCTGTAATTACTACTAGAGATAGTTTTACAGAGACAAAGATGTAGGAGTACTCCTTTGGCCAAACGACAAGGATGAGACTGGAACAGGAGGGCCGAGTGGTGGTTGGATCCAATGATGAAATTGGAATCGTTCTTGGCGACACGCGTGGGGTGAATTATGAATATTCGTGGACGATATGCCTGTCCTCTCTCTGGCGAGTGGAGACATCCCGATGTTCAAACGGAAGCTCATCGGTATATTCCTGTTGGTCCCTTATTTTTCTGAAAGATATTCTTGTTGATTCTGACTCAGAATCGAGGATATTATTCCTCCAGAATTAATCGGTATATCTCTCTCCCACACTTTTGCTTGTACTTGTTTTTTTTCTTCTTTTTGAACGATGCCTCTTTGTTTGATGCACATGCCACCTTCTGGCAGTCCTGGTGTTCGTCCCCTCTCTGCCTCTGCCTCAGCGATGTCATCCTGCTGGCAGTTCCGCATTCGTTCGGTTTTGATGATAGTACTGTTTTTGGTTGTATCCATGTACATGTTGTTTTTTGGAATTTTATATTTCACAAATCACAAGAGCTCATTCTTCCTTCTTCTTACTAGTTTTTATTCGTTACGAAATTTAAAGTTTGAAAACTACTGGACCAGCCCACTGTAGTTCGTTGTTCGAAAGGGGCTACGAACCGAAACGTGTGGCGTGGGCTAATCCCTCCTTGCACCAGGGCTGCGCAAGCCTGACCCACACAGAAACTTACGGGGCCGAAAACTCGGCCCAAAGGTACGCTCCTCGGATGGACTTCATGTAACCTGAGCTGGGCTGAGCCAGGCCGAAACTATCCGAAGTAGTGAGTGCAGAATTTCTCCCTCTCAAAAAAAAAAAAAAGGAAAGAGGGATACTCTCCATCTAAATGCAATGACGATGAATCAACGGATACATCCATAAGTAGAAAGGGATTGGCACATCTTGGCACAAACAAGTAACCCCGTTATGAAAGCAGAAGCAGGGAATGATGATGATGGTGCATAGTCACGCATGCTAACCATGATTAATCCCGCGTCACGCCAGTTGATTACTGCTATCCGGAACGAGAGAGGTCGCCGTACTAGTAGCAGTAAAAATGAAAAAGGAAGAGGGAAAGAGACCATGAGAACGTTTGACGGAAACTGACTACACTCGGCTTATTTCAGGTCTCTAAGGTCCAGGACGTGTACACACGAGCACGCGATCCAAGGAAGCCTCTGTCTCGCTATTTCTGAATATTTTTTTGCATAGTTTTGTTTTTTCCCCTTGGTACAGATATGGTCTGCTGTTTCGTTTCAGGGACTGTTCACTGGTCCAGCACAACTGCACAAGCGAGAGAGAGAGGAAAAACCACTCGGAATTGAAGCTTGTGAGTGAGATGCGATGATGATAATCCCTTTGTTTTTTCCCTGATCATGTGAATAATATATTGAAACCCTCGTACAATTTCTCTGAAATAAAAAAACAGCAATTTCGATCCTGTACATAGACAAAAAGAAAATTTTCTCCACGGGATGCTGCTTTTCTGTACGACAAAGGGAGGCCGTACCCATGAGCAGAAACCAGAAAAAATTGTTGGAGTTTCAGTTTATATAGGCCGGTGATGGTCCGGCCCTATCAGCGGCAAAAATCACGGCATCCTCTCGGCGCGCATGTTTCCTGCTGAGCCGAAAAAGACTCTGAAGCAAGACTACCTCGCTCACGCGGCGTTTGCTGAACCACCAAAACAAAAAAGACAGCAAGCAGCATCATCAGGATTCAGGCTCTCTTTATAATAACCACAAGCTACCTGACTGTGAGCCCGACACGGTTCAGCGGCCACATGGTTGAGTCAAAAAGGCCCAGAGGCCACCACTATCCCATCCAATTGTCTACGCCATTTCTTGTAACATACTGTCGATGTCATGCACGTATGTTTGCCTGCACTACAGCGGCCATGTGCAGCCGCATGCAGAAGCTTAACCTTTTCTGCTAAACCATCCCTTACTAGTAAAAATCTCGTCCCGTGCCATTACGGAACAAGAGTAGTTAGTAACATTTACAACTTATTTTTCTACTATATCCTTAAAAGTAGGACTACTAAATCACCCCTGACAACAACCAAAAGAATTGTGGTGAGAATACTAGATACGATACATGCACATCCATCCATACATACATTGCATTTGATGCCTATTTATGTATTGATCGTACCTCAAAACCACAAGTACTTGCAAACCAATCAAATTTCACTCGCCGAGTTGGGCCTCTTCAATTCACAAAATTCTCAAATTTATAGACACATTTTAAATGCCATGAATTTATATTTATGGACGCGGGGAGCACTAATAATATTGGAAAAGAAATATAGTTACATGTAAAATAAGACTCCAGGTAAAGTGTAGACACTTGCTATCCCATGAATTTCGCTTTATTCCAGGCATGCAGACTCACCCATAGACTACGTGTTAGGCCCATCATCAAGATCAAAAGGGCGGCTTATGGTTAATTCAAATAGTTCCCTTTTCCTTTATGCCTTTGGTTATTTTCCTTTCTCCTTTCACTATTGCTGGGTCCTAGACACTTCAGTTGAGTTGTCTTCCAAGCTAAGGTTTCGATCCGCCAAAAAAAAGGCTAAGGTTCCTTCCAGAGAATTGACAAAAAGTTTCTGAAGTAATACTAGAATCAACGTGAACATTCGTTCACTATACCTTGAAAAGAAAAGGAATAACGAAAATGAATGTGACATTTTTTTTAGTGGACAGGCTGGGCAGTTAAACGAACCCTATTTACTCGGATACGAACGTTGCTGGAAAGTTTCCCTTGCACGATCGCTCTCTCCTACGAAGAAGCAAGTAGCCGTTTTAATTCTTGACCTTTCAGTTTTTCTTCAGCGGTTTCCGCACTCTCCCGAAAAAAGAATCAGCGAAGGGCCTTTCCACGGACGAGACAGGCGAGCGATCTAGGAGTAATTCCGCGGCACTCCGTATAGTACCAGGTAAGGTTTCGTCCGTCGCCTCTGTCCTGCTTCAGGTTCACGTGGTCAGTGATCTTCTCCTCTCATGAGTTTTTCCTTCAGATTAGTGTAGATCGTTCTTGATACT